>CM042164.1:41856735-41896516 GCA_023376005.1 Doryteuthis pealeii
GAGGGGGGCTTCCAACTATCAGTAAGTGACTGACTTATTCTTCATGAACTCTTTATCACTTCTTTAGGACTTTAGTTATATCTGTTTCTGTATCTTTTGTGTATTCTCTTATTGTATATTAAGTACGCCATTCGTCCAAGTGCTCAGGCAATAAAGTCTGTATTTGTTGTTATATATATATCTATCTTTTTCTATTTAATTTTATATCTATGTACCTATGTTGGAAGGTTACTCTGAGCCTTCTAACGTATTATAAGAAACACACATTCTATTCTTATAGTATCATCTTCGCAATATTGTCCGCATTAATATGAGAATTTTAATGATACAGATTGTTTTTCCGGTCGATGTGCTCCGGCCTTCTTCAGTTGGTTTTTTTTTTCAGATGAGGCTTAATTTGTATTAATTAGATTTTTCGAACTGTTGTCCAAATCTTTATTGTTATATATACAATGTTACGGTGATGTCCCCTTCGGCCTTCTTCAAGTGTTTTTTTAGTTGAGGCTTGATAATTTGTATTAATTAGGTTTTCGAACTGTTGTCCTCATCTTTATTGTTATATACCAACGTTTCGGCCGGTGTGTCCTTTGGCCTTCTTCAGGTATTTTTTGCTGAACTCGGGAGCCTTCATATCTTAATCGGGAGATTTCACGGAACTTCGAACCGAATCATGTATCTAATCCATTGGGGTAGATTGTTCTCATTCTGCTAACCATGTCCAGATAAAAGTGTTAAGCTATGTTAAGTATTCCCGATTACAACAAAGTAAGTACAATAGGGTAGGGAACTGATGGTAGGTGTGATGTTCCACCTCAGCAGAAACAACCTCCCTAGTCTAAGGAGGTTAAATAGGAACTCTCCTGTGTCAGGGGACACAGGAAGTTAGGAATAACCTCCTCTAGTGGACTGAGAAATTCATACACAGCGTGTTCAGATCAGATAACCCAATCTGTTCTACTCATGCGCTGAGTTGGCGGGGACCAGTATCGAACCAGGAACCATGAACCTTGCGATTCCTAGGTGGGTGCTCTACCGACTGAGCTAAACCGGCCCATAAACAGTTCATACAACTTTGTGGCGTTGTTCCTCTACCGATTTAATATGAAGTTATTATTTCAAAATTTATCACATTAGTTATTACCGGTAATCTGACCGTATTATATTTTTTTCCAAGGGTATCTTCTTTTAATTTAATGTCAAAATTTATGTTGTTAAAATTAAAATTAAAATTAAAAATATGAAGAATCTTCAGAAAAGCCCATGACGTCACGGTTGTTGCTTCGTCCCAGAATTTGACCCAAGCGAGCAACCCCTACTATACTCGTTCCTTCAACACGTACGCCTTTGGGAGAAGGAAAGGACAAGCTTACAGAGAAATGTGACGTCACGGATAGGGCAAGGGAGAATTTTCGCCTTTGAAACTTCAGTGTCGCGCTGGCCATTACCTGGGTGGAACTTGTAGCGTTTCGCTACCACAATGAAATCAACCATGCTCTAACTCCCTCGAGAATGAAAAAAGGACAAGCCGGCACTCACTCGAAATTCAACAACCAAGAACAATAAGGAAATTTGTAGCATACGCTACCTTATTGTAACTACGAAATTCATCTATCTGAGAACTTTCGACCAAAGAACTACGAAATTCATCTCTGAGAACTACGAAATTACGACAAAATGAACATTTGTTACCGAGCTCAAAGATAAGTTCCCGCAAAACCATCGTTTTTTGCAAACCCTTACATCTAAATCTCTTTCTCTATCTATCTATTAGTTACTACGCACCCTCTACCAATTGACAATTATTCCTTCTTCTTTCTTCTACCTATCTTTTTATTTGTTATATTAAAATTGTTAAACCTTTAGTATTTGTTATCGTGTTTTTTTCATTCAGCATCCGATTTGAATTTGCGTATTTTCCCGCCCCTTGAAATTATCTTCCCTTTGTACTTGAAAGGTTTATTCGCTTGTATATCGGAACTAGGATATTTTCCCCGGTATATTTACAAAGTGAATTTACCCGTACTCAGGAACTAGAAGATATCCCCCATGTTGGTATTGGTGCTTCACGGCGCTAATCCCGATATTTAATGGCTTGATCATCAACAAGACTACACCGACCTTAACCTGTCGTCAGTGTCTATTGAACTAACAGACCACAACAATGGTGACACAGGTGTTTTTTTTCTTGCCAACACATATAATACAGAGAATAATTTTTCTTTTGATTAAGTTGATTAGAAATGTATCGAAGAAAAAAAAGTCGTCTTTTTATTAATAAAGATTCTATAATATGTCTGATAGAATTTTATTGTAAATAATTTTTAACATACTAATTCTAATATTTCCAGCTCTTTTTTTCAATGATATTAAGAGTTAAATGCTAAGGCATCGACTAAATCTTATTATAATGGAGATTGTGTGTTTTTCTGTCTGTAACCAAAACTATATCACTACTCAAGTCACAATTCTCTTAGTTATTGACATCACATTCTCCATGATCTTATTTTTATCTAAACCTCAATTATTAATAAAATTGTCTTACATTATTAATACTGTTAACTAGGTCTACATACTGACAACATGCAATTATATTTATATATACAACAAAATAGCGGTTTACAGTGTGAACGGGAAGGCTAATTTGCATATTAATATTAAAAAATCGAATTTAATAAATATGTGCTTAGTATTATTGATTTATAACTGTTTGGTTTTATTCTAATGAATATAAGCAAAAATCTCTTCAATGAATCTTAAATGAAATCCATTAACAAGAAAAAATAACTCATTTTATTATTTACTTCCTCTTTTAACTAAATACTTAAATTAGAAAAAATACCAATGAAAGACGAGAGTGATGGAAGAGTAAGTTTCAGTTGTTCCATTTTTATTATACTCCCTATGTTTTAAATATTTTATTATACTCCCTCTGTTTCAAATCTTTTTATCTGTATTCTTATTTAGTTTCATTAGCCTTTCTAATTTAATACAATATTTTATTACATTAAAACTTAAATACTTGCACCCGGAGGGTGCATATATTTGCTAGTGCTAATAATAGCAATTTGTTTTTGCTTCAGATTATTACAATTGCAATTATAACTCTCTATAGAAAATTACAACGCTCTAATTTTTCGCGCTAAAATGCTTTAACAATATCAACAAAGATTAAAAATTTATCACAAATTTATTTAAAATGAAAAAAAAACAAAAAACAAAAAAAAACAAACAAACAAAAAAAACAAAACAAAAAAGAAAAAGAAAACGTATGTTATATGTAACAGAAATCTGTTTTTTTCTAACACTTAAACTTGGAATTGTTCTTTATATTAAATTTTATGTACGTCATTCGGCCAAGTGCTCAGGCAATAAAGTCTGTATTTGTTGTTATATATATCTCTTTTTCCAGATTATTTTATATCTATGAACCTATGTTGGAAGTTTACTCTGAGCCTTCTAACGTATTATAAGAAACACACATTCTTATAAGATTAATTTTCCATTTTTTTAAATTAATGTTTTAAAATATTTTTTCTTGTCGTATTTTGTACATACCTATCTAAATACGGTAATCTTCAACTTGTTCCTCGTAAATTCCTACTATAAAATAAACTGAACCCTCATTTTATGTCCGTGTTTTTTCAATAAATGTTTTGAATATGTTTGCAATAAATGTTTTTAAATAAAGAAAATATATATGTTTGCAATAAATGTTTTTAAATAAAGAAAATATATTCAGTATTGTAAAATAACGGGTGCAAGAAAAATAAAACATTTATTGCAAAAACACGGACATAAAATGAAGGTTCAGTTTATTTTATGGTAGGAATTTACGAGGAACAAGTTAAGGATTACCTTAAATGCATACTAATTCAAACAATTATGTGAAACACAAGTTTTTGAGCTTGTGACGTTGTTCCTCTACCGATTTAACATTAAGTTATTATTTCAAAATTTATCACATTAGCTACAACCGGTAATCTGACCGTATTTTTTTTTTCAAGGGTATCTTCTTTGATTCAAATGGCTTGATCATCAACAAGACTACACCGACCTTAACCTGTCGTCAGCATCTAGTGAACTAACAGACCACAACAATGGCGGCACTGTTTTTTTTTTCCCTCTTGCCAATAAATATAATACAGAGAATATTGTTTTCGGCGTGGTTAATCTTAGTCCAGAGGTGAAGCGACCCAACTCAGGAAAATAGAAGATTGGCGCCGACGGGGCGTCATTCATACGGCCTTTTTTTCTGCGGTAATGTACCGAGCGTACTGGAGCCATGCTTAGCTTAACGGTTATCGACGTAGTAAATGGAATTATGGATAATAGTTTGTATTTCACTTCGTTTTAATGTCCGTCGGAATATATATAGAAAAATGATTTTTATTTATCTATATATCAGATCGAGCTTGCATCCTTCCTAAAATAAAATAAATATTCCCCTATAATATATATATATATATATTATCATTATAATGGTACACAGTAATAACCTACTCGAATTTCACCATAAGGATCTTCAGGGTTAAATCCACTGAATTAATCAAGATATTGATTAATTACAACCGATTGCACGTATATATATATATATATATATATATATATATATATATATATATATATATATATATATCAACCCGCGCACGAGTAAGAAGTGACACATGGTCTATTTCTTAAGTGGAGAAAAATAGAAAAAAATCAAATTGTTGATAAAGATGTGAGAATTGAATAAACTCAAAGAGACAAGAATTCGGCGGATAAGCAACACTAGTTAAAAAGGATATACATTTTTGCATTTCATCTTGGACGAGGAGTTTTCAAATTTCAAAAGAGGATATCCCAAGCTTTCAAAAAATACCAAATTTAGCTTGGTAACAATTTTTTTCCGGTCCACATTCTTATCTACCAGACTTGATCTGGTTTGCATACCACCCCCTGACCCCGATAAAATAATTTTCCCCTGGGGGTCAAAAAGAGGAGTTTTCAAATTTCAAAAGAGGATACCCAAAGCTTTTAAAAAGAATACCAAATGTTGTCTTATCTACCAGACTTGATCTGGTTTGCATACCCCCACCCCGACCCCGATAAAATAATTTTCCCCTGGGGGTCAAAAAGAGGAGTTTTCAAAATAGGATACCCTAAGCTTTCAAAATATACCAAATTTAGGTTGGTAACAATTTTTCCCGGTCCATATTCTTATCTACCCGACTATATAGATATAGATAAGAGATTTATTTTTAACTTTTTTAAATTCCGGGCAACGCCGTGTAGCTCTGCTAATATTAAATAAATGAATGAATGGATAAATAAATAGATAAACTTTTGGACAAGTAGACAAAGATGTAAGTATAAACATACAATATACGCGACTTCCGAAACTCTAGGCATAAAATAACCCCAAATGGATTGACGTGTCGTTAAAATCATAACCATCAAAATAAACACACAAACCAAGCAGTCATGGCTAATTTGAAACATCACCCCTGTCAGGCTAAAAGTATAACCCTAACCCTAACCCTACCCCACAAATGAAGAACTTATTTGCAGACTCCAAGACACTTGAAAACAAGAAAATAAGTTTCATTCAACAAATAGGTATGCTACGTCATCAATTCATTTTAGTCGCTTTTCATATATATATATATATATATATATATATATATATATATATATATACCGTATTTGACGGCATATAAGTCGCACAGGCATATAAGACGCACCCCCATTTCAGCAGGTCAGATTCAGGAAAAAAAGTTTTTAGTGTATTTAAGCATATATTGTTGAAACAGTCTAGCTGTGAATTATACAAGCAGAAACATAGCTGTATAAAAGCATACACAAGACATCTCAATAGCAAGAAATAATAATAATAATAATAATAATAATAATAATAATAATAAGGCCTACGGAAGGTCACAAACTTCACCTACGATGTATAAGACGCAGGGCAATTTTTTTAGTGAAAATTTGGGAAAAAAAATGCGTCCTCTATGCCGTCAAATACGGTATATATATATATATATATATATATATATATATATATATATATATATATATATATTATATAGTGTAAATGGGGACGCCGACGTAAAACAAATTTTCCATTTAGTAAAATCAGTTTCCAAGTATTTTGGGGGAAAATTACGTCACCTAGCTTTAAATTAAGATGCCGACGTTAGTCAGCGTTTTAAAGTATGTATTTTCTTTCTTCATATTTGAATATCAACAAAAGCACCCACATACCAAAAGCAGAGGCTCACAGACTTTTGTTTTCATTAATAATTCATTTTTCTTAAACCAATGAAAGGCCCGAGGAAGGTTTGTTAAACAAACCGAAACACTGCAGGGTCGGCTTATTAAACATCATTCGTTAATGAAACTTGTGTTTTTTCTATGTTTTATCATTATATATATATATATATATAATATATATATATATATATTATTATATTTTATTATTATATTATAACAGTAATAACCTAACTCGAATTTCACCATAAGGATCTTCAGGGTTAAATCCACTGAATTAATCAAGATATTGATTAATTACAGCCGATTGCACGTATAGAGGTAGTTGTTACGGTATGCCACCTGATGAAAGGTGAACCTTGAAACCTTATATATATATATATATATATATATATAATATATATATATTAATATATATATATATATATATATCAACCCCTGCGCACGAGTAAGAAGTGACACATGGTCTATTTCTTAAGTGGAGAAAAAATAGAGGAAAAAATCAAATTGTTGATAAAGATGTGAGAATTGAATACACTCAAAGAGACAAGAATTCGGCGGATAAGCAACACCAGATAATCAGGATATACATTTTTGCATTTCATCTTGGACGATTTGGATGGTCTCATTTTTAACCAAGGGGGTGTTACAAGATGATAACGGTCGGCAAAATAAGATTGGTGTAGTCTAAAGTTTAGATTTACCAAATGAAGGGTAATGTTACTTTTGTTAAACATTTTGGAATTTATTTCAGCATTTTTAATTTTTTTTACAGTTTAACAAATTGACCTTAAATAATAGATTTAATTCATTTTAATTCGTGGCGGCCAAATGTTTGAGTAAACCTAGTTTAGACAATAAGAGTATTTTTAAGTCTGGAAGAAGCCAGCAGAACATTATACCGGAATTTCGCTACCTCTGCTACTCGTCCTATATTTTGAAAAAGGTTAGTTAAACGCTTGTTGACTTTGTAACTCAGTCCCTATTGTTACATAAACAATAATAGATATCTCCCGATTCACTAATTACCAATTCAATTCGCGCGCACACCGCAATAAAAACGATACACACACTCAACAATAAACAAAAAATAAGTTGCTAACGCCAAAACGGAAGTGAACTATACGATAGTCAAAAAAAGAAGTGACCAAATTAACACGTTTTTGCACATAGGCTCCAAATTGAAGTTCCGGTTGAAAAACAAGAATGCCAAAAAAAATAAAAATAAAATAATTTTGTAAATAAACTCACATTTTCAGACAATTGAAAACTCCTCCCCCCAAAAAAACAAAAAAAAGGCTTCGGTGATCCGATTTGGGATCACACAGGCCTATATATATCGACTTTGAAGAACCGACAACTCAGACATCACCAGCGACACGCGCAGATCACATCACAGGCGGCCGGTTTACATCCTCACCTACTGGCACATTTTGATGATGATATGATAATTGAGTAAATATGAGAAACAACCAAATTTAATCTTTTGTGTCCTGTCAGGCTTTAACCTTCTACTCATCTGTGAGACTAGATTGTTAATCAAATGAGTAAAGCACAAAACAACAGCAAACTTAAGTAAGTGAGTATTATTTGTATTATTCGGACTATTGTCCTCATCTTCATTGTTATCCGTACAACGATGTACCTTCCGGGCCTTTTCAGGTATTTCTTGTCGGACTCGGGAACCTTCTCGGACTCGGGAACCTTCTTGTCGTAATCGGAAACCTACTTGTCGAATCGGGAGCCATCACGGAACTTTGAATCTAACCCTTTATTCAGTCCACGGGTTTATCCTGTTCTGAAGAAGACCGGAGGGCACACCAGCCGAATTGTTGTACAGATAACAATGAAGATGAGGACAATAGTCCGAATAATACAAATAATACAAATTATCAAGTCTCATATCAAAAGTTCAGAGAGACAAAATCAAGACAGACCGGCAGTCAACAAACGAACAATTACACATCATTCAGCGACACCAAGAAAAATATGCAAACTATCACAGACGAAATTGTGTCTACATCACGAGTCCACTACCACATTACCACGGTAATCCTGACATTTTTACTGACTTTTAGTCATTTTACTACTATCACCAAAATCAGACTTTCTCTCTCAAATTCAATTTCTGCTTTTCACCGTTCTCATGTTATTTTGTTCAATACAAATTTGAAAATTAAAATCTATGTTTGTTTTTCCTTGCCACTGTAGCGTTAGTTTCGTATTTGCTCGGGAGAGTTGTCTGCCCGGTTTAGTTTGCTGGTGCCCGCTAGGGGCTATAGTATTTAAGCGCCGGGTTCAAACCCTTTCTCTCTCTTTTTCTGTTCCAGTAACCACGAGACACATGGGCTAGTCACGGTCTATCCCTTCTCGTTGGGGCTTTTGGCCCCACTTACATTACTGTAAGTTCTACACAGCATGGACTATCCATAGTCTCATGTCTGTGGCTTTTATATGTTATCTTGTACCATTCATGAATGTGTTTATCTTTCTTTATGTAACTTGTTTTACCCCTGTATTTTGTATCTCGTCATATCCATGTGCTGTACTATATTAAATGTTTTGTCTGTTAACCTTCGTCGGAGTTTTGTGTATTCAAAGTATATATAACTTTGAACCTTTCTTACACCACCATACACTTGCTACTAACCCTACTTATTACACTATATAAGAAAGATAACTTTAGTCATAAAGATCTAAAAACCAAATAACAATTAAGGAACGAGGGTATTAGCAATAAAGATGTGAGAATTGAATACAAGTCAAAATTCACCTTTGAGACGACTTCTCCAATCATGCCGGTCCAGTTGCCATCGTCACGTTTACTACCAAACAAACCATCTTGAACAGCGCGGATCTTGTATTTAAAATTTGCATAAGCGGAAAGTTCATCCATTAAGTCGACAATGAAACCTCGGTACGTAATATGTCCCGAAGTTTGATTGACTTCTTCCATTAAGTAAGGTTTATTCTGAAAAGAAAAAAAAGAAAGAAAAAGATACAAAATAAGAAAAAAATAAAAAAAAAAAATAAAAAAAAAATAGAAATTTGGTAATCTTGAACTTTAAGTGACTAAATTCCTACCATAAAATTGTACTTGCGCATTGTAATAAGAAATGAACAAACACGACAGAATACAATTGCAGTTTCTTGGGGGTTTATATACTCTCAGAAAGCTAAAGAGTTACACAAAGGGGAGGTAATAATAAAACAGGGGAAGTAACTCTCAATTACTTATTACACACATCATTTGAAATGAACTTAATTGTTATTAAAAACACATTTTATGAGATTTCTTGTTAAAACATTCAGTCCTAGTAATCTGAACAATTTGGGAATAAAATTGTTGGGTCAGTAAAATGGTGATTCCTGTATATAGAGTGAGTGATGGAGAAGCTCTCTGTGATTGGATATACCAACCACGTGATGAGCCCAGAAGTTTAGGCACAATATCCAAAAGTCCGGCAGATAGATTCCACCAGCGGTTCCACGAGGCAGCGATTTGAAGGGCTCCAAGAAATCACCCTAAGATACCAGATATCTTCTCAAACGCGCCGGTAAGTCACTTAAACTCAGCTTTATATACAGGAAGGACTTTATATTGTTATTTGTTGGTTCATGTGCTGACCAATAAATTGTTTGAATTAAAGGAATTATTAATTCCTTTCTTGTTCTTAGTATAGCAATCAATTCTAAGGTTAACAACAACAAGAAAGGAATTAATATTTCCTTTAATACAAGTAATGGCACTATGTATCGGACACTTATTGTCTGCTTCAATGAAAGAGAGAGAGAGAGAGAGAGAGAGAGAGAGAGAGAGAGAGAGAGAGAGAGAGAGAGTATTTACTTACCAAAATGGATGTTACGGTTAGTTCTTCTGCCTGGAAAAATAAAATAAAAAGTATTAGTTTTCAAAAAAACAAAACAAAACAAAACAGAAACAAACAAAAACTTAAACAATCATAAACCTCTAAAATTATTTTTCTGATAGAGCCGGTTTAGCTCAGTCGGTAGAGCGTTCGCCTCGGAACCACGAGATTCGGGGTTCGATACCGGCTCCTCACCAATTCAGCACATGGGTAGAACAGTTTCTGTGCGGTAAAGTGGGGAGCTGATGGTAGGTGTGGCGCTCCATCACAGACACAAAAACAATCTCCCCGGGCTAGTGTTAGCAAAAAGGGGATAGACTCCTTCGCTGTCCGATAATAAGCCACTCCGCCTACTTTCTACTACTAACCTACGCATCTAAAAATAGAAAAAAGATTCGCGTGTTTCATGCGTTCCTATCATAAAATGGATGATGATGATGATGATCAGCATCATCATCATCATCATGTCGCGTCGGCAGCACGGATATCCATGACAATCTCTCGCCAACCTTCCCTATCATTCATGGCTCCTGGAAGGTCCTCTGCGCAGCATCCAGTATCCGCACAGAGCTGGTCAATGTATGTCGGCCCATGCTGGCGTGCCCATGTGATGGCTTCCACTTAAGAACGTTACTTATGAGTTCGTCCTTGCTTCTCCAGCAGTGTTCGGCGTGTCTCGTTCGTCTTACACGGATGGTTTGTGTGATATGGGACAGGTGGCCGTACACATGTTTTCTCGTGGGGTGTTGTTTCCATGTCTTATTTAATACTGCACGCAGCATTCTTGTGCAGCTACCGTCTAATTTATTCTCCAGTCTCTTCGTTAGGGTCCAGGTGGTGCAGCCGTACAGTAGTATTGATACAACTATGGCCTTGAAGAATTGTCACTTTAGCTCAAAGACATATATATCTTCCTATCTACATTCTTTTTTGTAAGTAAAAAAAGGGTCTGAAAAAGGAGGCCCTCGTCATCAATCAAGAGATGGAACAAAGATGCTGATTGGATACTATAAACCAATCACTGGAAGAAAGATGCTGATTGGATAATATAAACCAATCACTGGAACAAAGATGCTGATTGGATAATATAAACCAATCACTGGATGCTGATTGGATAATATAAACCAATCACTGGAACAAGATGCTGATTGGATAATATAAACCAATCACTGGAACAAAGATGCCGATTGGATGATATAAACCAATCACTAACTTTTTAAAATATCTCGCGAAAATTCCACAAAAGTATTTCACTTTCTTTATTGGACACCATCAAGTAAAGACGTGGAATGCAAAAGACACCCAATCATGTACACCAAGTGAATGTAGCAATAAAATAAAATAATCATCTCCCTAATAGAATGGGCGCATCCCTTGGGTATCACAGGATAGTTCCATAAACCCATTATCGACCTTTTTTTACTCTTCTCCTGCCAAGGAACAATATAGTCATTTGGCTATGGCCATTTCACTCTCCTTCATCAAGTAACCCTTTTTTCCATTTTTGTAACCTCTTGCACATACTACTTGTTTGTAGTACACTATGTGCATATTTATAGCATTTGGAACACGTTTGTGTATTGTTTTTAATACTACTAACATGTATATTATATAATATATATCAAATAGTTCTATATGTGTAAATCAGTTCATCTTGTCTTTCATTCAGTTGTGTTTACTGTTAGTACACTGTTTTAAACTATAAATGAGGTGGAATTGTTTTATTTGGTTAAAAAAATACCAGTCTGAATTTAACAAATTTTTCACAGTATAATGGGAATATGGATATACGCAGGCGGTTTAAAATTGCATTGTTATGTGCAACAGGAAATAAACGTTGGCTATTTGCAATATTAACACGATATAGAAGTGTTCCAGACTATAAACGAATGTCATTATAATGGTACAATTATGGGTCTTGACACCTTCTGAGAAAGATATTATGGTAATTTTCACCTTTAGTTATTAAAATTCCTAGCATAAAATTGTGCGTGCGCATTATATGAAATGAACTTAATTGTTATGAAGAACACATTTTATGATATTTTTGTGTTAAAGCATGCAGTTGTATTGTTTTCGAAAAAATTCTAAGATTTGTGTATTTCGCACGGACACTTTCGAAATGGCTACCAGCTTGTTTCAAAGTGAAAGTCAAGGGAGGTTACTCTAATTGCCTTATTTGCTATGAATTTTGACAACTAAAGGTGAAAATTACCGATATTATAACATCTGAACTTTCTAAAAACAAATCTACATTAGAAATATCCAAAATAATTGGAAGATATCACCAAACTGTGAAAAGATTTGTTGCAACTCCAACGAAGGTACGTAAATGGGACGATAAGGATCACTCGGGGGTTGCTTCTGACGTTCTTATTCACGATTGAAGTTGTAAATAAATCAGGCCTGACTAGTGGAGCACTTTTTCAGGAGTATTGGAGAAGCAACAGTATCCAGAAGTACTCTCTATCATTTTCTGAAAATGGTCGGGACATCGGTGAGACCCGTGACAAAGCATCGATTGATAAAAGTACACATACAAATGCGTCTTAAATGGGTAAAAGAGAACATTTCGATTTCTCGAAAGTTCTGTTTACAGATGAAACTTTATATCAGAGAAGAAAATTGAAACAACACACAAATTAATGTTGTATTCGTTGGCTAATATTGCAATATTTCAGTCTGTATAAGATCATTAATCTGAAATGGTAAAATAAACCCACCTGAATTGCAACTCTCTTGTAAACCCAGAAATAATAATGTTGAATTGGTAATTTCACAGGAAATTAAACACCTACTGCTACAAACAGAATCCAGATTGGGAAGAGACTTATTTATCTGGGTAGAAGCATAGATAATAATCAAATATCAAATAAACTAGTTTATATTTTTTTTTTATATCAGAGAAGAAATTTGAAAAAACACAGATGTTATTAATTAATGTTGTATTCGTTGGCTAATATTGCAATATTTCAGTTTGTATAAGATCATCATCAGAGCCGATCGAAGAAAAGAGTTTTTTTGAAAAATATGACCAGTTGTAATGGTAACTTTTGCAACATTGTCGCATTCTTTTCTGCAAAATATGGGTCCTCGCTTTGGTCAGATGGTGCGTATATTATATTGTGTAGTTGAAGGGTTCTTAAATACCCGTGAAAATTGACCCCCCAGAGTTCATACTTAGATTGGTCGCCATCGAAGAAGATCCTTGCGTTCCTGGGCCCATAACCTGTTACGATTCTATGGGCCATCCTTTAGGCTTCAAACAAGAGCGCTTGTCCAGCGGAAATACCTGGTAAAGAATCCTTTGGCTGTAAGTTCCTTCGTCAATGATTGCAAATGAACGTCTGTCAGTATCAGTGATTAAGTAGTCAACTAGCCACGCATTATGGCAGCTGATTGGCAGAGGAATAGACCACATGACCTCGCCCAGTCTATAAATTTAGGTGGTGAATTGTAGCACGGCTTATACCCACCAAATACTCCAACAAATGGCCCTGATAGTTGGATCAAAGGTTGGATCGTGAATAGACGTGATCGTCATCAACGCTTGAGGCACCAACAAGGAGGAGGGGTTATTATGATTTGGGCTGATATTATTGAAGGTATCATAGAACTTGAAAAGTGGCTGACGCTACATAATGTTCGATTCTCGCTTGTTGCCCCATACGTGTGGCCTTGTGCCACATCTAAGCTAAACTTAGTAAATAACTATAATAATATTAACATCGGTCCTTGGTGTGTGTGTGTGTGTGGGGGGGTCTAAACTAAGTATCTTCTCTATTACCAAGCAACGCAGTATGTGTAACGAGACGTACTTCACTCAATCCTACGAGAACGAAGAATAACCCAGCATTACATACGAAGACTATGTATTTACAGCAGGCATGGGCAACCTTTTTCGAGAAGCGTGGCGCATGAGACACGTATCGTCATTAGGCGGGTCGCACTACTAAAAAGTTCAAGGTCATTTTTCGTTGAAGGTACCATAACCATTTTTCACTACGGAAGACCATACGCATAAGAAATAATTTTTTTTTTTCAATGGGCTTAAAAAATATTTTCTATTAAAACATGAAGTCTTGATATAATATTATCACTGATATCTATGTCATGTATTAGTTATTCTCCATTTGTTACCATTCTCTAATATATATATATATATATATATATATATATATATATATATATATATATATTAGAAAACAAAAGGTTCCTAGTTCGATACCAGCCCTCAGCGTATGAATAGAACACACACACACACACACACACACACATATATATATATATATATATATATATATGTAAAGACCGACATGATAGTCAGACTCGTAATTAATCTTGCAGCCGACTTAAGTGCCTTCTACCCGATCACAAACTGCACAAAGTGTCACATCTACCTCCTTCATTAGCGTCTTGTCATCAAACTTTGTGTTGTGTGTTTTTTTGTTTATCCTTATGAACCTGTCTCTAGCTCGTACCCTTCGAACCGGCCTACACAGATTATTACAACGTGGGATCATCGACATTGTGCAACGAAGGTGCACGAGTACAGATGGGGTATTCTCACAACAATGAAATGCGGTTCCCTAAAATCTTGACTTGAAATATCCCTAGACGGATTGACATGCCGTTAAAATCAATGAATCAATCAATTTGGATGGATCGATGAGTTCGTTAGAATCTAGGTCCGTTATATCGAGGTTCATTACAACGAACGTTTCCATTATAGGAAAGAAATAAGTGAGAGAGTAAAGGTTTTAAAAAGAGTAATGAACACAAAACAGTTTGACCGGGGCGGGACCCCCCGAATGGAGAATTGAGTGTCAACCAGAAGTTTCGGGTGTTGACCGGAACCGGAAGTCACGTGGTGACGTGGAACAACGAAGAAAGGCACCGCTCTCTTTTTGCTTTCGGACGCGTAGGGGAACGGACGGGCCTCTGGTGCCTTCTATGGGGTCACAGTAATTTAACAGTGTTCTTCTCTCTCTTTCTCTCTGCCTTTCCTCCTCTCCGATACAGCCCACGAGACGAGCCTACCCTGGAAATAAAGGCTAGCAGTTGTGACTACATATTTCTTGCGTTGTAATTTTTATCAGCAAGATGACCGCCACGTGCCGAAGACATTTTTAGTACGGTGAATATATCGCCACCACCGCTCCGTTATGTATATACGTTTGGGTACTGTGAAAATACGACAACGTTACATATACCTCTACAACGGACTTGATCTATCAGTGAGGCATATATATGCATAGTCTAATTTTGTGAATGTGCCTCTTGTGCAAGTATATTTTGTTTTGTTTATTGGATTCTATTTTTATTTCTTCGGGTGGGTTTAATGTCAGCTCAGCTTTTTCAGTGTTCTACTCCTTGAACGATCGCTGCAGTCATTAGAGCTACACTCGCCGTTAAATATTTATACCAAAAATAAGCACTGACGAGCATATACGAAAATATAGACTTCTCACATTACAACTACTAGTTAAAAACAGGCAGAATTAGTTTATTATATATACTAGCAAATATCTGCACCCTCCGGTGCAAGTATCTAAGTTTTAATGTATTTAAGATATCATATTAAATTAGAAAAGCTAATGAAACTAAATAAGAATGCAGATAAAAAGATTTGAAACTGACGAGGGTATAATCGAAAAATAAAACAACTGAAACTTACTCTTCCATCACTCCCGTATTTCATTGCTAAATTTTCCTAATTTAACTATTTAGTTAAAATAGAAAGTAAAGAATAAAATTATAATTATTTTTTTTTTTTGCTCATATTCATTAAGATAAAACCAAACAATTAGAAATCAATAATACTAAGCATATATTTATTAAAATCAAATTTTTAATATCAATATGCAAATTAGCCTTCCAGTTCGCACTGTAAACCACTATTTTGTTGTATATATAAATACAATTTCATGTTATTAGTATGTAGATAAGACCAACAGTATTAATAATGTAAATTTTTTTAGCAATAACCGAGGTTTAGATAAGGATAAAATCATGGAGAATGTGACATAAATAACAAAGGGAATTGTGACTATAGTAGTGATATAGTTTTGGTTACACACAGACTAACACATAATCTCCATTATAATAAGGTATACTAGTACGACCTGTGAATATACCACAGTATGATAATTCAATTATTACAACGTTTGAGATGTTTACTTAAGATCTATTACCAAATTGTTCAATATGTAAAAAGTATAATAATCTTAATTTAACTCTCTCTCTCTCTCTCTCTCTCTCTCTCTCTCTATATATATATATATATATATATATATATATATATATATATATATATATTTGATTTCTTTCTTTCCTTCTTCTCATCTTTTCAATGTTCGATTGAAACAGAGTAGCTTCATTGCTTCTACGTGC
This sequence comes from Doryteuthis pealeii, assembly GCA_023376005.1. Lineage (NCBI taxonomy): Eukaryota > Metazoa > Mollusca > Cephalopoda > Myopsida > Loliginidae > Doryteuthis > Doryteuthis pealeii. Next base: position 41,873,250 of record CM042164.1, read on the forward strand.
TCACCTCCTCTATCTTTCTCTTTCTTTCTTTCTTTCTTTCTTTCTTTCTTTATTATTATATTTTTTCTGTGTAGAGTGTCCTTTTTCTTCCCATTCTTTCTTTGAAATAAAAACGGTATGGTTCATTATTCAGCAGAAGTGACGTCACTGGAATAAAAATTCAGCGGATAAGCAATGCCAGATAATCAGGATTTACATTTTTGCTGTTCATCTTCGACGATTTGGACGATTTTCATTTTCAACCGGAGGGTGTTGCAAGATGATAATAGTCATACAATTTAGGAACATGAGATATATATATATATATATATATATATATATATATATATATCGTATTTGACGGCATATAGGACGCACATTTTTTCCAAAATTTTAGCCCCAAAAATTGGCATGCGTCTTATACATTAAAGTTGAAGTTTTAAGTTTTTATTATTATTATTATTATTATTATTATTATTATTATTATTATTTATATTATATATATTATTATTATTATTTCCTGCTATTGAGATGTCTTGTGTATGCTTATTGCTTGCCTGTACTGTCAAATTGCTTTTATACAGCTATGTTTCTGCTTGTGTAATGTACAGCTAAACTGTTTTCAACAATATATGCTTAAATACACTAAAAACCTTTTTTTTCCTGAATCTGACCTGCTGAAATGGGGGTGTGTCTTATATACCCGTGCATATTATATGTCGTCAAATACGGTATATATATATATATATATATTATATATTGGTACACAGTATAACCTACACGAGTTTCACCATAAGGATCTTCAGGGTTAAATCCACTGAATTAATCAATATATTGATTAATTACAGCCGGGTGCACGTGTGTATTTTTTGGTAATGACGGTTAGTGACAGACTCGTAGTCAAAGAACACTGGGTTTAAAATACACACGTGCATTCGGCTGTAATTAATCAATATATTGATTAATTCAGTGGATTTAACCCTTAAGATCCGTATGGTGAAACTCGAGTAGGTTATTACTGTGTACCATTATAATAATAAATTTGCTTTACTCACGTATTGAGCACTTTATATTTGTTATATCGCTGTCTTATCATTGTGAAACTTGCATCAACTAACCGGTAAGTCACCTCTTCCACAAATACCATATATATATATATATATATATATATATATATTATTATGTGTGAAGTAAATGGAAGTGAATCCGACAGTAACGAATTGAACATTTTTAGAAAAAACAAATGATGTTATTAGTTTGCTGACAGATCTGTTCGACCTTTTAATAAAGCGGTCTTCATCAAGAGCAAACATATGAAGGAAAGACGGAATAAAATAACAGGAATACGCATTTAAAAAAAAATGTCAGCATCGAACACCAGCGTTCGTTTGTACCCCTCCTATTTAACGGTTATTTATTCCGTCTTTCCTTCATATGTTTGCTCTTGATGGAGACCGCTTTATTAAAAGGTCGAAACAGATCTGTCAGCAAACTAATAACATCATTTTGTTTTTTCTAAAAATGTTCAATTCATATATATATATATATATATATATATATATATATATATATATATATTTGGAGGATATGTGCTTAATTGAAGTCATACCTAATTTTTGAAAATTAATTAGTTGATAATTAATGAATTTAGGCGGGCATATATGTTCAAATGTAAGGCTAAACAGATCGAGAAAATGTCAATCCCTGAATGTACATTTCGACCTATTAGGTCTCATCAGCAAGGTTATAGACATGGGAGATTGATATATTTCTTTTTTTTCTTTTTGCATGTGGGAATAATGAAAAAGAATGAATCTCAATACTTTCTACACTGACCTGGCAGTTTTTTTTCTAACAAAAGCCCTAAAAATTCTGAAATAGCTGCTGGAGGTTATTTCGCGCGTGCGTGTGTGTGTTTTCGTGTGACGCTGGAATGACAAGGTATCAATTCCACTTGGATTGTGTCTTCACATGTGTGCTGTTTTTAGAGGCATCGAGACGTGAATAGAACAGCTGGTGTGTTCCTCAACGTAAGGCAATGTCACCTGACAACAATAAACATTAGAGACAAAAATCTACATTGCTACGAAAAAAGAGGATTTCACGGACTCCATTATGACAACGATTCCCTCTGTAGCGATTGTCTGCCCTGTTTGGTCTGTAAGAGTTATCTTCCCTTATTTTCAGGTTCCTACCACCAGGGTTGTTCGCTATTTAATGAGTGAAGAGCCAGTTTTGAACTCCCTTTGTCTTAGGACTTCAACCAACACAGATGAGTTAGACGTTTGCGTCTACACCTCTCATGTGGGTGGCGAAAGCCACCCATCCTGTCTTTAGTAAGTGACATTACTTTATGGACTCTCCATATCTTCCTTATACACCCTTTACTTCTACAGGACGCAGTCCTACTTGATATATCTTTTTACACTTCTATATTGTACCTTCTATTATTATATGTGCTGCTTATGCATCTTATCTCATATATGTTTTCCTGTTATATGTATTTTTCTCCACGTGCTCATATATTAAAGTCCATTGTTATCTTCACACCCTTGTCGGAATATTATTTGTACACATATGTACCCACGTTGGGAGGCCTCTAAGCCAAACAACCAACATAACTAACAGTAATACCTTTTAAATCTTACAACTCGAACTAAACAATCTTTACGGAAATACGTGCATAGTCATCCTTGTCGGAGAGCCTCCTCTAATCAATCGGCTGGTCATGTCAAGCCCTAGCACCTATATGATTGTCCCAACACTATTGCTCTTATGGCAAGCCACAACCTTTTTTTATCATATGGGTGCTAGAAGGCGGTGGCTGAGGGTCTTCATGTACTGGATATGACGTTAAACTCCAACTGATGGTGAGTTCCAGTTCTGAAGGTCTGGAGAATGTGGAGCACCCCTTCATCACCATTGCTCCTGGTCCACTGTGACCCGGAGTAGTAGTACTGTTAGGGTCCCATCTATGGTTTTAATAGAAAAATGTGTTTATAAAAGTAAATTGAGTATCCATTAAGAATGAATTTATTTCAAAACTTTGTCGGCATTAAATGACCCACTAAGATTAATATGCCATAAAACAAAAAACAAACCAAACGAAACGTGCATAGTCTCGCAGATCCATTACTACTAAATGGCGAGTTCGATCCTGGTCCGATGTCCCATACTTGCGACCTTGTGTCACATCCTACTCTTAGCGAATGGCTTGGATAAAAGTGCGTCATATCGTGGTGTAGTGGTTTGCAACCTAGTCTCACAGATCCATTACTACTGAATAGGCGTGTCTGCTTACTTGCCATGGTTCTCTATTTGATACTAGGGAACATGAGAGATAATTACCTCTTGTGTTTGCCAGTAGGCACTAGATAGTGTAGCGAACAGCAATATAAAAGTGGAAGCAGAAAAGACAAATTCTTTCTTTTTGCTTCAACATAGTTAACAACACAGGAGTTGCTTCTCCTGTCTACAGAAGGGGGGGGCATTTGCACCCCCAGCAACTATGTGTCACAAAAAGGATAATCTGAACATTAGCTACGTAAATGAGAGTAACCTCCTTGTTTGTTTCATTTTGGGAAGCCGTTTGTTTTGGTCGGACATTTTCATTTCACCATAAATCTACATTTATGTTATCGTCGTGGGAAGTGGAAATGGTTCTATTTCTGAACGATGCTGTTTGTGTTCTCCTTCACGCTAATGCTCCTGGGAGCGGCATGAGCCCATCTGTGTACCTAGCTACGGGTAAGTAGTAGGGCAGACTGGTTTATTTTAGCCCTAGATTGGCAACTAGTCGAGACGAAGTTTGGTTGGGTTTTACGGTATGTCAACCCATTGGGTTATTTTATGTTATGACCTGGTTACGGGTTAATAAATAAATACAACATGGAGCTAAATGTAGAGAACATATGTATTCAGCAATATATCAATGTAAAAATGAGGAGGGTTTCCTTGTTACAGCGTACATGAAGAACATGTATCTGGTACTTCTCACTTGAGTAGCTTTTCTCTGTTAAATATACCTTTGGGTAAGTCCAATGTTCGTGTCATAGGTGAGCCTAGATTGGCAACTAGTCGAGACGAAGTTTGGTTGGGTTTTACGGTATGTCAACCCATTGGGTTATTTTACGTTTTTGTTTTATTCATTCATGATGGGTATTCAATTTTTTAAAACGCATTTTTTGAACTCATTTCTTTTAAACTCATTTTTTCTATTTAACCCATAGATGGGACCCTAACAGGTACTACCACTCTGGGTCAGAGTGGACCTAGGAGTAATGGTAATGAAGGGGTACTCCACAGTTTCCATAGCTCCAGAATTAGAACTTCCTCATTAGAGTTTAATGTCATGACATCAACACCCTCAGCCACCACCTTCTAGCACATATATGTGCTATGCGCTAAAGGTTTAAGGGTTGCCATTAGGACAATAGGGTTGGGACAATCATATAGGTGCTAGGGATTGAAAGATGGAAAGATTTGCATTCAAACTAGTAGTATTCCGCTGAAAAAAAATGACCTTGTGTCGCATTGTGTCGAGGGGTTGGTCATTGGTTGTTCTGTTGTTTTACGGCATATCAAACCTTTTCGGGTTATTTAATGCCGAATCAAGTCATTTAACGCCATACCCGGGGCATTAATACCCCCAGCCCCCGATTTCTAGCTCATAAATATGATAAAATCGGTTGGGGCTAGCCATAAGGGAAATAGGATTGGGACAATTATATAGGTGCTAAGGCTTGACATGACAAGCCAATTGATTAGAGGGAGCCTCTCCGACCGTCCGTCTAGCCTAAGTAAGGGCCAAAGGGTAGTGTGGCATGTTATGGACTGTTCAGCCATCAAGATTCAATCCTTATGCATTACAGGTCGTCAAATGTTTAGGGATTTTGTTAGAAAAACTGCGAGATCTATGTAGAATGTATTGAGAACAATAAGTTTCTTCGTAATTTTTTGGTGACTGAAGATGAATTTTACATTTTGGAAATAAAATTTAATGACAGAACATATGGTTTAAAAAATCAATGTTTTGATAAAATCGATAGGACATCTTACATTTTGAAACTTAAGTCTCATAAATAAAAAAAATATTTATCCATCTTTAAAAAAAATCTATCTATCTATCTATCTATCTATCTCAGTCTATTCATATCTCTATCTATCTATCTCAATTCTCGTCTATCTATCTATCTATCTATCTATCTATCTATCTATCTATCTCAATTATCGTCCCTCTATCTAGCTATCTATCTCAATTCTCGTCCCCTCTATCTATCTATCTATCTATCTATCTATCTATCTATATATATATATATATATATATATATATATATATCCCAGTCTGTTCATATCTATCTATCTATCTCAGTCTATTCATATCTGGTATCTATCTCAATTCTCGTCTATCTATCTATCTATCTATCTATCTATCTATCTCAATTCTCGTCCTCTATCTATCTATCTATCTATCTCAATTCTCGTCCCTCTATCTCTCTTCTCTCTCTCTTCTCTCTCTATATAATATATATATATATATATATATATATAATATATATATCCAGTCTGTTCATATCTATCTATCCATCGCAGTCTATTCATATCTATGTATCTATCTCAATTCTCGTCTCTCTCTCTCTCTCCCTCCTCTTCTCTCTCTCTCTCTCTCTCTCTATATATATATATATATATATATATATATCCCATCTGTTCATATCTATCTATCTATCTCAGTCTATTCATATCTATCTATCTATCTCAATCTCTCGTCTATCTATCTATCCTATCTATCTATCTATCTATCTATCTATCTATATATATATATATATATATATATATATATATATATCCCAGTTTGTTCATATCTATCTATCTATCTCATCTATTCACATCTATCTATCTATCTCAATTCTCGTCTATCTATCTATCTATCTATCTATTCAGTTGATCCATAATCTATATATTTTTGATTTTTCATATACAGAGTGGTGCAATTTGTTTTGTTCTCTGTGACGTAGTTTTTCTTGGTTCTCTGTAAATACGTCATTACATGTCTCGTCTTCCTGATAAAGGTGTTAGACAAACTAATTCTAGAACACCAATCGTTTTCACTTCACGCCAATGTTATTGTACTATTTACCCATAGCTAGAGGGAGAATAGTTGGGTTCATTCTTTCCCAAGTGTATCAACGCTATGTGAAATGCAAACAGCCTCATCAAGGATTTGAACTCGCCTCGCCGTGCCCATTTCATAGGACGGTAACCATTACACCACGCACCTCCTCTACATTTGCATACTTCTAAAAATATACCCACACCTGGTATATATAAAACTCATAATAACAAAAGCAGGCAGGTACGCCAAGTTTTTTTTTTCATTGCATATGTTGAAAAAGTCATAACAAATATTTCTATTAAGTTTTTTTGGCAAACTTCCTAACATCAGGTGAAATTAACATACTCGGACGAACTGCAACAAACACACACACACACACACACAACACACACACCACACACACCCACACACATATATATTATACATATATATATATATATATATATATATATTTATCTATTTTATTCATTATAGTGTACAATACATTTAAGGTGTAATTGTTACATGGTTTCCAAGCAGATTTTAGCCACTTTTCGTCAAGATAACGTGCCTGTTAAGAAATTCAGGGATATCAATTCACTTATATATGTGTGTAACTTGTGTGAGCCGAATCTTTGTATTTTCTCAGCTTCATTGTGAAAAATAAATATAGCTCTTACACTGTAATCGAGCACCTCATTTTCATTCTCCAATACTAGAAAAAGACACACACACACACAACACACACACACACACACACACACACACAATATATATATATATATTATATATTCAGATAGATATTGTGGAGGCGCGTGGTGTAATGGTCACCGTCGCTGAGATAGCTGTGACGACGGATAGTTCAAATTGGACGTGATTGTTTGATATTCCATAGCACTAATACCTTGGGAAAGGTATGAATCCAACTAATCTCCCTCAGCTATGGGTAAATTATTCAGGGAAGCCTGGATTATTTAACCTTGGTTTGGCAATCAGTCTAGGAGAAGAAAACACTGAATTTAAACATATTAAACTCTGCTAAAAATTGACCTTGGTGTCGCATCCTGGGGTTGCACTATATATTCATCAGTATGTAATATATAAAGGGTATGCTTTAACTAGGCACGCTGCAGTTTTTCGAGAGCAATTTCTCTTATTTGAGTAAAACAAGAAATATCCACCGGACGATTTGCAGTCAGTTGTCGCCCTGCCCAGACCCCTGATTTAAGGGGCGGGCTGGGTTTTGCCCGGTGCCTGAAGGCCCCTCCCTTGAGGAGGAATGCTGACGGATCAACGCATTCAGCAATTTCTCTTATCTGCTGTAAACCCAAAGAAATAGAATTAAAGCATCGTTGACCCCACAGGCAACACCTGCCCTCTCGATTTAAAGGGGGCAGGGCTGGGTTTAATGCCAGGCATGATGCCCCCTCCTTGAGGGGGAATGCTGACGGATCACGCATTCACGGCAATTTCTCTATTGCTGTAAACCCAGAAATAAAATTAAAGCATCGTTGATCCCCCAGGCAACAAACCTGACCCTCGATTTAAAGAGGCACGACTGGGTTTAATGCCCGGTGACTGAGGCCCCCCTTGGGGGGAATGCCGACGGATCAACACATTTTTTCAGCATAGCTCCATGAGCTTCGGTTCGTGGGGTAGTCACACATTAATGGTTGTGCTAACCCGTACAACTTGGGGCTACGTATAAATATCTAACCGGAGTTAAAATTTGTAAAATAAAAACAAAGAAATAGACAACAGAAATAGACTATTTTTTCTCTTCTGTTAAATAATAAAACAATACGTGACATAGTCTGTATAGATGTGTTGGACGGGTAGATGATAGTTACAAATAAGTTGGGGTAGACAGACAAATAGCTCCTGTCTGTCTGTCTATGCTGTTTATCTGTCTGCGCGAGTTTCTCTCTCTCTCTCTCGTCTGTCTGCGTGAGTTTCTCTCTCTTTCTCTCTCTCTCTGTCTGTCTGTCGTGAGTTTTCTATCTTCCCCCTCCTCTCTGGCTGTCTGCGGTGATTTCTCTCTATCCCTCTCTCTGTCTCTCATCTCTGTCTGCGTGAGGTTTCACTCTCTCTCTCTCTCTTCTTCTGTTTGCGTGAGTCTCCTCTCTTCTCTCTCTCTCTCTCTTTCCTCCCCTCTCTCTCTCTGTCTGTGTTGAGTTTTTCTCTCTCTCTCTCTCTCTCTCTTCTCTCTCTCTCTCTCTCGCGCCCCTCTCCATCCCTACATACACAATCAACATTGGTTTTCGGATTTGGTAATAATAACTGTTACCCCAAGGAGGTCATTTTTTTTTTGGTTGCTTCTCTCCAAAAGTTGAAAATATTCATTTACGTGTTTGACGTAGTTGGCAAAACTCAACTTTAAGTTCAAGACGTTTTCACGCGAAATTACAATACGAAAGGGAACACTGTAACGCCGTTTTATAGAGCAACTTAACAATGTTTTTGAGAGTCACATCTTTTACAAAGAAAGTAGCTTCCTATCTATTACCAACGGAAATTACATACACAAGGGAACACTGTAACGCCGTTTGATCAGAGCAACTTTCTTTGTAAAAAGAGTGTCTCTAAAACATGTTAAAGTTGCTCTAATCAAACGGCGTTACGTGTTCCCTTTGCGTATTGTAATTCTCCGCGTGAAAACGTTTGAACTTAAAGTTGATGTTTTGCCACATTACGAACGTATGCATATATTTTCAACTTTGAGAGCAACCAAAAAAAAAATGACCTTTGGGTACCAGTTTATATTACCGAAATCCGAAACAGATGTTGATTGTGTTGTAGGATTGGGAGAGGGCGCGAGAGAGAGAGAGAGAGAGAGAGAGAGAGAGGAGGAGAAAAAACTCACACAGACAGAGAGAGAGAGGGGGAGAAGAGAGAGAGAGAGAGAGAGGAGAAGACTCACGCAAACAGACAGAGAGAGAGAGAGAGAGGTGAACCTCACGCAGACAGAGAGAGAGAGAGAGAGGGAGAGAGAGAAACTCACCAAGACGAGAGAGAGGGGGGAGAGATAGAAACTCACGCAGACGACAGAGAGAAGAGAAAGAGAGAACTCACGCAGACAGAGAGAGAGAGAGAGAGAAATCGCGCAGACAGATAAACAGATAGACAGACAGACAGAGCTATTTGTCTGTCTACCCAACTTATTTGTAACTATCATCTACCCGTCATACACATCTATACAGACTATGTCAAGTATGTTTATTATTTAACAGAAGAGAAAAATAGTCTATTTCTGTTTCTTATTTCTTTGTTTTTATTTTACAATTTAACTCGGTTTAGATATTTATACGTACCAGTTGTACGGGTTAGGCACAAGGCCCTATAATGTGTGACTACCCACGAACCGAAGCTCTCATGGGAGGCGGGTGCAAAAAATGTGTTGATCCCGTCGGCATTCCCCTCAAGGGGCGCCTCAGTCACCGGGCATTAAACCCAGTCGTGCCTCTTTAAATCGAGGGTCAGGTGTTGCCTGGGGGGATCAACGATGCTTTAATTTTATTTCTGGGGTTTACAGCAGATAAGAGAAATTGCCGAATGCGTTGATCCCGTCAGCATTCCCCCTCAAGGGAGGGGGCCTCAGGCACCGGGCATTAAACCCAGCCCTGCCCCTTTAAATCGAGAGGGCAGGTGTTGCCTGTGGGGATCAACGATGCTTTAATTCTATTTCTTGGGTTTACAGCAGATAAGAGAAATTGCTGAATGCGTTGATCCCGTCAGCATTCCTCCTCAAGGGAGGGGGCCTCAGGCACCGGGCATTAAACCCAGCCCTTCCCCTTTAAATCGAGGGGGCAGGTGTTGCCTGTGGGGATCAACGATGCTTTAATTTTATTTCTTGGGTTTACAGCAGATAAGAGAAATTGCTGAATGCGAAAACACGAGAAGGGAACAGGTACCACAAGAAAGGAGCAGACCCCAGTATATATTTATTTATGTGCATATATATTTGCCAACCCCAGGATGCGACACAAGGTCAATTTTTAGCAGAGTTTAATATGTTTAAATTCAGTGTTTTTCTTCTCCTAGACTGATTGCCAAACCAAGGTTAAATAACCCAGGCTTCCCTGTTATTTACCCATAGCTGGAGGGAGATTAGTTGGATTCATACCTTTCCCAAGGGTATTAGTGCTATGTGAAATGCAAACAACATCGTCCAGGATTTGAACTTATCTCGTCACACATTTCCTACGACGGTGACCATTACACCACGCGCCTCCACAATATCTATCTGAATATATATATATAATATATATATATATGTGTGTGTGTGTGTGTGTGTGTGTGTGTGTGTGTGTGTGTGTGTGTCTTTTTCTAGTATTGGAGAATTGAAAATGAGGTGCTCGATTACAGGTGTAAGAGCTATATTTATTTTCACAATGAAGCTGAGAAATACAAAGATTCGGCTCACACAAGTACACACATATATAAGTGAATTGATATTCCCTGAATTTCTTAACAGGCACGTTATCTTGACGAAAAGTGGCTAAAATGCTGCTTGGAAACCAATGGTAACAATTACACCTTAAATGTATTGTACACTATAATGAATAAATAGATAAATATATATATATATATATATATATATATGTATATATATATGTGTGTGTGTGTGTGTGTGTGTGTGTGTGTGTGTGTGTGTGTGTGTGTTTGCAGTTCGTCCGAGTATGTTTAATTTCACCTGATGTTAGGAAGTTTGCCAAAAAAACTTAATAGAAATATTTGTTATGACTTTTTCAACATATGCAATGAAAAAAAAACTTGGCGTACCTGCTGCTTTTGTTATTATGAGTTTTATATATACCAGGTGTGGGTATATTTTAGAAGTATGCAAATGTAGAGGAGGTGCGTGGTGTAATGGTTACCGTCCTATGAAATGGGCACGGCGAGGCGAGTTCAAATCCTTGATGAGGCTGTTTGCATTTCACATAGCGTTGATACACTTGGGAAAGGAATGAACCCAACTATTCTCCCTCTAGCTATGGGTAAATAGTACAATAACATTGGCGTGAAGTGAAACGATTGGTGTTCTAGAATTAGTGTCTAACACCTTTATCAGGAAGACGAGACATGTAATGACGTATTTACAGAGAACCAAGAAAAACTACGTCACAGAGAACAAAACAAATTGCACCACTCTGTATATGAAAAATCAAAAATATATAGATATGGATCAACTGAGATAGATAGATAGATAGATAGATAGACGAGAATTGAGATAGATAGATAGATGTGAATAGATTGAGATAGATAGATAGATATGAACAAACTGGGATATATATATATATATATATATATATATATATATATAGATAGATAGATAGATAGATAGATAGATAGATAGATAGATAGATAGACGAGAATTGAGATAGATAGATAGATATGAATAGACTGAGATAGATAGATAGATATGAACAGACTGGGATATATATATATATATATATATATATATAGAGAGAGAGGAGAGAGAGAGAGAGGGGGGGAGGGAGAGAGAGAGAGAGACGAGAATTGAGATAGATACATAGATATGAATAGACTGCGATGGATAGATAGATATGAACAGACTGGGATATATATATATATATATATATATATATATATATATATATATATATAGAGAGAGAGAGAGAGAGAGAGAGAGATAGAGGGACGAGAATTGAGATAGATAGATAGATAGATAGAGGGACGAGAATTGAGATAGATAGATAGATAGATAGATAGATAGATAGACGAGAATTGAGATAGATACATAGATATGAATAGACTGAGATAGATAGATAGATATGAACAGACTGGGATATATATATATATATATATATATATATATAGATAGATAGATAGATAGATAGATAGATAGATAGAGGGACGAGAATTGAGATAGATAGCTAGATAGAGGGACGATAATTGAGATAGATAGATAGATAGATAGATAGATAGATAGATAGATAGACGAGAATTGAGATAGATAGATAGATAGATATGAATAGACTGAGATAGATAGATAGATAGATAGATAGATTTTTTTTAAAGATGGATAAATATTTTTTCTTATTTATGAGACTTAAGTTTCAAAATGTAAGATGTCCTATCGATTTTATCAAAACATTGATTTTTTTAAACCATATGTTCTGTCATTAAATTTTATTTCCAAAATGTAAAATTCATCTTCAGTCACCAAAAAATTACGAAGAAACTTATTGTTCTCAATACATTCTACATAGATCTCGCAGTTTTTCTAACAAAATCCCTAAACATTTGACGACCTGTAATGCATAAGGATTGAATCTTGATGGCTGAACAGTCCATAACATGCCACACTACCCTTTGGCCCTTACTTAGGCTAGACGGACGGTCGGAGAGGCTCCCTCTAATCAATTGGCTTGTCATGTCAAGCCTTAGCACCTATATAATTGTCCCAATCCTATTTCCCTTATGGCTAGCCCAACCGATTTTATCATATTTTATGAGCTAGAAATCGGGGGCTGGGGGTATTAATGCCCCGGGTATGGCGTTAAATGACTTGATTCGGCATTAAATAACCCGAAAAGGTTTGATATGCCGTAAAACAACAGAACAACCAATGACCAACCCTCGACACAATGCGACACAAGGTCATTTTTTTTTCAGCGGAATACTACTAGTTTGAATGCAAATCTTTCCATCTTTCAATCCCTAGCACCTATATGATTGTCCCAACCCTATTGTCCTAATGGCAACCCTTAAACCTTTAGCGCATAGCACATATATGTGCTAGAAGGTGGTGGCTGAGGGTGTTGATGTCATGACATTAAACTCTAATGAGGAGTTCTAATTCTGGAGCTATGGAAACTGTGGAGTACCCTTCATTACCATTACTCCTAGGTCCACTCTGACCCAGAGTGGTAGTACCTGTTAGGGTCCCATCTATGGGTTAAATAGAAAAAATGAGTTTTAAAAGAAATGAGTTCAAAAAATGCGTTTTAAAAAATTGAATACCCATCATGAATGAATAAAAACAAAACGTAAAATAACCCATGGGTTGACATACCGTAAAACCAACCAAACTTCGTCTCGACTAGTTGCCAATCTAGGCTCACCTATGACACGAACATTGGACTTACCCAAAGGGTATATTTAACAGAGAAAAGCTACTCAAGTGAGAAGTACCAGATACATGTTCTTCATGTACGCTGTAACAAGGAAACCCTCCTCATTTTTACATTGATATATTGCTGAATACATATGTTCTCTACATTTTAGCTCCATGTTGAGTATTTATTTATTAACCCGTAACCAGGTCATAACATAAAATAACCCAATGGGTTGACATACCGTAAAACCCAACCAAACTTCGTCTCGACTAGTTGCCAATCTAGGGCTAAATAAACCAGTCTGCCCTACTACTTACCCGTAGCTAGGTACACAGATGGGCTCATGCCGCTCCCAGGAGCATTAGCGTGAAGGAGAACACAAACAGCATCGTTCAGAAATAGAACCATTTCCACTTCCCACGACGATAACATAAATGTAGATTTATGGTGAAATGAAAATGTCCGACCAAAACAAACGGCTTCCTCAAAGTGAAACAAACAAGGGGAGGTTACTCTCATTTACGTAGCTAATGTTCAGATTATCCTTTTGTGACACATAGTTGCTGGGGGTGCAAATGCCCCCCCTGTTCTGTAGACAGGAGAAGCAACTCCTGTGTTGTTAACTATGTTGAAGCAAAAAGAAAGAATTTGTCTTTTCTGCTTCCACTTTTATATTGCTGTTCGCTACACTATCTAGTGCCTACTGGCAAACACAAGAGGTAATTATCTCTCATGTTCCCTAGTATCAAATAGAAGAACCATGGCAAGTAAGCAGACACGCCTATTCAGTAGTAATGGATCTGTGAGACTAGGTTGCAAACCACTACACCACGATATGACGCACTTTTTATCCAAGCCATTCGCTAAGAGTAGGATGTGACACAAGGTCGCAAGTATGGGACATCGGACCAGGATCGAACTCGCTATTTAGTAGTAATGGATCTGCGAGACTATGCACGTTTCGTTTGGTTTGTTTTGTTTTATGGCATATTAATCTTAGTGGGTCATTTAATGCCGACAAAGTTTTGAAATAAATTCATTCTTAATGGATACTCAATTTACTTTTATAAACACATTTTTCTATTTAAACCATAGATGGGGACCCTAACAGGTACTACTACTCCGGGTCACAGTGGACCAGGGAGCAATGGTGATGAAGGGGTGCTCCACATTCTCCAGACCTTCAGAACTGGAACCTCACCATCAGTTGGAGTTTAACGTCATATCCAGTACATGAAGACCCTCAGCCACCGCCTTCTAGCACCCATATGATAAAAAAGGGTTGTGGCTTGCCATAAGAGCAATAGTGTTGGGACAATCATATAGGTGCTAGGGCTTGACATGACCAGCCGATTGATTAGAGGGAGGCTCTCCGACAAGGATGACTATGCACGTATTTCCGTAAAGATTGTTAGTTCGAGTTGTAAGATTTAAAAGGTATTACTGTTAGTTATTGTTGGTTGGTTGGCTTAGAGGCCTCCCAACGTGGGTACATATGTGTACAAATAATATTCCGACAAGGGTGTGAAAGATAACAATGGACTTTAATATATGAGCACGTGGAGAAAATACATATAACAGGAAAACATATATGAGATAAGATGCATAAGCAGCACATATAATAATAGAAGGTACAATATAGAAGTGTAAAGAAGATATATCAAGTAGGACTGCGTCCTGTAGAAGTAAAGGGTGTATAAGGAAGATATGGAGAGTCCATAAAGTAATGTCACTTACTAAAGACAGGATGGGTGGCTTTCGCCACCCACATGAGAGGGTGTAGACGCAAACGTCTAACTCATCTGTGTTGGTTGAAGTCCTAAGACAAAGGGAGTTCAAAACTGGCTCTTCACTCATTAAATAGCGAACAACCCTGGTGGTAGGAACCTGAAAATAAGGGAAGATAACTCTTACAGACCAAACAGGGGCAGACAATCGCTACAGAGGGAATCGTTGTCATAATGGAGTCCGTGAAATCCTCTTTTTCGTAGCAATGTAGATTTTTGTCTCTAATGTTTATTGTTGTCAGGTGACATTGCCTTACGTTGAGGAACACACCAGCTGTTCTATTCACGTCTCGATGCCTCTAAAAACAGCACACATGTGAAGACACAATCCAAGTGGAATTGATACCTTGTCATTCCAGCGTCACACGAACACACACACGCACGCGCGAAATAACCTCCAGCAGCTATTTCAGAATTTTTTAGGGCTTTTGTTAGAAAAAAAACTGCCAGGTCAGTGTAGAAAGTATTGAGATTCATTCTTTTTCATTATTCCCACATGCAAAAAGAAAAAAAAGAAATATATCAATCTCCCATGTCTATAACCTTGCTGATGAGACCTAATAGGTCGAAATGTACATTCAGGGATTGACATTTTCTCGATCTGTTTAGCCTTACATTTGAACATATATGCCCGCCTAAATTCATTAATTATCAACTAATTAATTTTCAAAAATTAGGTATGACTTCAATTAAGCACATATCCTCCAAATATATATATATATATATATATATATATATATATATATATATATATGAATTGAACATTTTTAGAAAAAACAAATGATGTTATTAGTTTGCTGACAGATCTGTTTCGACCTTTTAATAAAGCGGTCTCCATCAAGAGCAAACATATGAAGGAAAGACGGAATAAATAACCGTTAAATAGGAGGGGTACAAACGAACGCTGGTGTTCGATGCTGACATTTTTTTTAAATGCGTATTCTGTGTTATTTATTCCGTCTTTCCTTCATATGTTTGCTCTTGATGAAGACCGCTTTATTAAAAGGTCGAAACAGATCTGTCAGCAAACTAATAACATCATTTGTTTTTTCTAAAAATGTTCAATTCGTACTGTCGGATTCACTTCCATTTACTTCACACATATATATATATATATATATATATATATATATATATATGGTATTTGTGGAAGAGGTGACTTACCGGTTAGTTGATGCAAGTTTTCACAATGATAAGACAGCGATATAACAAATATAAAGTGCTCAATACGTGAGTAAAGCAAATTTATTATTATAATGGTACACA
Source organism: Doryteuthis pealeii (assembly GCA_023376005.1). Classification (NCBI taxonomy): domain Eukaryota; kingdom Metazoa; phylum Mollusca; class Cephalopoda; order Myopsida; family Loliginidae; genus Doryteuthis; species Doryteuthis pealeii. The sequence goes on from CM042164.1 coordinate 41,889,458, forward strand.
GTAATAACCTACTCGAGTTTCACCATACGGATCTTAAGGGTTAAATCCACTGAATTAATCAATATATTGATTAATTACAGCCGAATGCACGTGTGTATTTTAAACCCAGTGTTCTTTGACTACGAGTCTGTCACTAACCGTCATTACCAAAAAATACACACGTGCACCCGGCTGTAATTAATCAATATATTGATTAATTCAGTGGATTTAACCCTGAAGATCCTTATGGTGAAACTCGTGTAGGTTATTACTGTGTACCATTATAATAATATATATATATATATATATACCGTATTTGACGACATATAATATGCACGGGTATATAAGACACACCCCCATTTCAGCAGGTCAGATTCAGGAAAAAAAAGGTTTTAGTGTATTTAAGCATATATTGTTGAAAACAGTTTAGCTGTACATTACACAAGCAGAAACATAGCTGTATAAAAGCAATTTGACAGTACAGGCAAGCAATAAGCATACACAAGACATCTCAATAGCAGGAAATAATAATAATAATAATAATAATAATAATAATAATAAATAATAATAATAATAATAATAATAATAATAATAATAATAATAAAAACTTAAAACTTCAACTTTAATGTATAAGACGCATGCCAATTTTTGGGGCTAAAATTTTGGAAAAAATGTGCGTCCTATATGCCGTCAAATACGATATATATATATATATATATATATATATATATATATATATACTCATGTTCCTAAATTGTATGACTATTATCATCTTGCAACACCCTCCGGTTGAAAATGAAATCGTCCAAATCGTCGAAGATGAACAGCAAAAATGTAAATCCTGATTATCTGGCATTGCTTATCCGCTGAATTTTTATTCCTTATGAGTGACGTCACTTCTGCTGAATAATGAACCATACCGTTTTTATTTCAAAGAAAGAATGGGAAGAAAAAGGACACTCTACACAGAAAAATATAATAATAAAGAAAGAAAGAAAGAAAGAAAGAAAGAAAGAGAAAGATAGAGGAGGTGAGCACGTAGAAGCAATGAAGCTACTCTGTTTCAATCGAACATTGAAAAGATGAGAAGAAGGAAAGAAAGAAATCAAAGATATATATATATATATTATATATATATATATATATATATATATATAGAGAGAGAGAGAGAGAGAGAGAGAGAGAGAGAGAGAAAATTAAGATTATTATACTTTTTACATATTGAACAATTTGGTAATAGATCTTAAGTAAACATCTCAAACGTTGTAATAATTGAATTATCATACTGTGGTATATTCACAGGTCGTACTAGTATACCTTATTATAATGGAGATTATGTGTTAGTCTGTGTGTAACCAAAACTATATCACTACTATAGTCACAATTCCCTTTGTTATTTATGTCACATTCTCCATGATTTTATCCTTATCTAAACCTCGGTTATTGCTAAAAAAATGTTTACATTATTAATACTGTTGGTCTTATCTACATACTAATAACATGAAATTGTATTTATATATACAACAAAATAGTGGTTTACAGTGCGAACTGGAAGGCTAATTTGCATATTGATATTAAAAATTTGATTTTAATAAATATATGCTTAGTATTATTGATTTCTAATTGTTTGGTTTTATCTTAATGAATATGAGCAAAATAAAAGAAATAATTATAATTTTATTCTTTACTTTCTATTTTAACTAAATAGTTAAATTAGGAAAATTTAGCAATGAAATACGGGAGTGATGGAAGAGTAAGTTTCAGTTGTTTTATTTTTCGATTATACCCTCGTCAGTTTCAAATCTTTTTATCTGCATTCTTATTTAGTTTCATTAGCTTTTCTAATTTAATATGATATCTTAAATACATTAAAACTTAGATACTTGCACCGGAGGGTGCAGATATTTGCTAGTATATATAATAAACTAATTCTGCCTGTTTTTAACTAGTAGTTGTAATGTGAGAAGTCTATATTTTCGTATATGCTCGTCAGTGCTTATTTTTGGTATAAATATTTAACGGCGAGTGTAGCTCTAAATGACTGCAGCGATCGTTCAAGGAGTAGAAACTGAAAAAGCTGAGCTGACATTAAACCCACCCGAAGAAATAAAAATAGAATCCAATAAACAAAACAAAATATACTTGCACAAGAGGCACATTCACAAAATTAGACTATGCATATATATGCCTCACTGATAGATCAAGTCCGTTGTAGAGGTATATGTAACGTTGTCGTATTTTCACAGTACCCAAACGTATATACATAACGGAGCGGTGGTGGCGATATATTCACCGTACTAAAATGTCTTCGGCACGTGGCGGTCATCTTGCTGATAAAAATTACAACGCAAGAAATGTAGTCACAACTGCTAGCCTTTATTTCCAGGGTAGGCTCGTCTCGTGGGCTGTATCGGAGAGGAGGAAAGGCAGAGAGAAAGAGAGAGAGAACACTGTTAAATTACTGTGACCCATAGAAGGCACCAGAGGCCCGTCGTTCCCTACGCGTCCGAAAGCAAAAAGAGAGCGGTGCCTTTCTTCGTTGTTCCACGTCACCACGTGACTTCCGGTTCCGGTCAACACCCGAAACTTCTGGTTGACACTCAATTCTCCATTCGGGGGGTCCCGCCCCGGTCAAACTGTTTGTGTTCATTACTCTTTTTAAAACCTTTACTCTCTCACTTATTTCTTTCCTATAATGGAAACGTTCGTTGTAATGAACCTCGATATAACGGACCTAGATTCTAACGAACTCATCGATCCATCCAAATTGATTGATTCATTGATTTTAACGGCATGTCAATCCGTCTAGGGATATTTCAAGTCAAGATTTTAGGGAACCGCATTTCATTGTTGTGAAAATACCCCATCTGTACTCGTGCACCTTCGTTGCACAATGTCGATGATCCCACGTTGTAATAATCTGTGTAGGCCGGTTCGAAGGGTACGAGCTAGAGACAGGTTCATAAGGATAAACAAAAAAACACACAAACAAAGTTTGGATGACAAGACGCTAATGAAGGAGGTAGATGTGACACTTTGTGCAGTTTGTGATCGGGTAGAAGGCACTTAAGTCGGCTGCAAGATTAATTACGAGTCTGACTATCATGTCGGTCTTTACATATATATATATATATATATATATATATGTGTGTGTGTGTGTGTGTGTGTGTGTCTATTCATACGCTGAGGGCTGGTATCGAACTAGGAACCTTTTGTTTTCTAATATATATATTATATATATATATATATATATATATATATATATTATATATTAGAGAATGGTAACAAATGGAGAATAACTAATACATGACATAGATATCAGTGATAATATTATATCAAGACTTCATGTTTTAATAGAAATATTTTTTTAAGCCCATTGAAAAAAAAAAATTATTTCTTATGCGTATGGTCTTCCGTAGTGAAAAATGTTATGGTACCTTCAACGAAAAATGACCTTGAACTTTTTAGTAGTGCGACCCGCCTAATGACGATACGTGTCTCATGCGCCACGCTTCTCGAAAAAGGTTGCCCATGCCTGCTGTAAATACATAGTCTTCGTATGTAATGCTGGGTTATTCTTCGTTCTCGTAGGATTGAGTGAAGTACGTCTCGTTACACATACTGCGTTTGCTTGGTAATAGAGAAGATACTTAGTTTAGACCCCCCACACACACACACACACCAAGGACCGATGTTAATATTATTATAGTTATTTACTAAGTTTAGCTTAGATGTGGCACAAGGCCACACGTATGGGGCAACAAGCGAGAATCGAACATTATGTAGCGTCAGCCACTTTTTCAAGTTCTATGATACCTTCAATAATATCAGCCCAAATCATAATAACCCTCCTCCTTGTTGGTGCCTCAAGCGTTGATGACGATCACGTCTATTCACCGATCCAACCTTTGATCCAACTATCAGGGCCATTTTTTGGAGTATTTGTGTGGGTATAAGCCGTGCTACAATTCACCACCTAAATTATAGACTGGGCGAGGTCATGTGGTCTATTCCTCTGCCAATCAGCTGCCATAATGCGTGGCTAGTTGACTACTTAATCACTGATACTGACAGACGTTATTTGCAATCATTGACGAAGGAACTTACAGCCAAAGGATTCTTTACCAGGTATTTCCGCTGGACAAGCGCTCTTGTTTGAAGCCTAAAGGATGGCCCATAGAATCGTAACAGGTTATGGGCCCAGGAACGCAAGGATCTTCTTCGATGGCGACCAATCTAAGTATGAACTCTGGGGGGTCAATTTTCACGGGTATTAAGAACCCTTCAACTACACAATATAATATACGCACCATCTGACCAAAGCGAGGACCATATTTTGGCAGAAAAGAATGCGACAATGTTGCAAAAGTTACCATTACAACTGGTCATATTTTTCAAAAAAACTCTTTTCTTCGATCGGCTCTGATGATGATCTTATTACAAACTGAAATATTGCAATATTAGCCAACGAATACAACATTAATTAATAACATCTGTGTTTTTTTCAAATTTCTTCTCTGATATAAAAAAAAATATAAACTAGTTTATTTGATATTTGATTATTATCTATGCTTCTACCCAGATAAATAAGTCTCTTCCCAATCTGGATTCTGTTTGTAGCAGTAGGTGTTTAATTTCCTGTGAAATTACCAATTCAACATTATTATTTCTGGGTTTACAAGAGAGTTGCAATTCAGGTGGGTTATTTTACCATTTCAGATTAATGATCTTATACAGACTGAAATATTGCAATATTAGCCAACGAATACAACATTAATTTGTGTGTTGTTTCAATTTTCTTCTCTGATATAAAGTTTCATCTGTAAACAGAACTTTCGAGAAATCGAAATGTTCTCTTTTACCCATTTAAGACGCATTTGTATGTGTACTTTTATCAATCGATGCTTTGTCACGGGTCTCACCGATGTCCCGACCATTTTTCAAAAATGATAGAGAGTACTTCTGGATACTGTTGCTTCTCCAATACTCCTGAAAAAGTGCTCCACTAGTCAGGCCTGATTTATTTACAACTTCAATCGTGAATAAGAACGTCAGAAGCACCCCCCGAGTGATCCTTATCGTCCCATTTACGTACCTTCGTTGGAGTTGCAACAATCTTTTCACAGTTGGTGATATCTTCCAATTATTTTGGATATTTCTAATGTGAGTTTGTTTTAGAAAGTTCAGATGTTATAATATCGGTAATTTTCACCTTTAGTTGTCAAAAATTCATAGCAAATAAGGCAATTAGAGTAACCTCCCTTGACTTTCACTTTGAAACAAGCTGGTAGCCATTTCGAAAGTGTCCGTGCGAAATACACAAATCTTAGAATTTTTTTCGAAAACAATACACAACTGCATGCTTAACACAAAAATATCATAAAATGTGTTCTTCATAACAATTAAGTTCATTTCATATAATGCCGCACGCACAATTTTATGCTAGGAATTTTAATAACTAAAGGTGAAAATTACCATATATCTTTCTCAGAAGGTGTCAAGACCCATAATTTGTACCATTATAATGACATTCGTTTATAGTCTGGAACACTTCTATATCGTGTTAATATTGCAAATAGCCAACGTTTATTTCCTGTTGCACATACAATGCAATTTTAAACCGCTGCGTATATCCATATTCCATTATACTGTGAAAAATTTGTTAAATTCAGACTGGTATTTTTTTTAACCAAATAACAATACCACTCATTTATAGTTTAAAACAGTGTACTAACAGTAAACCCACACTGAATGAAAGACAAGATGAACTGATTTACACATATAGAACTATTTGATATATATTATATATATACATGTAGGTAGTATTAAAAACAATACACAAACGTGTTTCCAAATGCTATATATAATGCACATAGTGTACTACAAACAAGTAGTAATGTGCAAGAGGTTACAAAAATGGAAAAAGGGTTACTTGATGAAGGAGAGTGAAATGGCCATAGCCAAATGACTATATTGTTCCTTGGCAGGAGAAGAGTAAAAAAAAGGTCGATAATGGGTTTTATGGAACTAATCCTGGTGATACCCAAGGGTGCGCCAATTCTATTAGGGAAATGATTATTTTTATTTTATTGCTACATTCACTTGGGTGTTACATGATTGGGTGTCTTTTGCATTTCCACGTCTTTACTTGATGGTGTCCCATAAAGAAAGTGAAAATACTTTTGTGGAATTTTCGCGGATTATTTTAAAAATTAGTTAGGATGATTGGTTTAAATATCCAATCAGCATCTTTGTTCCAGTGATTGGTTTATTTATCCAATCAGCATCTTTCTTCAGAGTGATTGGTTTAATAGCTATCCAATCAGCATCTTTGTCCGTGATTGGTTTATTTATCGCCAATTAGCATCTTGTTCCAGTGATTGGTTTATATTCCATCTGTGCTTCAGTGATTTGGTTTATAGTATCAAATCACATTTTGTTCCATTCTTGGATTGATGACGAGGGCCTCCTTTTTCAGACCCTTTTTTTACTTACAAAAAAGAATGTAGATAGGAAGATATATATGTCTTTGAGCTAAAGTGACAATTCTTCAAGGCATAGTTGTATCAATACTATGTACGGCTGCACCACCTGGACCCTAACGAAGAGACTGGAGAATAAATTAGACGGTAGCTGCAACAGAATGCTGCGTGCAGTATTAAATAGACATGGAAACAACACCCCGAGAAAACATGTGTACGGCCACCTGTCCCATATCAACACAACATCCGTGTAAGAACGAACGAGACACGCCGAACCTGGCTGGAGAAGCAAGGACGAACTCATAAGTAACGTTCTTAAGTGGAGCCATTCACATGGGCACGCCGCATGGGCCGACATAACATTGACCAGCTCTGTGCGGATACTGGATTGCTGCGCAGGGACCTTCCAGGAGCCATGAATGATAGGGAAGGTTGGCGAGAGATTGTCATGGATATCGTGCTTGCGACGCGACATGATGATGAATGATGATGCTGATTCATCATGATCATCATCCATTTATGATAGGAAACGCAATGAAACACCGAATTTTTTTCTATTTTGATTGCGTAGGTTAGTAGTAAGAAGTAAGGCGAGTGG
>CM042164.1:41896616-41906616 GCA_023376005.1 Doryteuthis pealeii
AAAAAAGGTCTGAAAAAGAGGCCCCGTCATCCAATCAAGAGATGAACAAAAGATGCTGATTGGATACTAATAAACCAATCACTGGAAGGGAAAGATGCTGATTGATAATATAAACCAATCACTAATACAAACAGATGCGATTGGATCATAAACAATCACTAGGAACAAAGATGCCGATGGATAGATAAATCAATCCTCCTTTCTAAAATATCTCGCGAAAATTCCCCCAAAAGTATTTCTCATTCTTTATTTGGACACCATCAAGTAAACGGGAATGCAAAAGACACTCAATCATTGTACACCAATTGAATGTAGCAAATAAAAATAAAAAATCATCTCCCTAATAGAATGGACGATCCCTTGGTATCACAGTGGATAGTTCCATAACCCATTATCGACCTTTTTTTACTCTTCTACTCCTGCAAGGAACAATATAGTCATTGGCTATGGCCATTTCACTCTCCTTCATCAAGTAACCCTTTTTTCCATTTTTACCCCTCTTGCACATACTACTTGTTTTAGTTACACTATGCATATTATATAAGCATTTGGAAACACGTTTGTGTATGTTTTTAATACTACTAACAGTATATTATATATATATATCAACATAGTTCTGTATGTGTAAATCAGTTCATCTTGTCTTTCATTCAGTTGTGTTTTACTGTAGTACACTGTGTTTTAAATTATAAATGAGGGGAAATTTTTTATTTGGTCGTTATAAAAAAAATACCAGTCGGAATTTAACAAATTTTTCACAGTATAATGGGAATATGGATATACGCAGTCGCGGTTTAAAATTGCATTGTTATGCGCAACAGGAAATAAACGTTGGCTATTGGCAATATTAACACGGTATAGAAGTGTTCCAGACTATAAATGAATGTCATTATAATGGTACAATTATGGGTCTTGACACCTTCTGAGAAAGATATTATGGTAATTTTCACCTTTAGTTATTAAAATTCCTAGCATAAAATTGTGCGTGCGCATTATATGAAATGAACTTAATTGTTATGAAGAACACATTTTATGATATTTTTGTGTTAAAGCATGCAGTTGTATTGTTTTCGAAAAATTTCTAAGATTTGTGTATTTTGCACGGACACTTTCGAAATGGCTACCAGCTTGTTTCAAAGTGAAAGTCAAGGGAGGTTACTCTAATTGCCTTATTTGCTATGAATTTTAACAACTGAAGGTGAAAATTACCGATATTATAACATCTCAACTTTCTAAAAACAAATCTACATTAGAAATATCCAAAATAATTGGAAGATATCACCAAACTGTGAAAAGATTTGTTGCAACTCCAACGAAGGTACGTAAATGGGACGATAAAGGTCACTCGGGGGTTGCTTCTGACGTTCTTATTCACGATTGAAGTTGCAAATAAATCAGGCCTGACTAGTGGAGCACTTTTTCAGGAATATTGGAGAAGCAACAGTATCCAGAAGTACTCGCTATCATTTTCTGAAAATGGTCGGGACATCGGTGAGACCCGTGACAAAGCATCGATTGATTAAAGTACACATACAAATGCGTCTTAAATGGGTAAAAGAGAACATTTCGATTTCTCGAAAGTTCTGTTTACAGATGAAACTTTATATCAGAGAAGAAAATTGAAACAACACACAAATTAATGTTGAATTCGTTGGCTAATATTGTAATATTTCAATCTGTATAAGATCATTAATCTGAAATGGTAAAATAAACCCACCTGAATTGCAACTCTCTTGTAAACCCAGAAATAATAATGTTGAATTGGTAATTTCACAGGAAATTAAACACCTACTGCTACAAACAGAATCCAGATTGGGAAGAGACTTATTTATCTGGGTAGAAGCATAGATAATAATCAAATATCAAATAAACTAGTTTATATCTTTTTTTTATATCAGAGAAGAAATTTGAAAAAACACAGATGTTATTAATTAATGTTGTATTCGTTGGCTAATATTGCAATATTTCAGTTTGTATAAGATCATCATCAGAGCCGATCGAAGAAAAGAGTTTTCTTTTAAAAATATGACCAGTTGTAATGGTAACTTTTGCAACATTGTCGCATTCTTTTCTGCAAAATATGAGTCCTCGCTTTGATCAGATGGTGCGTATATTATATTGTGTAGTTGAAGGGTTCTTAAATACCCGTGAAACTTGACCCCCCAGAGTTCATACTTAGATTGGTCGCCATCAAAGAAGATCCTTGCGTTCCTGGGCCCATAACCTGTTACGATTCTATGGGCCATCCTTTAGGCTTCAAACAAGAGCGCTTGTCCAGCAGAAATACCTGGTAAAGAATCCTTTGGTTGTAAGGCCCTTCGTCAATGATTGCAAATGGACGTCTGTCAGTATCAGTGATTAAGTAGTCAACTAGCCACGCATTATGACTGCTGATTGGCGGTGGAATAGACCACATGACCTCGCACAGTCTATAAATTTAGGTGGTGAATTGTAGCACGGCTTATACCCACCAAATACTCCAACAAATGGCCCTGATAGCTGGATCAAAGGTTGGATCGGGAATAGACGTGATCGTCATCAACGCTTGAGGCACCAACAAGGAGGAGGGGTTATTATGATTTGGGCTGATATTATTGAAGGTATCATAGAACATGAAGAGTGGCTGACGCTACATAATGTTCGATTCTCGCTTGTTGCCCCATACGTGTGGCCGTGTGCCACATCTAAGCTAAACTTAGTAAATAACTATAATAATATTAATATCGGTCCTTGGTGTGTGTGTGTGTGTGGGGGGGGGTCTAAACTAAGTATCTTCTCTATTACCAAGCAACGCAGTATGTGTAACGAGACGTACTTCACTCAATCCTACGAGAACGAAGAATAACCCAGCCATACATACGAAGACTATGTATTTACAGCAGGCATGGGCAACCTTTTTCGAGAAACGTGGCGCATGAGACACGGATCGTTATTAGGCGGGTCGCACTACTAAAAAGTTCAAGGTCATTTTTCGTTGAAGGTACCATAACCATTTTTCACTACGGAAGACCATACGCATAAGAAATAAGTTTTTTTTTTTCAATGTGCTAAAAAATATTTTCTATTAAAAAATGAAGTCTTGATATAATATTATCACTGATATCTATGTAATGTATTAGTTATTCTCCATTTGTTACCATTCTCTTATATATATATATATATATATATATATATATATATATATATATATATTAGAAAACAAAAGATTCCTAGTTCGATACCAGCCCTCAGCGTATGAGTAGCACACACACACACACACACACACACACACACACACACACATATATATATATATATATATATATGTAGCGTTAGTTTCGTATTTGCCTGGGAGAGTTGTCTGCCCGGTTTAGTTTGTTGGTGCCCGCTAGGGGAGATAGTATTTTAAGCGGCTGGTTCAAAAGGCTTCTCTCTCTTTACCTGTTCCAGTAACCACGAGACACATGGGCTAGATACTGTCTATCCCTTCTCGTTGGGGCTTTTGGCCCCACTTACATTACTGTAAGTCCTTCACAGCATGGACTATCCCTAGTCTCATGTCTGTACTTTTTGTATATCTTGTACCATTCATGAATGTGTATTTATCGTTCTATATGTAACATTGTTTTACCCCTGTATTTTGTATCTCGTCATATCCATGTGCTGTACTATATTAAATGTTTTGTCTGTTAACCTTCGTCGGAGTCCAGTATATCAAGTATATAACTTTGAACCTTTCTTACACACACACACACACACACATATATTATTATATATATATATATTATATATATATAATATATATATATATATATATATATGTAAAGACCGATATGATAGATAGTCAGACTCGTAATTAATCTTGCAGCCGACTTAAGTGAACTTCTTGTCAGCTGATGACATACATTTAAGTGCCTTCTACCCGATCACAAACTGCACAAAGTGTCACATCTACCTCCTTCATTAGCGTCTTGTCATCAAACTTTGTGTTGTGTGTTTTTTTGTTTATCCTTATGAACCTGTCTCTAGCTCGTACCCTTCGAACCGGCCTGCACAGATTATTACAACGTGGGATCATCGACATTGTGCAACGAAGGTGCACGAGTACAGATGGGGTATTCTCACAACAATGAAATGCGGTTCCCTAAAATCTTGACATGAAATATCCCTAGACGGATTGACATGCCGTTAAAATCAATGAATCAATGAATCAATCAATTTGGATGGATCGATGAGTTCGTTAGAATCTAGGTCCGTTATATCGAGGTTCATTACAACGAACGTTCCATAGTATATAACGAGATAATGAAGGTCCTGACTTTTGTGAGCGAGAAATACTATATTAGAAAAGAAGAGAAGAAAAAAATAAATGAGTAGAGAGTAAAATTTTTAAAAAGAGTAATGAACACAAACAGTTTGACCGGGCGTGACCCCCCCGAATGGAGAATTGACTGTCAACCGGAAGTTTCGGGTGTTGACCGGAACCGAAAATCACGTGGTGACGTGGACAACGAAGAAAGCACCGCTCTCTTCTTTGCTTTCGACCGTAGGGAACGGACGGGCCTCTGGTGCCTTGTATGGGTCACAGTAAATTAACCAGTGTTCTCTCTCTCTCTTCTCTCTGCCTTTCCTCCTCTCCGATACAGCCCACGACGAGCCTACCCTGGAAATAAAGGCTAGCAGTTGTGACTACATATTTCTTGCGTTGTAATTTTATCAGCAAGATGACCGCCACGTGCCGAAGACATTTTTTAGTACGGTGAATATATCGCCACCACCGCCCCGTTACGTATATACGTTTGGGTACTGGGAAATTACGACAACGTTACATATACCCCACAACGGACTTGATCTATCAGTGAAGCATATATATGCATAGTCTAATTTGTGAATGTGCCTCTTGTGCAAGTAGATTTTGTTTTGTTTATTGGATTCTATTTTTATTTCTTCGGGTGGGTTAATGTCAGCTCAGCTTTTTCAGTGTTTCTACTCCTTGAACGATCGCTGCAGTCATTAGAGCTACACTCGCCGTAAAATATTTATACCAAAAATAAGCACTGACGAGCATATACGAAAATATAGACTTCTCACATTACAACTACTAGTTAAAACAGGCAGAATTAGTTTATTATACTAGCAAATATCTGCACCCTCCGGTGCAAGTATCTAAGTTTTAATGTATTTAAGATATTCATATTAAATTAGAAAAGCTAATGAAACTAAATAAGAATGCAGATAAAAAGATTTGAAACTGACGAGGTATAATCGAAAAAATAAACAACTGAAACTTACTCTCCATCACTCCCGTATTTCATTGCTAATTTTCCTAATTTAACTATTTAGTTAAAATAGAAAGTAAGAAATAAAATTATAATTATTTCTTTTATTTTGCTCAATTCATTAAGATAAAACCAAACAATTAGAAATCAATAATACTAAGCAATATATTTATTAAAATCAAATTTTTAATATCAATATGCAAATTAGCCTTCCAGTTCGCATTATTGTAAACCACTATTTTGTTGTATATATAAATACAATTTCATGTTATTAGTATGTAGATAAGACAACAGTATTAATAATGTAAACATTTTTAGCAATAACCGAGGTTTAGATAAGAATAAAATCATGGAGAATGTGACATAAATAACAAAGGAATTGTGACTATAGTAGTGATATTAGTTTTGGTTACACACAGACTAACACATAATCTCCATTATAATAAGGTATACTAGTACGACCTGTGAAAATACCACAGTATGATAATTCAATTATTACAACGTTTGAGATGTTTACTTAAGATCTATTACCAAATTGTTCAATATGTAAAAAGTATAATAATCTTAATTTAACTCTCTCTCTCTCTCTCTCTCTCTCTCTCTCTCTCTCTCTCTCTATATAATATATATATATAATATATATATATAATATTTTTTTTTTCTTCTTCCTCTCTCTCATTTTCAATGTTCGATTGAAACAGAGTAGCTTCATTGCTTCTACGTGCTCACCTCCTCTATCTTTCTCTTTCTTTCTTTCTTCTTTCTTTCTTCTTTCTTCTTATTATTATTATATTTCTGTGTTTTAGAATGTCCTTTTTCTTCCCATTTCTTTCTTTGAAATAAAAACGGTATGGTTCATTATTCAGCAGAAGTGACGTCACTCATAAGGAATAAAAATTCAGCGGATAAGCAATGCCAGATAATCAGGATTTACATTTTGCTGTTCATCTTCGACGATTTGGACGATTTCATTTTCAACCGGAGGGTGTTGCAAGATGATAATAGTCATACAATTTAGGAACATGTATATATATATATATATATATATCGTATTTGATGGCATATTAGGACGCACATTTTTTCCAAAATTTTGGGCCCAAAACATTGCCATGCGTCTTATACATTGAAGTTGAAGTTTGAAGTTTTTTTATTATTATTATTATTATTATTATTATTATTATTATTATTATTATTATTTCCTGCTATTGAGATATTCTTGTGTATGCTTATTGCTTGCCTGTACTGTCAAATTGCTTTTATACAGCTATGTTTCTGCTTGTGTAATGTACAGCTAGACTGTTTTCAACAATATATGCTTAAATACACTAAAACCTTTTTTTCCTGAATCTGACCTGCTGAAATGGGGGTGTGTCTTATATACCCGTGCATCTTATATGTCGTCAAATACGGTATATAATATATTATATATATATATATATATATATATATATTATAATAGTACACAGTAATAACCTACACGAGTTTCACCATAAGGATCTTCAGGATTAAATCCACTGAATTAAATCAATATATTGATTAATTACACCGTATGCACGTGTGTTTATTTTTTGGTAATGACGGTTAGTGACAGACTCGTAGTCAAAGAACGCTGGGTTTTAAAAATACACACGTGCATCCGGCTGTAAAATCATTATATTAATTAATTCAGTGGATTTAACCCTGAAGATCCTTTATGGTGAAACTCGAGTAGTTATTACTGTGTACCATTTATAATAATAAATTTACTTTACTCACGTATTGAGCACTTTATATTTGTTTATATCGCTGTCATATCAGTGTGAAACTTGCATCAACTAATCATTGTAACCAATTTCACCGGTAAGTCACCTTTTCCACAAATACCATATATATATATATATTATATATATTATATATATATATATATATTATAATGGAAGTGAATCAACATATGAATTGAACATTTTTAGAAAAAACAAATGATGTTATTAGTTTGCTGACAGATCTGTTCGCACCTTTTAATAAAGTGGACTTCATCAAGAGCAACACATGAAGGAAACGGAATAAATACACAGAATACGCATTTAAAAAAAAAATTTCAGCATCGAAACACCAGCGTTCGTTTGTACCCTCCTATTTAACGGTTATTTATTCCGTCTTTCCTTCATTTGTTTGCTCTTGATGGAGACCGCTTTTTAAAAAAGTCGAAACAGATCTGTCAGCACACTAATAACATCATTGTTTTTTCTAAAAATGTTCAATTCATATATATATATATATATATATATATATTTGGAGGATATTGTGCTTAATTGAAGTCATACCTAATTTTTGAAAATTAATTAGTTAATAATTAATGAATTTAGGCGGGCGTATATGTTCAAATGTAAGGCTAAACAGATCGAGAAAATGTCAATCCCTGAATGTACATTTCGACCTATTAGGTCTCATTAGCAAGGTTATAGACATGGGAGATTGATATATTTCTTTTTTCTTTTTGCATGTGGGAATAAATGAAAAAGAATGAATCTCAATACTTTTCTACACTGACCTGGCATTTTTTTTTCTAACAAAAGCCCTAAAAAATTCTGAAATAGCTGCTGGAGGTTATTTCGCGCGTGCGTGTGTGTGTTCGTGTGACGCTGGAATGACAAGGTATCAATTCCACTTGGATTGTGTCTTCACATGTGTGCTGTTTTTAGAGGCATCGAAACGTGAATAGAACAGCTGGTGTGTTCCTCAACGTAAGGCAATGTCACCTGACAACAATAAACATTAGAGACAAAAATCTACATTGCTACGAAAAAGAGGATTTCACGGACTCCATTAAGATACGTAAACGATTCCCTCTGTAGCGATTGTCTGCCCCTGTTTGGTCTGTAAGAGTTATCTTCCCTTATTTCCAGGTTCCTACCACCAGGGTTGTTCGCTATTTAATGAGTGAAGAGCCAGTTTTGAACTCCCTTTGTCTCAGGACTTCAACCAACACAGATGAGTTAGACGTTTGCGTCTACACCTCTCATGTGGTGGCGAAAGCACCCATCCTGTCTTTAGTAAGTGACATTACTTTATGGACTCTCCATATCTTCCTTATACACCATTTACTTCTACATGACGCAGTCCTACTTGATATATCTTCTTTACACTTCTATATTGTACCTTCTATTATTATATGTGCTGCTTATGCATCTTATCTCATGTATGTTTTCCTGTTATATGTATTTTCTCCACGTGCTCATATATTAAAGTCCATTGTTATCTTTCACATCCTTGTCGGAATATTATTTGTACACATGTGTACCCACGTTGGGAGGCGTCTAAGCCAACCAACCAACAATAACTAACAGTAATACCTTTTAAATCTTACAACTCGAACTAACAATCTTTACGGAAATACGTGCATAGTCATCCTTGTCGGAGAGCCCCCCTCTGATAAATCGGCTGGCTATGTCAAGCCCTAGCACCTATATGATTGTCCCAACACTATTGCCCTTATGGCAAGCCACAACCCTTTTTTATCATATGGGTGCTAGAAGGCGGTGGCTGAGGGTCTTCATATCCTGGATATGACGTTAAACTCTAACAGATGGTGAGGTTCCAGTTCTGGAGGTTTGGAGAATGTGGAGCACCCCTTCATCACCATTGCTCCCTGGTTCACTCTGACCCGGAGTAGTAGTACCTGTTAGGGTCCCCATCTATGGTTTAAATAGAAAAATGTGTTTATATAAGTAAATTGAGTATCCATTAAGAATGAATTTATTTCAAAACTTTGTCGGCATTAAATGACCCACTGAGATTGATATGCCATAAAACAAAACAAACCAAACGAAACGTGCATAGTCTCGCAGATCCATTACTACTAAATAGCGAGTTCGATCCTGGTCGGATGTCCCATACTTGCAACCTTGTGTTACATCCTACTCTTAGCGAACGGCTTGGATAAAAAGTGCGTCATATCGTGGTGTAGTGGTTAGCAACCTAGTCTCGCAGATCCATTACTACTGAATAGGCGTGTCTACTTACTTGCCATGGTTCTTCTATTTGATACTAGAGGACATGAGAGATAAATACCTCTTGTGTTTGCCAGTAGGCACTAGATAGTGTAGCGAACAGCAGTATAAAAGTGGAAGCAGAAAAACAAATTCTTTCTTTTTGCTTCAACATAGTTAACAACACAGGAGTTGCTTCTCCTGTCTACAGAACAGGGGGGCATTTGCACCCCCAGCAACTATGTGTCACAAAAGGATAATCTGAACATTAGCTACGTAAATGAGAGTAACCTCCCCTTGTTTGTTTCACCATAAATCTACATTTATGTTATCGTCGTGGGAAGTGAAAATGGTTCTATTTCTGAACGATGCTGTTTGTGTTCTACTTCACGCTAATGCTCCTGGGAGCGGCATGAGCCCATCTGTGTACCTAGCTACGGGTAAGTAGTAGGGCAGACTGGTTTCTTTAGCCCTAGATTGGCAACTAGTCGAGACGAAGTTTGGTTGGGTTTTACGGTATGTCAACCCATTGGGTTATTTTATGTTATGACCTGGTTACGGGCTAATAAATAAATACTCAACACGGAGCTAAAATGTAGAGAACATATGTATTCAGCAATATATCAATGTACAAATGAGGAAGGTTTCCTTGTTACAGCGTACACGAAGACATGTATCTGGTACTTATCACTTAAGTAGCTTTTCTCTGTTAAATATACCCTTTGGGTAAGTCCAATGTTCGTGTCATAGGTGAGCATAGATTGGCAACTAGTC
>CM042164.1:41909116-41911616 GCA_023376005.1 Doryteuthis pealeii
GATGTTGTTTGCATTTCACATAGCACTAATACCCTTGGGAAAGGTATGAATCCAACTAATCTCCCTCCAGCTATGGGTAAATAACAGGGAAGCCTGGGTTATTTAACCTTGGTTTGGCAATCAGTCTAGGAGAAGAAAAACACTGAATTTAAACCTATTAAACTCTGCTAAAAATTGACCTTGTGTCGCATCCTGGGGTTGGCAAATATATATGCACATAAATAAATATATACTGGGGTCTGCTCCTTTCTTTTGGTACCTGTTCCCTTCTCGTGTTTTCGCATTCAGCCCGGTTTAATGCCCGGTGCCTGAGGCCCCCTCCCTTGAGGGGTAATGCTGACGGGATCAACGCATTCAGCAATTTCTCTTATCTGCTGTAAACCCAAGAAATAGAATTAAAGCATCGTTGATCCCCACAGGCAACACCTGCCCTCTCGATTTAAAGGGGCAGGGCTGGGTTTAATGCCCGGTGCCTGAGGCCCCCTCCCTTGAGGGGGAATGCTGACGGGATCAACGCATTCGGCAATTTCTCTTATCTGCTGTAAACCCCAGAAATAAAATTAAAGCATCGTTGATCCCCCCAGGCAACACCTGACCCTCGATTTAAAGAGGCACGACTGGGTTTAATGCCCGGTGCCTGAGGCGCCCCCTTGAGGGGGAATGCCGACGGGATCAACACATTTTTTGCACCCGCCTCCCATGAGCTTCGGTTCGTGGGTAGTCACACATTAATAGGGCCTTGTGCCTAACCCGTACAACTTGGGGTACGTAGTAAATATCTAAACCGGAGTTAAATTTGTAAAATAAAAACAAAGAAATAGACAACAGAAATAGACTATTTTTCTCTTCTGTTAAATAATAAACAATACGTGACATAGTCTGTATAGATGTGTATGGACGGGTAGATGATAGTTACAAATAAGTTGGGGTAGACAGACAAATAGCTCTGTCTGTCTGTCTATCTGTTTATCTGTCTGCGCGAGTTTCTCTCTCTCTCTCTCTGTCTGCGTGAGTTTCTCTCTCTTTCTCTCTCTCTCTGTCTGTCTGCGTGAGTTTCTATCTCTCCCCCCTCTCTCTCTGTCTGCGTGAGTTTCTCTCTCTCCCTCTCTCTGTCTCTCTCTCTGTCTGCGTGAGGTTCACTCTCTCTCTCTCTCTGTCTGTTTGCATGAGTCTCTCTCTCTCTCTCTCTTTCTCCCCCTCTCTCTCTCTGTCTGTGTGAGTTTCTCTCTCTCTCTCTCTCTCTCTGCGCGCCCTCTCCCAATCCCTACAACACAATCAACATCTGTTTTCGGATTTCGGTAATATAAACTGGTTACCCAAGGAGGTCATTTTTTTTTTGGTTGCTTCTCCAAAAGTTGAAAATATATGCATTACGTTCGTAATGTTGGCAAAACATCAACTTTAAGTTCAAACGTTTTCACGCGGAAATTACAATACGCAAAGGGAACACTGTAACGCCGTTTGATAGAGCAACTTAACATGTTTTGGAGATCACATCTTTTACAAAGAAAGTAACGCTTCCTATCTATTACCACGGAAATTACAATACACAAAGGGAACACTGTAACGCCGTTTGATAGAGCAACTTAACATGTTTTAGAGATCACATCTTTTACAAAGAAAGTAACGCTTCCTATTCATTACCACGGAAATTACAATACACAAAGGGAACACTGTAACGCCGTTTGATAGAGCAAGTTAACACGTTTTAGTGGTCACTTCTTTTACAAAGAAAATCATCGTCATCATCAGGTCGCGCTAGTAGCACGGATATCTATGACAATCTCTCGCCAACCGTCCCTATCACTCATTGCCTTCGTGCGGTCTTCTGTGTAGCATCCAGTATCCACACAGAGCTGGTCTATGTAGGTTTTTTTCTGGGCGGCCCACACTGACGTGCCCATGCCCAGGTTTCCACAGAAGAACATCACTTATGAGTTCGTCACTGCTTCTCCAACAGTGTCCAGCATTCCTTGTTTGTCTCACTCGGGTGGTTTTCGTGATAGAGGGAAAGTGGCCGTACAACTTGCTTTTAATGGGATGTTGTTTCCATGATTTGTTTAGGATCGTACCCAACATTCATGTGTAACTCCGATCTAGCTTATTCTCTAGGCGCTTCTTAGGGTCCAAGTGGTGCAGCCATACAGTGTTGCATAGCCCTTCTTCGCTACACTGGATCGTCTATCATCTATCTTGGTCTGGTATATCTTCTAAGGTCTCGTCTGGTCTTCTATTGGGGATTCCGGGTCTGGTTTCCGTTGGGGTTTCTCGTTATCAGAAGCCCTGTGCTATTGTTAGTTTTTGGTAATAAACACAAGACTTCGATTTACTTTTGATGTTACTTTATTCATAAACCCCAGACCAGACAATGCGCGCGGATCCTTACATCTTGCTAGCTCGGCTTCTAACTTCTAACTCTACTCACTTAGTATCCTTAAACCGGAAGGGGCTTCTATCGGGGTTCCGTTTCTCACGGTTTATCCCCAGAACGCAAGGTGAG
>CM042164.1:41916616-41971616 GCA_023376005.1 Doryteuthis pealeii
CTTTTTTTTTTTTACCTGTATAATGAGATATTTCAAAGTCCACTATCTATTCACCTCAGAACTCATTCTATTCAAATGAAGTTCACTTAGTGTCAGCAAGTGACACATGTGAGAGCTGATGCAAGCAGCTTGCGGTAGGATCACAATGGTGGGATTAACTTAAGATAGAGAATTTAATTCTTTGCCAACCAAATTTCCCCTACGGCTGTACCAAATTTTCTTGGTATTTTTTTCACCTGTATAATGGGATATTTCAAAGTTCACTATCTATTCACCTCAGAACTCATTCTATTCAAATAAAGTCCTATTACTATTGTAATCTGAGTCCTTCTGCCTACTTATGATTAACTAACCACCAGTTTCTGTTTCTTTGGTGGAAGAGTCGGCATGAGCGGTTTAAAGTAGGCAAAGAGTTAAAGATTATATCGCTCATATACTTGCCTCAAAGCTATAGACTCCTAAAGCCTCATTCTAACGTTCTACTAGCTGAGGTACACATCTACGCCGGTTCAGAATTTAAAACTTGAAATCCGGTTAGGTATAAAAACAAAGAATCCCTTCATGGTGGTATGATTAAATTATTGATTGATTGACTTACTGATTTTTACGGCATGTCAAATCGTTTTAGGTTATTTTATACATAGAGGTTAGGTAATCGCGTTCATTGTACATTCACATTTAAATTTTTGTGTTATCTAAAAAAAATGTTTTTAAGCTAACTAAATAGCTATCACAATAAAGATATATTTGCTATAATATAATATAATATAATATATATATAATATATATATATATATATATATATATATATATATATATATTAGCTTATAGCAAATATATGCTTATTGGGATAGCTATTTACTTACTTTTTTGCCCTCATATACAACATTTCATCTTTTTTCTTTCTCCAGACAGTCTGATATACCCTGAAAAAGGGTGAAGGTTCACCCGAAATATCAGAATAGATTAAACCAGGAACAGAGCAACGGTTGAATATATAAAAATTCTGATTTTTGTTCTGTTTTTCTTGTTTTTGTTCTTTTTTCCAATGCTTCAAAAGACCAAACAAACAACGTTCACAAGAACATCACATAATTATATATATATATATATATATATATATATATATATATATATATATATGCTGTAGATAGAAGGAAAGTGGTCAAGAAATGATCAACTCAAAACAAGTCACAGGGTGATACGTTTCGTCTGTATTCACAGACTTCCTCAGACGACTGAGGAAGTCTGTGAATACAGACGAAACGTATCACCCTGTGACTTGTTTTGAGTTGATCATTTCTTGACCACTTTCCTTCTATCTACAGCATATCGTCGGATCCTAAACCCATCCACCCTTACTTCATATATATATATATATATACTTAATAAATGAAGGAAAAAACTTTAAACTTGCTTTATTACAATAATTTATTTCCACTGCATTACTGCAACATCTTCAGGTAATCGCAAGAATGTTTTTGCGAGTACCTGAAGATGCTACAGTAATGCGGTTGAAATAAATTATTGTAATGAAGCAAGTTTAAATTGTTTTCCTTCATTTATTGAATATCTTGTCCTGTCCTTCCACTCACTGGCACTAGGCACATTGAGCTCTCAAACTGGTTTACCTGCACCAGCTTGGTTAAACTACACATGGAAAGATCCTAACTACGGAATATATATATATATATATATATATATAAAGTAAGTAAAGTCGTCGGGGCGGCCTAATGTCTGTGTCAGCCAATCAGCGAGGGAGTCTATCCCCTTTTCAATAGCGCTAGACCAAGGAGATTATTTTTAGCATCTGAGGTGGAGCGCCACGCCTACCATCAGCTCCTTGTGCTACTCATACGCTGAGTTGGCGGGGGCTGGTATCGAACTAGGTACCTTGCGGCTTCTAGCCGAACACTCTACCGACTGAGCTAACTCGGCCCCTGAATAAATATATATATATATATATATATAAAGAGAGAGAGAGAAAGAGAGAGAGAGAGAGATGGCGCGAAAGTCTTACCCCCCCCCAATATTCACATAATGAATTTTTCATTCCTATGGTCTTTTTTCATTTCGTCTTTTTTTTTCTTCCAGCTAAAAATAAAAATGGTTTCGAAACGAGAGGAAACGAGACGAAAAAGAATTTCACATTTTGGCAGAGCAGAATAAAAATGTCGGCCGACGGCAAGAATGCGCCGGTTTGGGTTCCACGATTTGACGTAATTCATAGACCAAGGTCACAAAGTGCAGATATATTTTCTCCAGGCCCCACCATTGGAGGGAGAAATATTTTTCTTCAGGTTCGTTTATTACAAACTAGAAGCGGTTACCCAGCATCACCTGGGTAGAGTGAAGGGTGTATTGATTTGTTTACTTTTGAGATTTACAAATGCTGGATATCTTAAAGTAGAATGCTATTTCTATGTATATTTTGATTTTTAAATATATCTTCGAATATAAATAAAATCTTCATAATTTTCGCACAAAATGAAGAACTGGTGATATTTAATGTTTATATATATATATTTACCAACCCCTCCGCACGAGCAGGATGTGACACAAGTGGGGTTCAACAGGTTTGAATTTTCTTTCTCCTAGACCGGTTGCCTAACCAAGGTTTAAGAGCTCAGTCTGCCCTACTATTTATCCATAGCTGGAGGGAAAGTAGGATTCATACCTTTCCCTAGGGTATTAGCGCTAAGTGAAATGCAATTACCACATCCAGCATTTGAACTCGGAGCGACGAGTCCATTTCCCATGACTTTAACCATTACACCACGCACACCCATTATATTTAATGTTTATGTATATTTACTTTGTCGTTAATTGTTTTGTTTTCGTAGTTTCATCCAGACATACATACACACCAATTACCCTTTATATATGTGTAGATACCGGTTAAGGGGTCGGAATCGACTGAAAATGATCAATTTACGAGGAATAAATTCAAATTTTGAGTGTATTTATTCAATGTTATCACGATTTTGGGTAATGTGACGTAAGCAGTGACATAATTTTTGTTACAGACAAAAACTGGAAGCGAATCTCCATTATTAATAGATATCTTGCTCTGTCCTTCCATTCACTGGCACTAGACACATTGATCTCTCCTTTCGGCCCTCCCGCATCAGCTTGGTTAAACCACACATGGAAAGATCCTAACTACAGGATATATATATATATATATATACATCTCTAACGTCCCTACCCCTCAATTTCTCCACAAACTCACTTTCTCTTCTATAAATACAAATGTACATATTTTGCTTTGAATAAAGTTAGACTGATGATGTTCTTCGCGTAAAGAAGGACGAAATATTTCTCTCCTACTTCTACTTGTTTGAGTCATTATTTTTTGTCCACTTTTCCTTTTACCTTACCTCATACTGTCGGATTTTACTCCAACCCTCCTATCTTCATATATATATATATATATATATATATATATATATATATATATATAATGGTTGAAGAACCCGGTGTTGCCTGGGATAAAAAAAAAATGATATACTAAAGCGGAAATTGTTAAACAAGGGTTAATTCTCTGCGCTTTCTATACGAATGAGTCCTGTCTCATTAATTTTCTTTCTTTTAAAAATCCACTCCCAGTGCGTGCGCGCGTGCGATGTGTTTTTGATGGGTGGGTGGGGGTCGTACTCTGGATGGCAATTTCATTTGCTTTCCGGGCGAATCAGACATTCTGCATAAACTTTAACCGAAAATATTATTATCCCTGTCCTAGTATTTCATCCACAGCTCTGAGACGGGGAGGTGGGGGAGGATAAGGATTTATGCCCCCCCCCCTTTTAAAGGTCATTAGTGCAAAATGAACGCAAACAGCTGCGACGGGAAATTGAACTCGGTTGGACGATTCCATTTTTCGCACCGGTAATTGTTACGTCATCCGTACATCCACGATGATTTTAGTAACAATTTCTGGTAATCCTTAACTATTTCATTGTAAATTTCTACCATAAAATAAACTGAACCCTCATTTTATGTCCGTGTTTTTGCAATAAATGTTTTATTTTTCTTGCGCCCGTTATTTTACAATACTAAATATATTTTCATTCTTTATTTTAATATTCACTTCAATATGTATATTCTAAAAGTTTTTATTTTGTGAGAATGGTTAGTTTTAAAGCGGGTGCTCCTTTTGTTGTTGTTATTTCTTTTCTTTTCTTTTTTCTTTGGTACTCTCAGATTTTAATCATCGTCAAAATTACGGTCATTCCACTACTAACTCACTTTCTCTTCTATAAACACAAATGTCATATTTGCATCACTGTTGTTAAACAGAATTTAGACGCAAGATTGGTTTGGTTTCTTTGTTTAAAGGTTAATCAGTTGTTTGGATTTTACAGCATGTCAACTCTTGTTGGGTTATTTTATGCCAATGATTGTTTTATTCGTTCTTGTTGAGTATTCAAGACCCTTTTAAAGTATTTAAAAAATCTATTTAACCGATAGATGGGACCCTAACAGGTACTAACATTCTAGGTCAGAGTGGAACTGAGAGTGATGGCAATGAAGGAGTACTCCACACTCCCCAGAGCTCCAGAATTGGAACCTCACCACTAGATGCAGTTTAATGTCAACCAGGACACCTTCTCTAGTACATGTATGATAAAAAGGTGGGGTTTTGTATGTATGGTGGATGGCATAAGGATTGGTTATGAGTGTATGTGTGTATGTTTTTTTTTATACAAAAAAAATCCACCTGCAACCTCTTCTGACACCATCAACCACCACTCCTCACCTTATTCATGACCTCCTTAATTCATTAGAAAGAAAATGTTCACCACTGAAGCAAGAACTTTAATCATGAAGAAGGTCTACCAGACCGAAACGTTGCATCGTCGACATCACTACCTACAATAAACATCCAATTTCTACAATATCCTGTGTTTGTCTACCTTTCTCCACATACTGTCGGATTAATCTCCTCATATATCTCCCATATATATATATATATATATATATATATATATATATATATATATATATATATTATTTCTCTAAATGTTTGAGATGAGGCTTGATGATTAGTATTATCTGCGTTATTCGGACTATTGTCCCCATCTTCATTGTTATTTGTACAACGTTTCAGCCGATACTAATTCGGCCTTCTTCATGTATTTCTTGTCAGACTCGGGAACCTCCTCAGACTCGAGAACTTTCTTTTCGGACTCGGGAACCTTCTTTTCGAACTCGGGAACTTTCTTGTCGTAATCGGGAGCCATCACGGAACTTTGAACCTAACCCTTTATTTAGTTCACGGGAGTATCCTGTTCTCATAGAAACGCTAACCATAGCTGGGGTATGAGTTGTGTTAATTATTTTTCTATGTTACTACCTCTACTCAGGATTGAACCGGGAATCCAGAGATAACTGTCACTTAAAACTGTCTTAACCTAACTACCTTATCCACTTGGTAGTGGATAAGGTGGTCCAATTGGACACATGGCCCAGTGGATAAGGTAGTTAGGTTAGCTCCGACTCGCTTTGTTCTATCTATTGACCTAACTTTTCGTGCATCCGGGTACCTGAATCAAGCCACGCGCCCGCGTCACTCCTAGTTCGTGTTTTTCGCATTCCGATGGACGCGAGTCCGATCCAGTCAGGCAAGACACAACCGGCTTCTCTAACCCCGTTCGTACGGGTACATCAGCGTTATTTCCGCTATACTGAGCTAATCGTCTAATCTAAGCCTTTCCAACGACATAAACTTATCTCTAGTTTCCTAATCTCTTTACTTATAAGAATCTGATGGATCTTAATTTTGTAATATAAAAGATTTACGACGGGGATTTGTAGTATAAGATTTTTGAGTGATTATCTGCAGCTGGTCAGAAGTAAATGGTCTCTAGAGCATTTTCGCTGGGTTTTTTTCCCAATCAGTAGTTAACAGAAATATAGATTACTTTACGATAAATATTACCAGCATGATATGAATCTCTAAAACGACGTAAACACATGATTTATTTATATTACTTGCTTAAAATAGGGCCGGTTTTTTAATGATTATCATTATAGCTCAGTCGGTAGAGCGTTCGGCTAGAAATCACAAGGTTCCTAGTTCGATACTGGCCCTCGCCAACTCAGCGTATGAGTAGCACAGGGACCTGTGCGGTAAAGTAAGGAGCTGATGGTAGGTGTGGTGCTCCACCTCAGATGCTAAAATAATCTCCTTGGTCTAGCGCTAGTGAAAAGGGGATAGACTCCCACGCTGTCTGGCTGATACTGACATTAGGCCGCCTCGACGACTTTACTTTACTTACTTGAAACTATGTAATTCTTTGCACTCCCCCCCCCAAAAAAAAAACAACAACGTAGGTATTAAATACTCTCCCTCCAAAAAAAAAAAGTTTGGTATTAAGTAGCGAACGAACGAACGAACGAACCAACCAGCCCACCAACTAACCAATTCAAAATTAATGTTCTTCTCTTCCTTACAAACTCTCTTTAAAAAAAATCTTCTGGCAAAATAATATGGATTAACAAGTTTATTCTTCAAGGCAATCTAAAAATGTTCTTGCAATGTACAAGAAACATCATTGCCAACAATTCATAATGCATATTAAACAAGTCTAACAATGAAAATTAACATCTGAAAATCCACAGTGCAGTGAGCAAAATTGTCAGTCTAATTCTAAAAACAATCATAGATTTATAAAAATCTCTTAGAAATATTGATATATAAAACATTATTGCTATAGAATAAACAGTTTTCTTTTAGAATACAGTGGTACCTTGACTTACGAGTGTCCCAACTTATGAGTTTTCTGAGTTCTGAACTGTCACAAGGTTGATTTGTTTGCTTTGTGTTGAAAATCTGAGGTACAAGCAAGCATTGGATACACTCATGTTAATAAATTCACTAAAAGCATTTAAGTTTCAAAATTTATTATACCAAAGAAAAATATTATTAGTAAAAAGTAAACATTAAAACATATTACAGCACATAAATCATTACATTCTATTTTATTATGTTTTTATACAGTGCCATTTAAAAATAAAAGGGACATTTAACTTTACCGTTTCCAATTTTATGATTCTGCTGTGCACGCCACCTAGAGGTTATTTGCAGACATGGGAGATAATTACCTTTCATGTCCCCTAGCGTCAAATCAGAGAACCGCGGCAAGTGAGGAATGTAATCCCACAATTTCTATTGATTTCTAAACACTTTATAATGTGTTTCAAAATGCTTTACACATTTTTTTCCAAGAAGATTAAAACCATGCGTTTATCAAATATCACAAAATTTTCTCATTCCTTAGCAGACATTAAAATATTCGGTTTTCCATAAACTTTATATTCATGGGTTCAAATGTACACAGCGATAAGAACAAAGTATGGGATAAACATACTCAACAGAAATGCAACTGCCACTTCAAGGTACAGTGATACCTCGATTTACGAGTTCCCGAACTTACGAGTTTTCTGTGTTACGAGCTGTCACACGTTCAATTTTTGGCTTTGTGTTGAGAGCTAAAATTTGAGGTTCGAGCGAGCTTCAGATACGCATACGTTAATAAGTTCACTAAAAACATTTAATTTTCCAAATTTATGACGCCAAAGAAAAATAGGGTTTGGTTTGGTTTGTTTTGTTTTACGGCATATCAACCCCAGTGGGTCATTTAATGCCGACAATGTTTTGAAATAAATTCATTCTTAATGGATACTCAATTTTTTTATAAACTCATCTTTTTCTATTTAACCCATAGATGGGACCCTAACAGGTACTACCGCTCCGTGTCAGAGTGGACCTGGGAGCAATGGTGATGAAAGGGCTCTCCTCATTCCCCAGATCTCCTGAACTGGAACCTTACCATCAGATAGAGTTTAACGTCATTCCCAGGACATGGAGACCCACATCCATCGCCTTCTAGCACATATATGATAAAAAGGGAAGCACGTGGTGTAATGCTTAAAGTCATGGGAAATTGACTCGTCACCCCAAGTTCAAATCCTGGACGTGGTAATTGTATTTCACTTAGCGCTAATACCCTTGGGAAAAGTATGAATCCTACTCTCCCTCCAGCTATGGATAAATAGCAGGGCAGACTGGGCTCTTTAACCTTGGTTAGGCAACCGGTCCAGGAGAAAGAAAAATCTGAATTCAAACCTATTAAACTCCGCTTAAGAAATTGACCTTGTGTCACACCCGGCTCGTGCGGAGTGGTTGGTAAATATATATATGTTAAAAGGATTGGAGCTTGCTATAAGGGCTATAGGGTTTGGGACAATCATATAGGTGCTAAATACCCCACAGGGTTGATATGCTGTTAAACAAAACAAAAAAAATAAGAAAATAATGGGGGCTAATAACATTTCGTCGTCCCGGATTCCTGTCCTTATTAACGCAAGGTTTTTCCTTGACGGTGTCGGGCGTATATCAGTCCAAACTTAAATACTTACCATGCGGTGTTTCTTGCTTTTTAATAGCCAATTAATCATGCTCACTTTTTATCGACAAATTAATGTAAATATTTTATCTCTCCCCCATTTAAAAATTGAATTAAAAAATAAGAATTTCTATTGAATCTTTATAATAAAATATTTAAATTAATTTTTACAATAAAATATCTAAATTAATTTGCCGATTGTAATAAGTAATTGAGAGTTTCCTCCCCTACTTTATGATTACATACCCTTTGGAGAACTCTCTAGGGAATACTAGACTATATAAACTCTTAATAAGTGTACAAATTATTCCAAGTAGAATAAATCTTTCCTAAGTCTATCGGTGTTATCGTTTGTCATTACGATTTATTCTACTTAGAATAATTGGCACACTTATTAAAAGTTTATATAGTCTATTATTCCCAAGAGAGTTATACAAAGACGGGTAATCAATTACTTATTACGCCGATAAAAAGTGAAGGGGGCATTGTAAAATACCCACATTAACTTGCGGATAAAAAACGAGAAACAGGACACGGAAATTTTTAAAAGTTTGTGTTGTACCGGCCGTTCCTACAGTGGAGAATATACACAGGTTCTCACTATAAATAGTGAGACACCGAGTGAAACGGTTGTACTGTTACCGTTTAACGGCAAGCTAGCCGTTCCTGTACCATTATTGTAAATACACTTGTCTTATTTTACCCTACCTCGACTTGACTTCTTTTTACTGTTGGATTAACATCACAACAGTTTGGCCGTATTTTACGCCAAACACCGTCAAGGAAAAACAGCGTAAATAAGGGCAGGAATCCAGGACGATAAATTGTCAAGAGCAACAAATAGTGTTGAGAAATTAACGTTTTCTTTTTTTGCGTACAATAAATTCCTGTTTCATCATTAGTCTACAGACTCATTGCTCCGTGCCAAAGTCGGCATCGCTCGCAGACAATGAATTGCGAAATGGAAGTCTCAAAGAGTGAGGTTAACCGAGCTAAAAAAGAAATACCGTTTATTAGCGCCGTACCGAACAAGGATTCAGTACTCTGCTCTTCCAATTTACGTATCTGTTGCCTGAGCCATTAGCAATATTTTTTTTTCTTTCCTTTTATTTTTCTTTTTTTTCTTCTTTCTCTTCTTCTTTTTCTTTTCTTTCTTTTATTTATAAATCTGTTGCCCTGAATACCACCAGCGACATCTTGAATTGCAAGAACGTTAGAAATAAAGCGAAAATTTGTCATAGATGTAATCGGTGGGGAATGATAACCCCGGGTTTTGTTTCGCTTGTTTGGGAGCAATTATCGTACCATTCACGCAGCCATATTGTCTGTTCTGGTACGGTTTTATTAAACTATACATGAAGCTGATTAAACTTGATTATTAGAGCCAACGAAAAGCTTTATATATATATATATAAGTTAAAAGAAAGGAAATTAATCCGACAATATGAGTAAGAAAAGGTGGAATGAAAACATCACACAATGCTGTTAAAGAAGAAAACAATTTATAATATAATCATAGCTGATATTGATCAATATTTCGATTTTACAAAAATCATCATTAGAGCTCATTCACTCCCGTAGTTGTTTGGGTCGGAGAGGGAAGTCAAAATGAGTTTACAAAACAAAAAACCTTAATACTGCAAAAAACGAAAGACGTTACAATATTCACCAACGTGGGCATTTCGCGCCATATATATGTCGGTCATGATCCATGTATATCTTTTGACAACAAATGTAGCGAATTTTTGAGATGTTGGCAACAAGGCGAAAACGATTTAAACGGAAGGGGATGGGTGTTAAGAAATGTGACGGTTGGAATTCAAAAGACTTTTAGTAAAGGAATTTTTTACGATTAAATGTTTTTATTATTTAAATTTTATTTTTAAGTTCAGTAATTCATAAATGATTAGATATTTACTGTGATTAGTTTTTATACATAAAGTGAAAAAGTTATGAGCGGAATATGTTAATATTTTAGAAAAGGAGTTTTATATATTTTTATTTTACGATTAATTATTTTTAAATTTCTAATTATTATTATTATTAAGTTCTGTATTTAATAAATGATTAAATATTTATTGTGTTTTGTTTTTATATATAAAGTAAAAAAGGTTATGGGCGGAATTGGTTATTATTTTAGATAATGTTAAGCGATTTGGATCTAATGTAAGGTATTATTTTAAAACCGAAAACAAAACAAAATAAAACGGAAAAGATCTTATTCATAAACAAAACAATAAACCAAAATTTAATTTAATGGGACGTAAATAACGGAAAAAGTTATGTGAAGGGGATTTTATGGTTTCTGATAATAAGAGTCGCTAGATAAGGGGATATATTAAAGAAACCTTGTCTTTGGGGTATGGTTTTATGGGTAAGAATAACACAAGATTCCATAATTCTACGCAGTGTTTTATCATGTATGTGGGTTAATATTTTAGCACCTTTGAAATCAAAGGTATGATTGAGATCAAAGATGTGTTTAGCTAATGCATTGTTTTGGAAACCACGTTTAATGTGATATTTGTGTTCCGATAGACGTTTAGTTAAGGATCGGGAAGTCTCCCCTACATATTTCTTTTTACATTTTAAGCAGTCAATAGTGTAGACTCCAGCTTCAGAATGTGTGTGTCTGGGGTTATTTTTATTTTGAAGAATGTTCTTCACTGTCTTCGTGGGGTGAGCGACAGTTTTTATACCAATATTACTTAAGTTTCTATTTATTTTTATCAGTAATAGGATTATTTGGAAGTATGATGTATCTATCAGAGACGTTATTACTATTATGTTGTGTGTCATTGTTTGGAGATGTGATATTATTATTCTTGTTTTTATTATGTATTTTAAATGCCTTTTTTCTGGCACGGTGTACGAAATTTAAGGGGTATTGTAATTTGAGGAAAGACCTCTCAATAAAATTGAATTCTTCATCTAAATGTGCTTGTTACATATCCTAAGAGCTCTTAGAAAGAAACCAATTATGATACCACTTTTTATCTTAGTGTTATGGTTGGAATAAAAATGGATGTAGTCATTTTTGTTAGTATTTTTGTGATAAACTTTGAATTCTAAACTGTTGTTATTATTTATGATAAGTGTGTCTAAAAATGGTGGAGTGGTTATGTTCCAGTTCATGAGTAAATTGGATGGAGGGTTCAACATCATTTAATTTGTCAATAATGTTAATTAAATTACAATTTTTCGGGTAAATGAATAGGGTGTCATCAATGTAACGGAAAAAATTAGAGTTATTTGGTAGAATATATTGAAAGGGACCGGATTCTAAAAATTCAAGAAAAAGGCACGCCAAAACGCCGCTCAGAGGTGAACCCATAGGCAACCCGAACTTTTGTCTGTAGAAGGTTCCCTATATATATATATATATGAGGTAGGTAAAAGGATAGTGAACAAGAAATGATAAATCAAAACAAATCTAAGAGTGGAAATATTTCGTCTGATTTATACGGACATCATCAGCCAAAGATTTTTATTGAAAGCAAAATTACGTGCAAGTACATGTGATTTGGTGAGGGGGGGAGTTAGTAGCGGAAGTGAAGGGAAGGGTGATGATGTCCGTATAAATCGAACGAAATATTTCAACTCTTAGATTTGTTTTGAGTTATCATTTCTTGTTTACTATCCTGTTACCTACCTCATACTGTCGGATTCTACTACATCCATCCTATCTTCATATATATATATATATATATATATATATATATAGTATCCAATTGGCGCTTTAACTTTTCCGTTGCAGTGGCATCATTAAATAATCAAAAAGTGCTCAATATATTAAAAATATAGAGCAGTACTGTTAACCATATACTCTGCGAATGTAGCAAACTAGCACAACGAGAATACAAAACTAGACACGACTGGGTTGGGAAGGTGATCCACTGGGAATTATGCAAGAAATTAAATTTTGACCACACAACAAAATGGTATATGCATAAACCAGAATCTGTTCTTGAGAACGAAACGCACAAAATTCTCTGGGACTTTGAAATTAAAACGGATCACCTTATCCCAGCAAGAAGACCAGACCTAGTGTTGATTAACAAAAATGAAAGAACTTGTCAACTGGTGGATTTTGCAGTGCCAGCGGATCACAGGGTGAAGTTAAAGGAAAATGAAAAAATTGACAAATATCTGGACCTTGCCAGAGAACTGAAAAAGTTATGGAATATGAAAGTGAAAGTTATACCAATTGTAGTTGGTGCACTTGGAACAGTCCCAAAGGGATTGGAAAAGGGTTTGGAAAGTTTGGATATCAGAGGAAGAATTGAAACCATTCAGAACACTGCACTGCTGCAATCTGCCATAATACTCAGAAGAGTCCTGGAGACCTGAGGAGACTTGCTGTCACTCAGACTCCAGTGAAAGACCATCAGCTAACACTGATGTGAAAACTCAAAAGGAGTAAATAATAATAATACATGTATATATATTTTTTTGTATGTGTAGCTTATATATATATATATATATATATATATATATATATGTATATATATATGTATATATATATATATATGTATATATATATGTGTGTGTGTGTGTGTGTGTTTGTGTGTGTGTGTGTTGAAAAATATAGGAAGAAATATATATATTGGTTTGGTTGAAATTTATTGTTGCTATTTTGTCAACACGTGTTTCGATCAAACTTTGTTCATATGCACGGAATATTCTATTTTAAATTATTTTAAATGTAAAACAAACAAATGAATAAATTAATGCCTCTTGAAGAAATTTGATCGAAACACGTGTTGATAAAATATCAGCAATAAATTTCATCCGAACCAAAGTATTCATAGTTTTCTTCCAATCATTTTTTTTTTACAAATCTGTCGGATTCATTTCCATTTTCTAACTCATATATATATATACATATCGGAAATTATCCGTATTTCAACCGTTTTCATTTAAAACAATAAGGATTTACTCTGACGAAGGCCGTTATTTCTTTGTATACTAAAAACATTTCTGTATTTTTTTCTATTATTGTTATTGTTATTTTATTTTGTATTTAAAATAATAATAGATAGAATACATGTATGCATGGATAAGCTCCTGGCCGAAACACGTGTCAGTATAAATAAAATAAAATAAATGCTATTTTATCCATTCAACATTTTCTTTCCTTTATTTTTTATTTCAACACCACACACACACACACACACACACAACACACACACACACACATATATATATATATATATATATATATATATATATATATATATATATATATATAAGATAATCCAAATGACTGGTTGTAAGGGATGATTCTATTTGGAATCTTCAAAATATCACTGTATAACCATACTGTATGCTCTTGTAGGTGAAAACATAGGTGCAAAGAGTGAATCCGGGCTCTTAAGAATTTAAAAAAATCTTTAAAATAAAAATTTTTTTTTGAGTTTCTGGTCGAAATGAATTATTACAAGATGACGGTTTGTTAAGTTTGTCTTTCTTTGAAAATTATATATATATATATATATATATATATATATATATATATATATATATATATAATTAAAAAATATAACAATAACACTAACAAACACACATCGTCCGACGTATGGGAGATTCTCACTGACCATACTAAAATTCTCGGTAATTTTCACCTTTAGTTGTTAAAATTCCTAGCAAATAAGGCAATTAGAGTAACTTCCCTTGACGTTCACTTTGAAATAAACTGGTAGCTATTTGAAAATCTCCGTGCGAAATAAACAAATCTTAGAAACTTTTTCGAAAACAATACAACTGCATGCTTTAACACAAAAATATCATAAAATGTGTTCTTAATAACAATTAAGTTCATTTCAGATAATGCGCACGCACAATTTTATGCTAAGAATTTTTACAACTAAAGGTGAAAATTACCAAATCGTCTATAAAAATAACAACAAAAAACAAAACAAAACAAAACACCCGCCCCTTGAGGCAATTTGCATAAAAACTTTAAAAAAAAAAACCTAACATAAATAATAGCAATTAACACCGGCAACAAATAATAATAATAATAATAATAATAATAATAACGCATTAATAACTGACGCACCAACCTTAGCAACCCTCCTACAATAAAATCGTCGGGGTCAGTATAAAGTCAGTATCAGCCAATCAGTGAGGGAGCCTATCCCCTTTTCACTAGCGCTAGACCAAGAAGATTGTTTTTTGCATCTGAGGTGGAGCGCCACACCTACCATCAGCTCCTTACTTTACCGCACATATCCCTGTGCTACCATACGCTGAGTTGGGCGAGGGCCCGTATCGAACTAGGAACCTTGTGGCTTCTAGCCGAACGCTCTACCGACTGAGCTAACCCCCTCCAACAATAGACTCTCCTAACTGAATAAACCACAAAAATAAATAAATAAAATAATAATAATAATAATAATAATAATAATAATAATAATAATAATAATAAAAATGGTTAAGAAAAGGAAACCTCAAAAGAGAAACAGAATCATTAATAACTGCTGCACAAAATAATGCCATAAGGACAAACTATATAAAAGCGAAAATTGATAAGACACAACAAATAGTAAATGTAGACTTTGTGGCAATAGAGATGAGACTGTAAACCATATACTCTGCGAATGTAGCAAACTAGCACAACGAAAATACAAAACTAGACACGACTGGGTTGGGAAGGTGATCCACTGGGAATTATGCAAGAAATTAAATTTTGACCACACAACAAAATGGTATATACTTAAACCAGAATCTGTTCTTGAGAACGAAACGCATAAAATTCTCTGGGACTGTGAAATAAAAACGGATCACCTTATCCCAGCAAGAAGACCAGACCTAGTGTTGATAAACAAAAAAGAAAGAACTTGTCAACTGGTGGATTTTGCAGATCACAGGGTAAAGCTAAAGGAAAATGAAAAAATGGACAAATATCTGGACCTTGCCAGAGAACTGAAAAAGTTATGGAATATGAAAGTGAAAGGTATACCAATTGTAGTTGGTGCACTTGGAACGGTCCCAAAAGGATTGGAAAAGGGTTTGGAAAGTTTGAAATCAGAGGAAGAATTGAAACCATTCAGAACACTGCACTGCTGCAATCTGCCATAATACTCAGAAGAGTCTGGAGACCTGAGGAGACTTGCTGTCACTCAGACTCCAGTGAAAGATCATCAGCTAACACTGATGTGAAAACTCAAAAGGAATAATAATAATAATAATAATAATAATAATAATAACCCTAGTTGGTTTGTCTTATACCGAAGACATTTGTTTTATTCATTCGTGATGGTATTCCAGTTTTTTTTCATACTCAATTTTTAAAACATGTTTTTAACTCATTCTTTTTTTTTTTATCTAACCTATAGATCTGATCCTAACAGGTACTACCACTCGGGGCCAGAGTGGACCTGGAAGTAATGGCGATGAAGTCGTACTCTATTTCCCCACCCAGAACGCCAGAATTGAAACTTCACCATTAGATGCAGTTTAACGTTATACACAGGACAAACACATTTGTCAAAAATATCAACAAAAATGCGGATTTTCTTTTCTATTTAGGGTGTGTTATCATATTAAATATCCTCGCAATAAGCATTTACATTTTTTGATGATACAAAATTTAACATAAAATATTGTCAATTCCGAATTTTCATTCACAGACAGAAATTAAGGGTTGAGAAAATCTGGTTCTAAACAATTTTTG
The DNA here is from genome assembly GCA_023376005.1 of Doryteuthis pealeii. NCBI lineage: Eukaryota > Metazoa > Mollusca > Cephalopoda > Myopsida > Loliginidae > Doryteuthis > Doryteuthis pealeii. Next base: position 41,932,706 of record CM042164.1, read on the forward strand.
TATATTTTCAAACTTATTGCTCCCTTTAAAAACATTTTATTTCGAATCAGAGGTGTTCGTTGTGTAATGGTTATCGCCGTAGGAAATGGACTCGGCGACAAGAGTTCAAACCCTGAACGAGTCTGTTTGTATTTCACATAGCACGAATACCTTTGGGAAAGGTATACCTCTAACTATTCTCCCTCCGTTTATGGGTAAATAGTAAGGCAGACTGTAATTAGGAGAAGGAGAATTTTGAATTTAAATGTGCGGAGGGATTGACAAATGCATGAAAGCATGGCTTTGGCATTAAATAACCCACAAAGGTTGATATGCCATTAAACAAAGAAACCAACCGCCCTGTCGGCTGGGGCGTTAGAATACACCGACTGCACCTCTGCAGAGGGGTAAGACTCCCCCAATGGGGCTACCTGTTGGCCGTGGTGGCGACTCGTGATGCTTAAGGATAGAACCCAGGTGGATGAGCAGTCCATGACTTGCAATACTCCACTTTGGCCCTTTCTTGGGCTTGACGGGCGGTCGGAGAGCCCCCCCTCCCGATCAATCGGCTGGTCACGTCAAGCCCTAGCACCTATATGATTGCCCCAGCCCTATTGCCATTATGGCAAGCCCCAATCCCTTTTTATCATATGGCTGCTAGAAGGCGGTGGCTGAGGGTCATATTGTTCTGGGAATGACGTTAAACTCTATCTGATGGTGAGGTTCCAGTTTTGGAGGTTTGGGTAATGTGGAGCACCCCTTCATCACCATTGCTCCCCGGTCCACTCTGACCGGAGTGGTAGTACCTGTTAGGGTCCCATCTATGGGTTAAATAGAAAAACATGAGTTGATAAACAAAATTGTATTATGCATTAAGAATGAATTTATTTCAAAACTTTGTCGGCATTAAATGACCCATCGAGGTTGATATGCCGTAAACCAAACCAAACCAAACCAAACCAAACCAAAGAAACCAAACCAAATATGATTTCATAATACACTCTTTGGTCACAAAAAGCAGAGTTCAAGAGAAATGTAGGTATTTTTCATTTATATATATATATATATATATATATATATATATATATATAATATGGGTATTTTAAAGTTGTGAGGGAGTTTTCTATGTAGTTGTATTCTTCTAGGTATTGAGGGCTGCATATGCGCAGTGCCCGTAGGTAGAAGCCTATTATAAGGCCCGTTTTGATTTTGTTGTTGTGTTGGGAATAGAAGTGTATGTAGTCGTTTTTGTTGGTGGGTTTGCGGTAGAATTTGTAGGTTAGTTTGTTTTGGGATTCTATTAGTAAGGAGGGTCATCAATTCAATAAATAAGGTCAATTTTGCCTAGGCAGTTGACAATAGGGAGCACTGTTTATAGTTGGGCCTTTTTCAAGGAAATCAAGTGATGGATACTTCCATGTCCTAGAACGTGTGTGTGTGTGTGTGTGTGTGTGTGGTATAATTGTTATCTTGAAATTCAAATTAGTTTATGAGTTATAAATTAGTGAGATGTAAACAGCCTCGTCCAGAATTTGAACTGATCTCGTCGTGTCCAATTCCCACTACAGGATTCTTATGAGCATTGTTAAAATCTGCTAGAATACTTAGAAGCGTCCCGAAGAACTGGAGTGACTTGCTGTCACTCAGAATCCAGTGAAAGACAATCAGCTAATGCTGGTGTGAAAAAATTGCATGAAGTGAAATAATAATAATAATAATAATAATAATAATAATAATAATAATAATTGTAGTCTGAAAAATTAACGTTTCATTCATTGTTCATTGTTCATTTCTATCTTGTTAAATACAGCTTTAAAATCTGTACTTTTTGACTCACCTTATATTCTGAAAAAAAAAAAAAAAATAATAACGTTACATTCATTGCTCATTTCTATCTAGGTAAATACAACTTCAAACTCGGCACTTTTTGACACACTTTGTATTCTAAAAAAATATCTTTCCATTCATTGTTCATTTCTATCTTGGTAAATACAGCTTCATTGAATGAATCTATATATTCGAACCCCCCCCCAAAAAAAAACAGGAAAAAAAGTTACACGGAGTTAGGTATACTAATCATGGAGCTTACGACTTCTACGTATTTTTCTTAATATACGAATTCTTAACTAAATAATTTAGAAGCAATATGCAAAGAATTCTATTGCTTATTCATAGTAACACTGAACATAGATAACTTCGCGCTTTCATGTCTATTAGACTATAGAAATTACTAACAATATCACCCAATATATCAAACTTTTTTCCAATAAGTCTAGTGGCACAATAAGTTTTATGCCACTGGGGCGCCCAGAATAGGTAGTTATCGATTCAGACCCGAAACCAAGACTGTAGTTCTCGGTATCGACCTGATGAGTACATTTGGAAATCCTAACGAAACATTAAAATATATTCCAACCCTTAACACACACACACTCTCTCTCTCCTCTCTCTCTCTCTCTCTCTCTCTCTATATATATATATATATATATATATATATATTTGGGAGAATATGTGCTTAATTGAAGTCGAACCTAATTTTATGAAAGTTAATTCATTAATAATTAATTAGGCGGGATTTACCTATTTAAATGTAAGGCTAAACAAATCGAGAAAAATCATTCTCTGTGTGTACATTTCGGCCTATTAGGCCTCATCAGCAGAGCTATAGATACGAAGACCGCCCCGTGTCTATATATATATATATATATATATATATATATATATATATATATATATATATATATAGTCTCTTTCTTCCTCTTCTTTTCCTTATTTACTTTTTTGTATAAAACGTAATATGCTGACGTAAAACTGACATCATACAGACGAAAAAGATTTATCTATCTATCTATCTATCTATCTATCTATCTATATATATATATATATATATATATATATATATATATATATATATATATATAAAGAATTAAAAAAAAATAATGACATACTTTTATTGATCAGCAATTTTCGAAAGAGAAAAGAAAAAATGAAAACTTAAGGGCCCTTTCGACCGGTGCTTTGTCAAAAGTAACAACCGGTAGATCGTTTAATTGTCACAATGTAAATTAAATGGGTAAAAGAGAGATTCAATCATACGAAATGGTGGGTAACACGAAGGCAAATTGAGGGGAGGAAAAAAATTATATATATATTGATAAATACCTTCAAGTAACTCTCACCTCAGCAATCACATCCCCGGCAAAAATTACCAGGGAGTGCTTAGGATGTCTTTGTCTACACAAGGACAGGCAGTAAAGGAAAACGAAGACTGCCTTAAGGACATTGAGATGGTGACTTGTCCTAGCCTTGTGTAGAATAGAAAATTGCTGATCGTTGTAGTTTATTTTGCACCTATTTGTACTACAAAGTGGTCACCGATGGCAGAATCATATGCCTGGGAAAGCCCGGATGTAGTTTGGGGAGGCTTCTTATACCTCTCGGGACGTGTTGATTTACTATAATATATATATATATATATATATATATATATATATATATATTCTTTTGTGGGGTACCAAGTAATTTGGTATTAGGATTCTAAGCTGGTCCTTTCTTCCAACTGTACTGTGTTGAAAAGTTCAGGTCCGTTTGAGAGCTCAATGTTTAATTTTTATAAACAGAGCAAAGTAATTAGTGAAGACAAAAAGCTTAAAAATCCGGTATTAAGTGATTATGGTCCATTTCCACCCAAGGGTATCTGAAAACCCCCTGAGTTCTGTCAGATCAAGTTCTTTATTGAAAATGGTATACAAATAAATTCAGCTTGCTTTTATACATTCTCTTTGGATCCCAGTGATGGTATCGAGTTTCAATTCATCTTATCTTTTTCGGGGTGGCAGTGCTTTTGATCTTGTGGCAGCTATTTATCTGGGGACTTGTGGCATTCCTTTCTCCTGGATGTTGTCACCTGGGTGTAATTTTTGAACTGGCCATTTTCAGTTCAAATTTCCCCTTTTGCTTATTTCTCTTCTCATGTTTCTTATCAAATGTCCCCATTTATTTTTCCTAATGTTTTTTTTTAGTACATTCAAGTAAGGTGACCTATGATACTAGTTGGTACTAGTATGATACTAATAGAATATATATATATATATATATATATATATATATATATATATATATATATGAATAGAAAACTTTTAGAAAAAACAAAAGCTGTTATTAGTTTGCTGATAGATCCTATTCGACCTTTTAATAAAGCTGTCTTTTTCAAAGCAACTATATTTATGAAGTAAAGACGGAATAAATAATAAATAATCCTAACACAAAATACGCATTTTCAAAAATTAAAAAAATTCCGGCCCTGAACGAGAGCATTTGCTTGTACCCTTGTGACTAACGGTTTATTTATTCCGTTTTGCTTCATAAATATAGTTGCTTTGAAAAAGACCGCTTTATTAAAAGGTCGAAACAGATCTGTTAGCAAACTAATAACATCTTTTGTTTTTTCTAAAAATTTTCTATTCATACTGTCGGATTCACTTCCATTTATTTCATATATATATATATATATATATATATATATTATATATATATATATATATATATACCTGCGATTAACACACAAGGTTAAATGAAAGAGGTTGTCGGAACACCTCATATGTCGAAATCGACGCGAGAGTCATATATATATATATATATATATATATATATATATATATTATCCAGTTCTTTCAAATCTATTGTAATAATCACTGATGGATTTTCTCGCCGGCGGTGATTTCCCGAAATGTCTTCTAGAATAATGTTGCGGGACAGTAATAGACTATTTCAAAAGATTTAGGTTGGAAGCATAATAGACTATTTCAGAGAACCTAGAGGAATTATCCTTCGGTTCCCATCTTCAGATGCAAAATATGTTTTGCATCTGAAGATGAGAACCGATAGATAATTCCGCTAGGTTCATTGAAATAGTCTATCATGCTTTCAACCTAAATCTTCTTTTTAATCATTTCCTCATATATATATATATATATATATATAATATAATATATATATATATATAGAGAGAGAGAGAGAGAGAGAGAGAGACAGACAGACAGACAGACATTCTCAATGGTATACGTCCACTCCAATTAAATAAAGATTATTATCATTTTTACATATTGAGCTATTGCAATACCTCTTCAGTATATCTATCAAACGTTGTAATAGTTAAATTATCGTACCTTGGTATATCTACGAGCTGTGTCAAAAAAGTCTTGAGATATTTTGTACCTTTGACACACCTTGTATTCTAAAAAAATTACCTTCCATTCATTGTTGATTTCTATCTTGGTAAAAACTTCGATATATATATATATATATATATATATATATAATATAATGGACTCTCCCGTCGGTTTCGATGTATGAGTGTTCATCCACATAGTGATTTGTTTATAGTGGTGAAGGCTTGTGTTGGACAATCCACACTTTTTGGCACAGTCGATTGGAAAGAATTGGTGCATCAAGGGTTGCCACAGACCCAATCAACGACTGACCTCAGGAATTTTGAATTCAGAGTTATCCCTCTCCTAGACTGGTTACCTACCCTAGGCTGAAGAGCCCAGTCTGCCCTAGTATTTAACCCATAGCTGGAGGAGAATGGAGACTCGTGGGCTAGTGGTTAGAGTCGTGGAAAATGGACTCGTCGATTCGAGTTCAATTCCTAGACGAAGCTGTTGGCATTTCACATAGCGCTAATACCCTTGGGAAAGGTATGAAATCCATATATATATATATATGTAAATAATGTGTGTGTGTGTGTGAGTATGTGTGTTTGTTATTTCACTTTTATACAAATAAACATATGCCAGTTAAATCTAGTGATATAAAAGCTGTATCTCTTTTTTTCCCTCTGTTATCAATCTATTTTGAATGCAAACGAAAACATCATAGCAATACCCAAATAACTATACGACAACATATATCAACAATATACCAACTCGAGAGCGTGTGCGCACGCGTACAAACACAGGTCGAAGCATAAGTAAAATCGCTTATACTTATCTACGAATATTTATAAATACACATACACATCCATGCATGATATTAGTTTAACGATGCGTAGACACACATAAGCGTTTGTGCGCACCTACGTAATTTTATATATTATCACAGGAAGTCAGGTATGAACAACTTCTGTAGACCCTCAGTAAAAACACTATACGTGCAGGATTTTAAGTAACTTAAATATCTTATTATAATGGAGATTGTGTGTTTTTCTGTCTGTAACCGAAACTATATTACTACTCAAGTCACAATTCCCTTCGTTATTTACATCCCATTCTCCATGATTTTATTTATATTTAAATCTGAATTATTAATAAAATTGCTTCATCTTTTTATTAGTGTTGTCCATATCTACATACAAATAACATGCAATTGTGTTTATATATACAAAAAATAGCGGTTTGCAGTGTGAATGGGAAGGCTAATTTGCATATTGATATTAAAATGTGATTTTATTAAATATGTGCTTAGTATTATTGATTTCTAATTGCTTGGTTTTATTTTCATGAATATAAGCAAAAATCTCTTCAATTAATCTTAAATGAAATCCATTAACAAGAAAGAATAACTGTCATTTTTTCTTTATTTCCTAATTTAACTAAATAGTTAAATAAGTAAAATTCAGCAATGAAAGACGGAGTGATGGAAGAGTAAGTTTCATTTCTATTTTTCTATTATATCCCCACTCTGTTACATATCTTTTTATCTGCCTTCTTATTAGACTTTCTAATTTAATACGATATTTCATTACATTAAAACTTAAATACTTGCACCCGGAGGGTGCATATATTTGCTAGTAAGTATAAGGTATTTTTGTTTGTAAATAAATTGTTTGTGTTTTTTTTGGGGGGGAGCAGATATATAGTGTATGATTACACCAAGTGAGCTAACTGTTGGGTCAGTAAAATATGTGGACCATATGACCGTTAGGCATCCCTTTTTGATCTCGATTAAGAAAGGACATGTTTTTCATTTACACCGTCAATATCCGGTTGTTTATCAGGGGCTAGGTGTTAGAGTTAGCGGTTAGTTTTATCATTTAAAAAAAAAATCTAAAAATCGTCTGTTAAAACAACCGGATATTGACGGTGTAAATGAAAAACATGTCCTTTCTTAATTGAGATCAAAAAGGGGTGCCTAAAGGTCATATGGTCAATTTTAAGTAACTTAAATATAAGTATAAGGTATTTTTGTTTGTAAATAAATTGTTTTTGCATATATACAGTGTATGATTACACCAAGTGAGCTAACTGTTGGGTCAGTAAAATATGTTTATTCCTGTGTGTGGGGTTAAGTGAGGGAGAGTCTTTCTGTGATTGGATATACCAATCACGTGATGAGCCCAGAAATTTTGGCGCAAGTATTTAAAAAAAATTATCAGATAGATTCCGGACCAGTTCCAGGGTGCAGGTCGACCAGAAATTCTCCCCAATAAACCACTAGATCAAAAGATACCAGATATACTCTCCATCACACCAGTAAGTCTCTCAAACTAGACTATATACACAGGAAGGACTTTATATTGTGAGACATTGTTTTGTTCTTAAATAAATTGGTAGAATTGAACTAAGTTTTGATTCATTTGTTTGTTGCGGTTAGTCTTAGAATTAAATGCTATACTAACACCAACATAACGAAACGCCGAAAGAACAAGTTAGATTAGAACTATACGAGGATTCTGTGTACTATTTTGAAAAAATCATTGAAGCAACAACCAACAAAAACAGCAGATGTACGGCCATATGCCTCCTATCACACAAACCATCTGAATAAGATGAACATAACATAATATTAAACGGGAATTCTTCCAAGCTGGAGCCGTGCCAGTACTAATATATGGTTACACCCCTCGGGCTCTTGAGAAAAAGCTAGATAAAAAACAATAACAGCTATGGGTTATCTACTACTGTTCTTTTACAAGGGAGGGTAGAAAAATTATCTGCACTTTCGCCATTAAAATTCGGCGGAGTGGCCTATTGTCGGTATCAGCCGGACAACGAGGGAGTCTATCCCCCTTTCGCTAGCGTTACACGAATGAGATTGTTTGTGCTGAGGTGGAGCGCCACATCTACAGAAAGCTCCCCACTTTACTGCACAGATCAGATTAACCAAGTTGTGTTACTCATACGCTGAGTTGGCGGGGGCCGGTGCGATAAGAAAAAGAAGGAAAATAGAATGTGATCAGTCAGATCAAGTTCAAGAGAGTCATAAAAGGTGTACGGCTACCATGAAGTTGAGCCACTTAGAGATAATATCTTTAGTGGCTAGTTTTAAGAGAAAATGGATCTTGAAAAAATTAATGGTCAAAAAATTGGGTACACTGAGACTGATAAAAAATTAATGGTTATAATTCCAGTCACAATGTCCGAGAAGAAAAGTAAGTACCCGTTTCTGAGTGGTCGAATGCATGGGGGTGTGTAGGGGTAGAATCTGCATATATTCAGGCGACACAAGCCCTTCAGCAGTTTCAGACCAGCCGTTGGAGTGAGAGGTCATCCCAGTAGCAGTAGATAGAAAATAGGCAGGGACCCACATCAGTGAAGCCAGCAATCGACTTATAGTTAAGACAACTTTCTTGCCAGTTGACAACATACACTTAAGTGTCTTCTGTTCCACCACAAACTGCACAAAGTGTCACACCTTCCTCCTTCATTAGCGTCCTGTTATCAAACTTTGTTGTTTTTTTCATCTTTGTGAATCTGTCTCTAGCTCGTACCCTTCGAATTGGCCAGCATAGACCATTACAACGTGGGCTCATCGACATTGTGCAACGAAGGTGCACGAGTGCATACCAGGGTATTATCACACCGGTATCGAACCTGAAACCTTGTGTTTCCAAAGTGAATACTCTACTGACGGAGCTAAACCGATCCCTTTCGCCATAACATATCTTATTCTGTATTGTTAGACTGCGTAACTTAACAGATAGCTTAACCAAGACGATCTAAGAAAACAGTAAACGATTAAATGGAAAAACTGAAGACGATGGAATGAACAAGAACGATAAATATATATATATATATATATATATATATATATTGATGAACACAAACGAACAAGTTTACAAAATGATACAAAGGGAAAAAGTTCAAAGTTCCCAACAGAACGTAGAGGAGTGGGTAAAAAAAAAGTTCAGTTCTTCAGAGATCAGGGATGCGTCTTCTCAGTGACGATTGTTGAAGATACTCACAATTGTTCCAAAAAGAAAAGGACCAAGTGTTCACGTGATCTAGTCACATAGAAAGGTGATTTGTGCATGTGTATAGTCACGTGTCTGACCCAATTACACGGGTCGCAGAAATAAGTCAGTCACCGAAATAATTTTCAGAAATGTGTTAGAAGAATGGGGTCGGTAAAAAGGGAGTCATAGCTCGTATGAGAATAAGTAGGTATGTATGTATGTATGTATACGGTATGAACATGTGTCAACGTAGGTGTGGATGGGGGGGGGTGTTTGTAAAAGGAAATATGGATGTGAATGGTAGTGGTGGCAGAACATATCTATATATCAATAAAAAAAAACGTGTTGGTGAAAAAGTCCTAACTTGTAATTTTTTAAATTTTACTGTATTAAGATTTGTGTCATTCTTAAGAAGAATCAGTCCATTGATTAATTGATTGATTGATTTTAATGGCATATCAATATATCTAGGGTTATTTTATGTCCACAGATTCAGGAATGGCATAAATTCTAAGATCATATTTACATTTTTGTGTTGTTGTTTCTTGAGAGTTTTTTATTTTCACACAGTCCTATCGAATATGAATAATTTCAAGACAGATTCATTTGACCCATAGATGGGACCCGAATAGGGACTACCACTCCGGGTCAGAGTAGACCTTGGAATAATGGCGATGACGGGACATTTCATACTCTCCTGAACTGGTGCCTCACCATCTGATGCAGTTTATGTCATACCCAGGACACCTCCTTATTTGTGTGTGGGGGTCTTACCCCTCAGCAGGGGATACAGTCATCGACAAGACGGGGGATTGATTGGAGAAAAACTTAAATTAAAGTTATTAGCAAAAATATGCACCCTCCGGGCACAAGTATTTAAGTTTTAATATAATTAATATCATAACTAATTAGAAAAACTAAGGAAATTAAATAAGAACACAAAAAAAGAATACACTTATTTTTTTTTTTACTTTATTCTAATTGATTTCAATGTAAAATTATACATAGCATTGCTTTTAATAAGTTTGAGAAGAAAACAATAATATTAGAAATCAACAACACCAAATAATTATTTATTCAAACACGGTTTTGTTAAAACCGGTATGCAAATTATTCACATCATATGATATGTAAACATTTATTTCTACATCATATATAACACACATTGCAGGATTTTAAGCACATTAATAACATGGGCCTTTCGGGGCCTGTGTCTATTAATGAGGTTAACAGCGTCGATCCTAGGGGCTATCCCCCCCCCCAGGCAACACCTACCCCCTCGATTTAAAGGGACAGGGCTGGGTTTTAATGCCCAGCGCCTGAGGTGCCCCCCTCGAGGGGGAATGCCGACGGGATCGACGCATTTTTTGTGTCTACCACCCATGAGCTTCGGTCTTGTATTTTAGTAGCCGATAGCGAATTGGTATCGTATATGATAGTTGGCGTAATCTTCTTGTTGTAGGATGTTTGCCGCTTTAACTTGCCGGTCGGTCAGGGTAGGGGGTAGGTGATAGATGTAAGTCCGCCACCTTGTTTCGTTTTGCGAGGTCGGCCCCTGAAATCTTTTATTATTTCACCCGGGAATCGTTTGGATTGGATGAAAATGCGAATTTTATTTACAATATTATTTTTTATTGTTTAGGAATTTTTGTTTTCCAGCCGGAGCGTATGCGTAGAACCATGTTATTTTGGTCACTTCGTTTTAGGCTGCCGTTGAGTTAACTTCCGTTTGGCGTCAGCAACTTATGTTTTGTTTTGTTGGCGAGTGTATGTAGCTCTTTATTGCGGTATGTTGCGAATTGAATTGTTGAATTTAGTGAATCGGGAGATATCTATATTTGTGTATATAACAGCTCTGATATAAGCCAATATCTTATTATAATGAAGATTCAGTGTCTGTCTGTCTGTTTGTAATCGAAACTACGTCGTTGCTTACGTCACAATACTTTCAGGAATTGCGTAAGTTTATCAATGAGTATCTGATTTATAATCGAAATCATTAATATATAGAATTGATCTTATCTATTAACGATGATATCAATGAAAATCTGAGTTCGATTTGCCTCAAAACAGCTCATGTTATCAGTGCATTTAAAATCCTGGACTAACAAATAAAAATGCTTACGGTCAAATCCCTTTGAAAGCACTGGTTCCTGCTCGATCACTGAAGTTAAGCAGCGATGAGCCTGTTCAATACTTAGATGGGTGACCATTTAAGCAACAGCGGGTACTGTAGGATCCCGAATATCAAAATAACTTGATTCGGCATTAAATGACCCGAAAAGGGTTAATATGCCGCAAAACAAACCACCATAAAGGTTTACATAATATATGGTGTGGTTAATTTGCATACTGGTTTTAACAAAACGGGGTTTCATAAATAATTATTTGGTGTTATTAATCTGTTATATTATTGTTTTATTCTTAAACATATTAGAATCAATCCTATGAATGATTTTTAAAGAGAAACCAATTAGAATATAATTCAAATAAGTGTAATCTTTTTTATATCCGTTCTTATTTTATTTCGATAGTCTTTCTAATTTAATATATTTCATCATATTAAAACTTAAATACTTACGCCCGGAAGGTGCATGTTCTTGCTAGTATGATTAATGATTAAGTCATTTCGAAAACGAGTAATCTTAGTGGCCATATTTTGAAACCCATCAGTACACAAATGCTTAAATTGGGGAAGCGCGCTTACTGTAACGGTTATCGTCGTATGAACATTCGAAGTTTTTCAAAGAGAGAAAAAAGAAAAGGAGAAGAAAAAAGGGAAAGAAATAGAAAAGAAGATGAAAAAGGGAAAGAGAGAAAGAGGAAAAAGAAGAGAAAAAGGGAAAGAGAGAAAAGAAAGAAAAAAAAGAAGAAAAGGGGAAAGAGACAAAGAGAGAAAACAGAATTAAAGGGAAAAGAGAAAGAGAAAAAAGAAAAGAAAAAAGAAAAGAGAGAAAGTCGAAAAAAAAAAAGAAAAAGAAAAAAAAATAAGGAAAATATCTGCACTGATGTTAAGGCAAGAACCCCCCCCCAAAAAAAAACACCAAAAAACAACGCCCCCCCCAAAAAAAAAAACAAAAAAAAAAAACAAAAAACAAAACACTATAGAATAAAGTTTGGATAATGTAGTATAATAAAATGGCGAACGTAAATATTTACATTTTTGTGTAGTTGTTTTTTGAGAGTTTTTTTCTTTTTGTTTTGCACGGTCCTATCAAATATGAATAATTTCTAGGCAGATTTATTTGACCCGAACAGGTACTACCACTCCGGGTCATAGTGGACCTTTGGAGTAATGGCAATGACGGGACATTTCACACTCACCACATCTTCAGAACTGGAGCCTCACCATGTAATGCAGTTTAGTGTCATACCCAGGACACCTCCTTTTTGGGGTAATCCTTAACTTGTTCCTCGTAAATTCCTACCATGAAATAAACTGAACCCTCATTTTATGTCCGTGTTTTTGCAATAAATGTTTTATTTTTCTTGCTCCCGTTATTTTACAATACTGAATATATTTTCTTTATTTAAAAACATTTATTGCAAACATATTAAAAACATTTATTGCAAAAACACGGACATAAAATGAGGGTTCAGTTTATTTTATAGTAGGAATTTACCAGGAACAAGTTAAGGATTACCCTTTTTTGTGTGTGGGGGTCTTACCCCTCAGCAGGGGATACAGTCATCGACAAGACGGGGGATTGATTGGAGAAAAAACTTAAATTAAAGTTATTAGCAAAATTTGAAAGACTAATGAAATTAAATACGAACACAAAAAAGATTACTTATTTTTTACTTTATTCTAATTGATTTCAATATAAAATTATACATAGGATTGCTTTTAATAAGTTGAGAAGAAAACAATAATATTAGAAATAATTATTTATTAAACATAATTTGTTAAAACCGGTATGCAAATTATTCACATCATATGATATGTAAACATTTATTTCTACATCATATATAACACACACTGGATCGACGACCCGAGTTAAAACCCTATACAAGACTGCCCCCACCCCGTCCAGCTATGAATAAATAGTTGGACAGACGCGGTTTTTTAATCTTGGTTAGGCAACCAATTTAAGAAAAGGAAAACTCTAAATTACAAACCAGCTGCAAATAAAAAGTAAAGTCGTTGGGGTGGCCTAAAGTCGGTATCAGCCAGACAGCGAGGGAGTCTATCCTTTTTTCACTAGCGCTAGACCAAGGATATTGTTTAGGCGTCTGAAGCAGAGCGCCACACCTACCATCAGTTCATCACTTTATCGCACAGATCCCTGTGATACTCATACGCGAAAGCCAGTATCGAACCAGGAACCTTGTGGTTCCTAGTCGGACGCTCTACCGACTGAGCTCTACCGGCCCGCTTAAAAAATTGATCTTGCGTCACCCCTCCCTTCTAAAAATAGATCTTGTGTCGACTGGGGCTGTAGAGTACACTGACTACGACTCTTCAGAAGGCTACCCACCCCCTAATGGAACCACCTATTGGCTGTGAGCGGTGACCCGTGATGCTTAAGGACAGAATCCTGGTGGCTGAACAGTTCCACGACATGCAACACCCCACTCTGGCCCTTACTTAATAAACACACACATTTTCAAAATTCATCAAATGTACACATGCTCATATACTTCACATACACTTATATCTATTTACTATGTAAGCGCGTGGTGTAATGGTTAAAGTCATAGGAAATGGACTCGTCGCCCCGAGTTCAATCCTGGACGTGGTAATTGCATTTCACTTAGCGCTAATACCCTTGGGAAAGGTATGAATCCTACTCTCCCTCCAGCTATGGATAAATAGTAGGGCAGACTGGGATCTTTAACCTTGGCTAGGCAACCGGTCTAGGAGAAGGAAAACTCTGAATTCAAACCTGTTAAACTCCGCTTAAGAAATTGACCTTGTGTCACATCCTGCTCGTGCGGAGGTGTTGGTATTTATATATATATATATATATATATATATATATATTAAATACAAAAACCCGCTCTTCGGGGTGAGGGTCCGTTGGCTTCGGCCACTGGACCTGTGGTTAGTTAACGGTGTGATCCTAGGGGCTACCCCCCCCCTCAGGCGACACCTGTCCCCTTGATTTAAAGGGAGGCGCTGGTTTATGCCCAGTTGAGAATCGTGGGAATGCCGACGGGATTGACGCAATTTTTTACACCCACTATCCCATGAGCTTCGTAGGTGGTCATACATTAAACGACCTTGTGTCATACACGCATACGTGGGATGTGAGGTAAATATATCCATTTACTAGGTTACCTTAGGATTTAAGGTCAAGTCACGTTCACCGTTCCCGCTTGATCACCGAAGTTAAGCAGCGATGAGCCTGTTCAATACTTAGATGGGTGACCATTTAAGCCACAACTGGCACTGTAACCAACCTGAGTCATTAGTTTATCATCTTAGAAAAATACAGAATGGTCAAATAATGGGGGATCAGTTTATAACTAAGTTAGAATAGAAAATGTATACCCCACTTTATGATCACATCCTTTTTTCTTGTTTCTTCGATAATGATTCCCAACAATGATATTACGGTCAAATCACATTGAAAACCGCAGTTCCCGCTAGATCACCGAAATTAAGCAGCGATGAGCCTATTAAATACTTAGATGGGTGACCATTTAAGCAACATCAGGTACTGTAAGCAACCGGGTATCAAAAACATCAAAACCAAACCTAGGTGAGTTTAGATGGTCTGCTAATATAGTTTGCTAACCATTACACTATGTGATGTATCTATCAAACTTTACTAAGTTTCGCTTAGATGTGGCAAAAAGCCAGAAGTATAGAGCACTCAGTGAGAATCGAACTCACTAACAATGTTATGCTAGTTTAGCTTGTTAACCATTACACTACATGCCTATAAACCTTTATTAAGCTTGGCTTAGTTGTAGCCCAAGGCCAGAAGTATGAGACACCCAGTTAGGATCGAATTCACTAATAATATTCTGCTAATCCACCACACTACGTGAAGTACTTATAAAAGTTCACTCAGCTTAAATGTGGTCCAAGGTCAGAAGTATAGGGCGCTTCGTGAGAATCGAACTCACTTATAATAGTTTGTTAGTCTAACTTGCGAACCAATACACTACGTGAGGTATTTATTAATCTTTACTAAGCTTTGCTTAGATGTGACACAAGGCCAGAATTATGGGGCGCCCAGTGAGAATAGAACTCACAAACAATGATCTGATCTAGCTGGTTAACTATTGTACTACGTGAAGTACCAATAAAACTTTAGTAAGCTTAGATGTGACATAAGTTCAGACGTATATATATATATATATATATATAATATATATATATATATAAAATAAGTGTATTTTGACAGCATTTTTTCTTTTATACAAGTTTTGTTGAATTGAACAGACAATTCCTGTCTGACATGTCTTTCATTGATCCGTTCCAATCTTCGGGCCATCCTTCTGGTGTCAGGGTGGAACTGGTATACCAGTCCACCGAAGGTTTCAACACTAGCGCTTTCGGCAATACACTTTGCCATCCTCAGGTGGGAAACGATGGAATGGTTTTCATGTCTCGTTTTTAACGAGAACGAGTAGTAGCAAGGAATTAGTGGAAGGTAATATCAATTGGTAGTGGGAGGTTTTTGAATGGTAGTAGTTTGAACAAAGCAGTGGTGATTATATATATATATATATATATATATATATATATATATATATATTAACCAAGGTTAAAGAGCCCAGTCTGCCCTACTATTTACCCATAACTGGAGAGAGAGAGTAGGATTCATACCTTTCCCAAGGGTATTAGCGCTAAGTGAAATGCAATTACCACGTTCCGGATTTGAACTCAGGGCGATGAATCCATTTCCCATGACTTTAAGCGTTACACTACGTGTTCAGACGTACAAGGCCCTTAGTGAGAATGGAACTCACTTATAATGTTCTGCTAATCATTACTCTACACGAAGTACTTATAAAACTTCACTCAGCTTAAATGTGGCTCAAGGTCAGAAGTATGGGGTGCTTAATGAGAATCGAACTCACAAACAACGATCTGCGAATCCAGCTTTGTAACCCTTACACCGCGTGCGGTATCTATAAAACTTTACTCAGTTTAGCTTAGTTGTGGCACATGGCCAGAAGTATGGGGTACCCAGTGAGAATCGAACTCACTAATAATGCTCTGCTAATTTTGTACCTATGAAACTTTTCTCAGTTCAGATGTGGCACAAGGTCAGAAGTATGGGGCGCCCAGTGAGAATCAAACTCACTAACAATGGTCTGCTAATCTAGCTTGCTGACCATTACACTACGTGAGATAGTTATTAAATTTACTAAGCTTAGCTTACTAGTGAAACAATACCAGAAATATAGGGCACTCAGTGAGAATCGAACTCACTAACAATGATCTCCTAATCCAGCAGCTAGCTAACCATTACACCACGCGAAGTGCCTACTTCGCCTACTTTATATCTATAAGTGTGCACTGATATATAAACACACTTTAGATTCATAGACAAATAATTATTCATTATAATTACGTATAAAGCAATAAAAAATACATCAAACACTTCTACCCACCCCCTGCATCCTGCATCCTACACCATTGAGGGCGATATTTAGCTACATCCTCCTTAGGTTGTAGCATGATACACATGGTCAATTTATAGTGGGTACGCGGGTACGCGGGTACGCATGGGCAAACCTAAAAATAGTCCGCCAGACAAACTTATCATAAAATAAAATATATCCTTAGATAAGCAATGAAATTTATTTACCTTTCCTTCATGTTAAAGACACAGACACAAAGAGGTTTTTTTTTCAAAGCGGAAGCGTACGGGTGAGTGATGCCAAAAATAGTCTATATACATTGAAAGCGCGTGTGTAATGGTTAAAGTCATGGGAAATGGACTCGTCGCCCCGAGTTCAAATCCTGAATGTGGTAATTGCATTTCACTTAGCGCTAATACCCTTGGGAAAGGTATGAATCCTACTCTCCCTCCAGCTATGGATAAATAGTAGGACAGACTAGGCTCTTTAACCTTGGTTAGGTAACCGGTCTAGGAGAAGGAAAACTCTGAATTCAAACCTGTTAAACTCCGCTAAAGAAATTGACCTTGTGTCACATCCTGCTCGTGCGGAGGAGTTGGTAAATATATATATATATACATTGGCAATTGGTTGGTTGGTTGGGTTTTATGCCATGTCAACCCTTGTTGGGTCATTTTATGCTGAAGACGTTTTGTTTTATTCATTCTTGATGGGTACTCAATTTTCTTCCTTTTAAACTCAATTTAAAAAAAAAAATTTCTTTTAAACTCATGTTTTTCAATTCAACCCATAGATGGGACCCTAAAAGGTACTACCACTCCGGGTCAGAATGGACCTGGGAGTAATAGTGATGAAGGGTACTCCACATTTCACCATTGGAACTTCACCATCAGACAGTTTAATGTCATACGCGTGACATTGAGCCTCAGTCACCGCCTTCTAGCACATATATGATAAAAAGGGTCGGGGCATACTATAAGGGCAATATGTTCGGGACAATCATATAAATGCTAGGGTTTGGCCTGACCAGCCGATTGACCACCATTGGTATTCCTTTTTATAAGGTGTATGTCCTGACCCTATATATATATTTACCAACCCTCCGCCGAGCAGGAATGTGACAGCAAGATCAATTTCTTAAGCGGGAGTTTAACAGGTTTGAATTCAGAGTTTTCCTTCTCCTAGCCGGTTTGCCTAACAGGTTAAGTCACGGGAAATGGAACTCGTGCCTCAAGTTTAAATTCTGGACTTGGTAATTGATTTCACTTAGCACTGAATACCCTTGGGAAAAGTATTGAATGCTACTCTCTCCTTCTCTTCTCTCTCTTCTCTCTCTCATCTCTCTCTCTCTCTCTCTCTCTCTCCTCTCTCTCCCAGTTTGATAAATAGTAGGGTAGAAACTGTGCTCTTTAACCCTTGGTTAGGCCCAACCGTCTAGGAAGAAGGAAAACTCCTGATTCAAACCTGTTAAACTCCGCTTAGAAATGATCTTGTGTCAATCCTGCTCGTCGGAGGGGTTTTGGTAAAATATATATATAGGGTCAGGACATACACATATAAAAAGGAATACACACATGGTGGTCAATCGGCTGGTCAGGCCAAACCCTAGCATTTATAATGATTGTCCGAAATATTGCCTTATCAGTATGCCCCCGATCCCTTTTTTATCAATATATGTTGCTAAAGGCGGTGACTGAGGCTCAAGTCCCGCGTATAATTAAACTGTCTGATGGTGAAGTTCATGGTGGAATGTGGAGTACCCTTCATCACTATTACTCCAGGTCCATTCTGACCCGGATGGTAGTACCTTTTAGGGTCCCCATCTATGGGTTGAATTGAAAACATGAGTTTAAAAGAAATTTTTTTTTTTAATTGAGTTTTTAAAAGGAAGAAACTTGAGTACCCATCAAGAATGAATAAACAAAACGTCTTCAGCATAAAATGACCCAACAAGGGTTTGACATGGCATAAAACCCAACCAACCAACAATTGCCAATGTATATATATATTATTACAACTCCCGCACGAGCAGGATGTGAACACAAGGTCAATTTTTAGCGGAGTTTAACAGGTTTGAATTCAGAGTTTTCTTCTCCTAGACCGGTTACCTAACCAAGGTTAAAAGAGCCCTAGTTCTGTCCTACTATTTATCCATAGCTGGAGGGAGAGTAGGATTCATTACCATTTCCCAAGGGTATTAGCGCTAAGTGAAATGCAATTACCAATTCAGGATTGAACTCGGGGCGACGAGTCCATTTCCCATGACTTTAACCATTAACAACCACGCGCTTTCAATGTAATAGACTAATTTTTTGGCAATCACTCACCCGTACGCTTCGCTTTGAAAAAACCTTTTGTGTCTGTGTCTTTTAACATGAAGGAAAGTAAATAAATTTCATTGCTTATCTAAGGATATATTTTATTTTTATGATAAGTTTGTCTGGCGGACTAATTTTAGGTTTGGCCCTGGTACCCGCGTACCGCGTACCCACTATTAAAATTGACCATGTTGTATCATGCTACAACCTAAGGAGGATGTAGGCTAAATACGCCCTCAATGGTGTAGGATGCGGTGCAGGGGGTGGGTAGAAGTGTTTGATCGTATTGTTTTTATTGCTTTATACGTAATTATAATGAATGAAAATTATTTGTCTAATGAATCTAAAGTGTGTTTATAATCAGTGCACACTTATAGATAAAAGTGGCGAAGTAGGCAGCTTCGCGTGGTGTATGGTAGCTAGCTGCTGGATTAGGAGATCATTGTTACGTGAGTTCGATTCTCACTGAAGTGCCCTATATTCTGGTTTTATTGTTTCACTAGGTTAGCTTAAGCTAGTAAATTTAATAACTATCTCACGTAGTGTAAATGTCAGCAAGCTAGATTAGCCAGACCATTGTTAGTGAGTTTTTTGATTTCTCACTGGCCCCCATACTTCTGACCTTGTGCCACATCTGAACTGAGAAAAGTTTCATAGGGTACAAATTAGCAGAGCATTATTAGTGAGTTCGATTCTCATGGGTAACCCATACTTCTGGCCACGTGCCACAACTAGCTAACTGAGTAAAGTTTATGATACCTGCAAGCGGTGTAAGGGTTTACAAGCTTGATTCGCAGATCGTTGTTTGTGAGTTGATTCTCATTAAGCACCCCATACTCTCTGACCTTGAGCTCACTTTAGCTGAGTGAAGTTTTTATAAGTATTCGTGTAGAGTAATGATTAGCAGAAATTATAAGTGACGTTCCATTCTCATAAAGGGCCTTGTACGTCTGAACACGTAGTGTAACGCTTAAAGTCATGGGAATGGATTCATCGCCCCTGAGTTCAAATCCGGACGTGGTAATTTGCATTTCACTTACGCGCTAATACCCTTGGGAAAAGGTAGAATCCAACTCTCTCGTCTCCAGTTAAGGGTACATAAGTAGGCGCAGACTGGGCTCTTTAACTTGGTTAATAATAATATATATATATATATATTATATATATATATATATATATAAATCACCACTGCTTTGTTAACACTACCATTCCAAAAAACCTCCACTACCACTTGAATTACCTTCCACTAATTCCTGCTATTACTCGTTCTCGTTAAAAACGAGACATGAAAACCATTCCATCATTTTTCCCACCTGCAGGATGGCACCAGTGTATTGCCGAAAAGCGCTAGTGTTGAAACTTCGGTGGAACTGGTATACAGTTCACCTGACACAGAAGGATGGCCCGAAGATTTGGAACGGATCAATGAAAAGACATGTCAGCAGGAAATTGTCCTGTTCAATTCAAGCAAAAACTTGTATAAAAAAATGCTGTCAAAATACACTTATTTTAATATTATATTATATATATAATACTATATATATATATATATATACGTCTGAACTTATGTCACATCTAAGCTTACTAAAGTTTTTTTGGTACTTCACGTAGTACATAGTTAACCGCTAGATCAGATCATTGTTTGTGAGTTCTCCTTCTCCCTGGCGCCCAAATTTCCTGGCCTTCGTGGGTCACATCTAAGCAAAGCTTATAAAAGATTAATAAATTACCTCACGTAGTTGTATTGGTTTCGCGAAGTTAGACTGAACAAACTATTAAAGTGAGGTTCGATTCTCACCCGAAGCGCCCTATACTTCTGCACCTTGGACCACATTTAAGCTGAGTGAACCTTTTATAGAGTACTTCACGTAGTGTGGTGGATTAAAGCAGAATATTATTAGTGAATTCCTCGATCCTAACTGGGTGGTCTCATACTTCTGGCCTTGGGGCTACAACTAAGCCAAGCTTAATACAAGTTTTATAGGCATGTAGTCGTAATGGTTAACAAGCTAAACTAGCATAATAATGTTAGTGAGTTCGATTCTCACTGAAGTGCTCTATACTTCTGGCTTTTTTGCCACATCTAAGCGAAACTCCTAGTAAAGTTTGATCAGATACATCACATAGTGTAATGGTTGCACACTCATATTAGCAGACCTCTAAACTCACCTGGTTTGGTTTTGATGTTTTTGATACCCGGGTTGCTTAAGTACCTGATGTTGGCTTAAATGGTCACCATCTAAGTATTTAATAGGCTCATCGCTTGCTTAATTTCGGTTGATCTAGCGGGAACGCGTTTTCAATGTGATTTTGCCCGTAATATCATTGTGGAAAATAATCGAAGAAACTAGAAAAAAAGGATGTGAAATCATTAAGTGGGGTATACAATTTTCTCTTTCACTTAGTTATAAACTGATCCCCCATTTATTTGACCATTCGTATTTTTCTAAGATGATAAACTAATGACTCAGGTGGCTTACAGTGCTGTTTGTTGCTTAAATGGTCAGCCCATCTAAGTATTGAACAGGCTCACGCTGCTTAACTTCGTGTCAGCGGGAACCGGTGCTTTCAAACGTGGACTGACCTTAAATCCTAAGGTAACACTAGTAAAATGGATATATTTACCTCACACCCACGTATGCGTGTATGACACAGTCGTTTAATGTGGGGAACATCTACGAGCCGACGCTCATGGGATTAGTGGGTGTAAAAATTGCGTCAATCCGTCGGCATTCCACTCAAGGGGGTGTCTCAGGCCTGGGCAATAAACCCACAGACACCCTGTCTCCCATATACACCACAGGGAGCCGCGTGTACCAGCCTGAGGGGGGGGGGTGCCTCGATCACACCGATTAACTAACCACACCACAGGTCCATGAGCCGAAGCCAACGGACCTCAACACGAGAGCCACCGCAGCTTCACTTAATATTGCACTTTAGTATATATAACACCAATCATATATAACCCATATTAATAGATTATATCATCCAACACACACAGCAAGACAGGGAGAGTGATCCCACAATATTATATAGAACGTTCAACAGGTTTATAGATAGAGTTATTCCTTCTCTACGATATCTAACCAGGTTAAGATACCAGTATAGACATAATTATTTCCATAGCTGGAAGGAGAGATGGATTCATACATTATAGAGATAATTAGCGTAAGTGAAATGCAATTCCCCAATCAGAATTGAACCGGGGTGACGAGTCCATTTCTATATTTAAACCATTTCTCACGCGCTTACATAGTAAATAGATAAAGTTATGTGAAGAATATGGAGCATGTGTATTTGATGAATTTTGAAAATGTGTGTGGTTTATTAAGTAAGGCCCAAGTGGGGTGTTGCATGTCGTGGAAACTGTTCAGCCCACCAGGATTCTGTCCTTAAGCATCAAGGGTCACCGCTTCACAGCAATCGGTTGGTTCCATTAGGGGGTGGGTAGCCTTCTGAAGAGGCGTAGTCCAGCTGTACTCTTACAGCCCAGTCGACACAAGATCTATTTTTAAAACGGGAGGGGTGACGCAAGATCATTTTTAAGCGGCCGTAGAGCTCAGGTCGGTAGAGCGCCGACTAGGAACCAAGGTTCTGGTTCGATACTGGCTTTCGCGTATGAGTATCACAGGGATCTGTGCGGTAAAGTGATGACTGATGGTAGGTGTGGCGCTCTGCTTCAGACGCCTAAAATATACTTGGTTCAGCGCTAGTGAAAAGGATAGACTCTCGCTGTCTGGCTGATACCGACTTTAGCCACCCAACGACTTTACTTTTTATTTGCAGCTGGGTTTTATTTAGAGTTTTCCTTTCTTAAATTGGTTGCCTAACCAGATTAAAACCGCGTTCTGTCCAACTATTTATTCATAGCTGGATCGGGGTGGGGGCAGTCTTGTATAGGTTTTAACTTGGGTCGTCCGATCAGTGTGTGTTATATATGATGTGAATAAATTGTTTGCATATCAATATGATGTGATAATTTGCATACCGGTTTTAACAAATTTTTTAATAATATTATTCTAATATTATTGTTTTCTTCTCAGAGCTTCTTAAATAGCAATCCTATGTTATATTATATTGAAACAATTAGAATAAAGTAAAAATAAGTATTCTCTTTTTGTGTTCGTATTTATTTCATTAGTCTTTCATTTTGCTAATAACTTTAATTTAAAGTTTTTCTCCAATCAATCCCGTCTTGTCGATGACTGTATCCCCTGCTAGGGGTAAGACCCCCCCACACAAAAGGGTAATCCTTAACTTGTTCTGTAAATTCCTACTATAAAAAATGAAACCTCATTTTATGTCCGTGTTTTGGCAATCAAATGTTTTTAATCTGTTTGCAATAAATGTTTAATAAGAAATATATTCAGTATTGTAATAACGGGAGCAAAGAAATAAAACATTTACTTGCAAAAACACGGACATAAAATGAGGTGTTTCAGTTATTTTCATGGTAAAGGAATTTACGTAGGAACAAGTTGTTAAAAGAGTGAAGTGAATCGACCTCGCCTACTGGTAGAATGCTCCTTTGCAGAGGAGTAAGTACCCTCCTCAATGAAGCCACCTGTCGGCTTGTTGTAGCGACGGCGTGATGCTAAAGGACGGATCCTGGCGGCTCTTACTTAGGCTAGACGGGCGGTTGAAGAAGCCTCCATCGATCATCGCTGGTCACGTCAAGCTCTTAGAATCTATTTCAAACACTTACAAATGGGACTCACGAGTAAAACCAGGTTGGTTGTTGGTTGGCTGTTGGATTTTACGGCATTACAACACTTGGGATATTTTATACGAAGCGTTTTATTTTATTCGTGCTTGTCGTCTGGTAAGAGACAGATTGGTTTCCTCTGTTTTACTTTTCATCATGTTTCACGCCTGACTTCTAACCTCTCGGCATTTGACCGCTGCCGTAATGGGGTGGTGTTTAAACTGTTAATACATACGTTTGTTATATATTTCTTATCAGCAGAGAGATCAGTCTGGTGTACAGACAATCATTGCTTTAAATATGCTGGCAGTGAAACTTAATTCAAGTCAGCCCTAAAAGAGCTCTACCGAGTTTGGGAGCATATATATATATGTATATATATATTGGTTTGGAGGTTGATTTTGAAGGCTATCACAATGCAGGTGTAAAGAATAAGGTAACAATGGTGTTGTGTGTTAACCTGTATTTTATTCTTGAATTTCGAGAGATAAAATCACTTTTTCAGAAGATCACTGGAAACTGAATCGTGTCTTGTTATTTTGTTTTCTTTCTTTTTTCCTCTATCTTTTCTTCTTTTTTAACTCTTTCTTTTTTTTGTATCATTTGTTTTTTTTCTTTCTTTTTTAATTTTTGTTTAACTTCTTAACTACAATTCTGTTGGGCTTATTATTTATTACTTAGTCGAGTTATCGTGCAATTTGTGATAGTAAAGTAAGTGTGTATATTTGTTTGTTTTTGTTTTTGTTTTTTTGTTTGTTTTACGGCATATCAACCTCAGTGGGTCATTTAATGCGATAAAGTTTTGAAATAAATTCATTCTTAATGAATACACAATTTTATTTTATAAATACATTTATATTTAACCCATAGATGGGACCCTAACAGATACTACACTCCGGGTCAGAGTGAGCCAGGGAGCAATGGTGATGAAGGGGTGCTCCCAATTCCCCAAACCACCAAACTGGAACTCACCATCAGATAGAATTTAAGTCATTCCCAGGACATGTAGACCCTCAGTCATCGCCTTTCTAGCACCCATATGATAAAAAGGTTGGGCTTGCCATATAGGGCAAAGGGTTGGGCAATCATATAGGTGTAGGGCTTGACGTGAGCAGCCGATTGATTGGAGGGGGCCTCTCCGACCGCCCGTCTAGCTAAGTAAGGTCTAAGTGAGTATGCAAGTCATGGACTGCTCACCACACTGAGTTCCGCCTTAAGCATCATATATATTTTAAGCATAGATAGATAGATTTCCACTTTATTGGTTTCTTATTCCTAAATCTACCCAGGCTATCATTCTCTTTTTTCATTCATTCTTTCTTGTTTTTGCCTAAAACTATTCCCGCACTTTTTTCTCTCAAAATTTTCTTACTTTCTACTGTTACATACTCATACACATCTACCCATGTTGGGTACATACATAAGTGTTCTTTTACTGAGAGAGGGGAGAGAGATAAACACAGGTAGACAGAGAGATGCATTTTGCATTACTTACTTCTTTGGCACTTGGTAATCTCTAGTCGTTTCTATTCTTTCTCTCCATCATGAATTCTATTTCTAGATTCTTGTTGGCTGTTCGTCTTTGATTCATTCCTTCTTCTTGGTCAGTTTTTTACAAGACATTCATCAAACAAGAACACCATCTTATTTCTTTAAACTTTTATTTACTTAACTAAAATCTTCTTCTAACTAACACACAACGCGCGTGTGCATATGAGTCCATGCTTCTCATCGGCGTCCAAGCGAGGTCTAACGGTTAATCTCGGTCCACGTGACTTCACGTATTTCGCGGCTTTTTTGTAATATTCCATGGAAAGTCCCGCCCGTGATATGAAAAGGAGACATCCTCAGAAATACAGGCGGTTACAATATCTACTGCATAGATTAAGTACCTGCCTTGTATCATTCTCGTCATCTTCAATATACTCCTTATCATTTTCCATTTGCTTTACCTTTTCATGTTCCTCTTTCTCGTTCATTTCGTTGTGGCGCCATTGGGAGTCTTACCCCTCTGCAGAGGTGCAGGTCGGTGCATTCTAACGCACCCAGCCGACAGGGCGGTGTGTATATTTATCATAGTTTGTTATTAACTAAACTAGATTATAACCCCTCCCCCTTGAATCTTCAGGCATCAGTTTACTCTTTCTCAACGAACCACGCTCCTTTACTAGTGCTCCAATTTAATTTCTGCCTCCCTCTGCCATTATGTTTAAACTCACAACCGGTGAGTTAGTGGCCCACTTAACTCACTCAGATGACTGATTGTCGGGCCACTCAGATATCCAAATTCTTACCAGATTCATCATCATCGTCAACAGCCAGTAGCACAGATACCATGACAACCCGTCTCTATCATTCATCGCCCTCGGTAGGTGCTTCTGCAGTATCAGTATCCGCGAGAGCTGGTCTATGTAGGTCTTTGCTGGGTGGCCATAGGAGAACGTGCACTTGCGACGCTCCGGAGAAGCACATTACCAGAACTATATTATTCCTATCTATCTATCTATATATATAATATAGAAGAACAGTTGTATATATGTGTAGTCCGGCGGAAACTTCGAAAATACTTTGAATGGTTTGTGATTGTGTTACGCCCTCAAGATATGATGGTTCAAAGTTAACTGCCCTGAAAAAATGTACGAGTTTTCAAATAAATAACTGGCGCATTATATTGTTTATTAATTAATACTAGAAATATATCACCCTCCGGGGGGCAAGTATTTAAATTTTAATGTAATAAAATATGTTAAATTAAAAAAGGCAAATGACTAAATAAGATGCGATAAAAAGATTGAAACAGAGAGGGAAAAAGTAAAACTTGCTTTTTCTTCACTCCTGTCTTTCATTGCTATAAATTTTCATAATTTAACTATTTAGTTAAATTAGGATGAAAGAGTAAAGAAAGAATAGTAATAAAGTAAAGAATAGAATATACAGTATATTGTTAATGGATTTCTTTTAAAGATTTATTCGAGACTTTTGATATTTATCATTAAGATACCAAATAATTAAAAAATATATACTAAGCAACATATTTATAAAATCAAATGTTTAAATATGAATATGTAAATTAGCCTTCCACATTCACCACTGCAACGCCATTTTGTTGTATATATAAATACAATTGATGTTATTAGAAGTAGATATGGTCAACAGTATAAGTAATGTAAGAATAATTTTATAATAATGAGGTTAAATCAAATCATGGAGAATTGATGTAAATACTATGTGAATTGTGACTCGATTAGTAATATAGTTACGGTCACAGACAGAGAAAAACACACAATCTCCATTATATAAAAAGATATCAACATTGAAATTTCATTAAATTCGGTTAACTCGCTGATTTTAGTATTTTTTCTTTCGCGGAGAACATACGGTAATGATATTTATGTCTGTTAGTCGGATTTAACCAGAAAGTATTCATACAGGCATGTTACAATCAACTTTATTTGATACACGAAATCTATCATCAATATAAACTAACTCCGCAGTGTCCAGTCAATGGAACCAGTGAGACTGCTCTTTTTGTTAATTTGATCAAGTCTTGGCTCGATAAACGTAAATGTTAAGTTTGTTTCAGTAATGAGTGGAGATTGCGCACAAGTACGCCTTCTCTTGAGACAAAGGACCACAGTGCTGAATTTTACAGAAAGTCTAATAGCATGGAAGTAAACTAAGTGTAAGTCCGACGCGTTTCTCTCCCAACCTGACCAATCTTGTCAGCTCGGGAACAATCTCTCACAGCAATTGGCAGCACTCTCTCACCAACACTAATCCAAAGTCGATTCTTTTTTTTCTTACTCGTCGCGACAGCCAAAATGCATCTGCATGCTGGCTTCTCCCCGGTTTGTGAGGGCAGGTCTTTAAATACACAATTTACAGTTGTTCATGCGGGGGGTCCCGTTATCTGACTTGCGGTGGCAGCACGGTCGCATTCATTCAGCACGGCGTCAATCCTACGACGAGACATGGTACATCCGGGTTACTGCGCGTCGACAGTTATGTAGGAGTATTCACGTACGCGTCAGCAGACTCACACAATCAGGAGGATGTATTCAAGTATCCAAGTCGCCTCTATGCAATCTCATGAAAAATGCAGTCGGTCGCTTCGAACCACTACGTGCGTGGTGTTCCCGTCAGCACAGAAGATTCTATCAAACCGAAATGTACTTCCTTGCGCCGTCAGTTGCACGAGTCTCTGCAACTGAGCAGCGTTGATGTCTCACTTCTGACACCGTCCACAGGAAGCACTATGCAGGTTCGTTGCCGAATTCTGACACACTATCTGGGTCCAGGACACTTGTCTTTCTTTTGTGCTCTCCGCCGTATCAGCCATGCTGTTGGACCGTTTTATCATCGCTTCGGCTAAGCTTTATGCGAACATTCGACTCGTTATGTGTCGCCAACAGCATTTAAAGCTAGTGGGCGAGAGGTAGCAAGTTCAAATATGCCGTGGCCACTCGCCACACTAGCCTGCTCCTCCCTAGCCCAGGCCGAAACATATCCGAACGCGCTTTATTTGTGGGGCTGGAATCCGCTCGTCCTTTCAATTTCTCGCTACAGAAAGTAAATCAGATTTCTAGTAAAACTCATCTGTATATTTTGTGGAAAAAATTGCTTTTCAACTTGGTCTAGTGTGTGATTTCACTCGCCAAATCGGAAAAGAAAAAATAAACAAAGTTTCGGCTTGTAGTTAAAAGGGCTCGTTGTTACAATTTAGCCATGAAATTTGAGATCCTCTTTTATGACCTTGTAGTATGATGGTTTCGTCGACGTACTTGAGATATAAAATCTGAGACGCTTTTTGATTCTCTGGTTATTTCCTCAAGAGCACAAAGAAAAAAACAAAAAAAAAAAAATAGATAATATTAAATGAACAACAATCAAAAGGATATAATAGATGATAGTAAAATGAACGGGTGCAATGAAAATAATAAATACAATTTAAATGTTGACTCCATGTCCACGCTACATTAAACATAAATGTAAATGCTCTATCAATGATATTGATAACTGTCTACTTAAATGTGCACCCAAATTATCTACAAATACATCATACAATTATATATATATATATATATATATATATATATATATATATATATATATACTACCCACGAACTTAGGTATAAACCACTCATGCATATATGTATATATATATATATATATATATATATATATATATGCATGAGTGGTTTTATACCACTCATGCAAATTACCAAATACTATATATAAATATATATTATATTACCAAATACTATATATATATATATATATATATATATATATATAGTATTTGGTAATTTGCTTGAAGCATTGTTAAGTATGTTATTAATTTATTAATGATAGGAAAGCAATTACAATGCGTATAAAATAAAAATAAAAAGATGTTAGTCTTATCGATTTCAAAGTAACTTTATCATCAGAGACGTTTTTCAGAATATATATATATATATATATATATATATATATATATATGAAATAAATATTTTAGAAAAAACACATGATGTTAAGATGTTTTTTCTAAAATATTTATTTCATACTGTCGGGTTCACTTCCATTCATTTTCATATATATATATATATATATATATATATATATATATATTAGTGATTTTATACCTGAGTTTGTAGGTATTTGTGCATGATGTATATTTGTCTTCTAATAGTTTTGTGCTTAACGCCTGCGTGTCTAGGTATATGCATTATGCACACAAAAATGGGTGCTTTTAGTTTTTGCCGCTCATATATATATATGTATATATATATATATATATATATATATATCATCATCATCATTGATCGACATACAGGTAGGTAGATATATGTACCATGTCTGGTTGGTAAGTAGATTGGTAAGTAAAGAAATATAAGTATAAAGGTAAGTAAACATTATGCCAGATATTTCATCCAAGATGTAAGTAAATATGTATGGGGGTTAATAGCAATCTCAGACTTTATGGGTACAGACTGATTTTCTATATATAAAGGGCGTTTGGTATGCGTGTACGTCCGGATAAAACTACGAAAATAAAACAATTAACCAGAAAGTAAATATATATATACACACATAAATATCACTGGTTCTTGCTTTTTTGTGCAAAAATTATGAAGATTTCAGTTATATCCGAAGATATCTAAAAATTAAAATATACATAGAAATAGCATTGAAATTAAAATATACATAGAAATAGCATTGAAATTAAAATAAATACATAGCATTGAAATGAAATCATAGAAATAGCATTGAAATTAAAATATACATAGAAATAGCATGAAATTACATAGAAATAGCATTGAAATTAAAATATACATAGAAATAGCATCGAAATTAAAATATACATAGAAATAGCATTGAAATTAAAATATACATGAAATAGAAATAGCATCGAAATTAAAATATACATAGAAATAGCATTGAAATTCTACTTAGAAATGTCTAGCATTTGTAAATCTCAAAAGTAAACAAATCAATACAACGGGTTTTTTAACCCCCCCCCCCCCTGCCCCGTCGATGCTGGGTAGCCTCTTCCATTATAATATATAAAGCAGTCATCTACAAAAAATACACCTATTATGATAAGCGTGTTCCTAAATCTTCGTCTACTAAAATGCACTAAATGCGGTATGTATATTAGGGTAGGTCGATTTTTCACTTTTAAAAAAATATCAAATTGTTCATCTATGCGAAAGTAGTGTTAGTAGTATACTGAATACTGGTATCAAGAATTAGATCTTTTACTTGCGCTATTGTTTTGAGGAAATAGCATCAAAGATCGTCTACTAAAATGCACTAAAAATCTCGTATTCTAAACAAAAACGAAGATTTTTAGTGCATTTTAGGGTAATTTATGAGGAAGTGCGTCCCGGTCTCCTGCCTCAAAAATTGCTGCCCGGTGACTATTAAAATAACGACCCCAGCTATGGTGTTACTTGAAAGAAAACAACCAACTTAGGGCGTTAAATGTATTTTATTGGGGGAGGGGCTTCTCTTTTTTGTCGTAATTCTTATTTATTTGTCGTAATTCTTGTTTAATGTTTAATTTGTCGTAATTCTTGCTTAGATATGAAGATGGATATCTATCTATCTATCTATCTATCTATCTATCTATCTCAATTTGTTTATTTTTTTACTTTGTTTGATAAATAGATAAGATTACGACAAAAAAGAGAAGCAAAAAAAATACATTTAACGCCCTAAGTTGGTTGTTTTCTTTCAAGTAATACCATAGCTGGGGTCGTTATTTTAATAGTCACAGGGCAGCAATTTTTGAGGCAGGACCGGGACGCACTTCCTCATAAATTACCCATTTTAGATTTTAGACGATCTTTAATGCTATATCCTTAAACACTAGTGCAAGTAAAAGATCTAATTCTTGATATCAGTATTCAGTATACTACTAACACTACTTTTGCATAGATGAACAATTTGATATTTTAAAAGAAGTGAAGTGAATCGACCTACCCTACTGTAGAATGCTCCTTTGCAGAGGAGTAAGGTACCCTCCTCAATGAAGCCACCTGTCGGCTGTTGGTAGCGACGCGTGATGCTAAAGGACGGAATCCTGGCGGCTCTTACTTAGGCTAGACGGGCGGTTGAAGAAGCCTCCATCGATCAATCGGCTGGTCACGTCAAGCTCTAGAATCTATTTTCAAAACACTTACAAATGGGATTCACGAGTAAAACCAAGGTTGGTTGGTTGGTTGGCTGGTTGGATTTTACGGCATTACAACACTTGGGATATTTTATACCGAAGGCGTTTTATTTTATTCGTGCTTGTCGTCTGGTAAGAGACAGATTGGTTTCCCCTGTTTTACTTTTCATCAGTGTTTCACGCCTGACTTCTTAACCTCTCGGCCATTTGACCGCTGCCGTAATGGGGTGGTGTTTAAACTGTTAAATACATACGTTTGTGTATATATTTTACTATCAGCAGAAGATCCAGTCTGTGTACAGACAATCATTGCTTTAAATATGCTGGCAGTGAAACTTAATTCAAGTCAGCCCTAAAGAGCTCTACCGAGTTTGGGAGCATATATATATATGTATATATATATTGGTTTGGAGGTTGATTTTGAAGCTATCACAATGCAGGTGTAAAGAATAAGGTAACAATGGTGTTGTGTGTTAACCTGTATTTTATTCTTGAATTTTCGAGATAAAATCACTTTTTCAGAAGATCACTGGAACTGAAGTCGTCTTGTTATTTTGTTTTCTTTCTTTTTTCCTTCTATCTTTTTTCTTTTTTAAACTCTTTCTTTTTTTTGTATCATTTGTTTTTTTCTTTCTTTTTTAATTTTTGTTTTAACTTCTTAACTACAATTCTGTTGGGCTTATTATTTATTACTTAGTCGAGTTATCGTGCAATTTGTGATATAGTAAAGTAAGTGTGTATATTTGTTTGTTTTGTTTGTTTTGTTTTGTTTTGTTTTACGGCATATCAACCTCAGTGGGTCATTTAATGCCGATAAAGTTTTGAAATAAATTCATTCTTAATGAATACACAATTTTATTTTATAAATACATTT
Source organism: Doryteuthis pealeii (assembly GCA_023376005.1). Classification (NCBI taxonomy): domain Eukaryota; kingdom Metazoa; phylum Mollusca; class Cephalopoda; order Myopsida; family Loliginidae; genus Doryteuthis; species Doryteuthis pealeii. The sequence goes on from CM042164.1 coordinate 41,964,956, forward strand.
TTATATTTAACCCATAGATGGGACCCTAACAGATACTACCACTCCGGAGAGTGAGCCAGGGAGCAATGGTGATGAAGGGGTGCTCCACATTCCCCAAACCACCAAAACTGGAACCTCACCATCAGATAGAATTTAACGTCATTCCCAGGACATGTAGACCCTCAGTCACCACCTTCTAGCACCCATATGATAAAATTGGGGCTTGGGGCAATAGGGTTGGGCAATCATATAGGTGCTAGGGCTTGACGTGAGCAGCCGATTGATTGGAGGGGGCCTCTCCGACCGCCCGTCTAGCCTAAGTAAGGGCTAAATGGAGTATTGCAAGTCATGGACTGCTCAACCACCTGGTTCCGCCCTTAAGCATCATATATATTTTAAGCATAGATAGATAGATTTCCACTTTATTCGTTTCTTATTCCCTAAATCTACCAGGCTATCATTCTCTTTTTCATTCATTCTTTTCTTGTTTTGCCTAAAACTATTTCCCGCCACTTTTTTCTCTCACAATATTTCTTACTTTCTACTGTTACATACTCATACACATCTACCCATGTTGGGTACATACATAAGTGTTCTTTTACTGGAGAGAGGGGAGAGAGATAAACACAGGTAGACAGAGAGATGCATTTTGCATTACTTACTTCTTTGGCCACTTGGTAATCTCTAGTCGTTTCTATTCTTTCTCTCCATCATGAATTCTATTTCTAGATTCTTGTTGGCTGTTCGTCTTTGATTCATTCCTTCTTCTTGGTCAGTCTTTTTACAAGACATTCATCAAACAAGAACACCATCTTATTTCTTTAAACTTTTATTTACTTAACTAAAATTCTTCTTCTAACTAACACAACGCGCGTGTGCATAATGAGTCCATGCTTCTCATCGGACGTCCAAGCAGGTACTAACGGGTTAACTCGGTCCCACGTGACTTCACGTATTTCGCGGGCTTTTTGTAATATTCCATGGAAAGTCCTGCCCGTGATATGAAAAGGGGACATCCCTTCAGAAATACAGGGGGTTGACAATAATCTATGCATAGATTATGTAACACTGCCTTTTATCTTCCTCGTCTCTTAATCTCTCTTATACATTTTCATTTCTTTTCCTTTTTCATGTTTCCCTCTTTTCTCGTTCATTTCGTTGTGGCCCCATTGGGGAAGTCTTACCCCTCTGCAGAGGTGCAGTCGGTGCATTCTAACGCACCCAGCCGACAGGGCGGTGTGTATATTTATCATAGTTGTTATTTAACTAAAACTAGATATGAACCCCCCTCCCCCTTGAATCTTCAGGCATCAGTTTACTCTTTTCTCAACGAACCACGCCTTTACGTGCTCCATTTAATTTCTGTGCCTCCCTCGCCATTATGTTTAAACTCACAACCGGTGAGTAGTGCGCCCACTTAACTCACTCGATGACTGATTGGTCGGGCCACTCAGATATCCAAATATCTTACCAGAATTCATCATCATCGTCACACCAGTAGCACAGATATCCATGACAACCCGTCTCTATCATTCATCGCCCTCGGTAGGTGCTCTGTGCAGTATCCAGTATCCGCGCAGAGCTGGTCTATGTAGGTCTTTGCTGGGTGGCCCATAGGAGAACGTCACTTGCTGGACGCTGCCGGAGAAGCACATTACCAGAATTATTTATCTATCTATCTATCTATATATATATAAAGAACAGTTGTGTATATGTGTATGTCCGGAGGAAACTTCGAAAATATCTTTGAAATGTTTGTGAATCTGTGTTACGCCTCAAAGATATGTGGTTCAAAGTTAACTGCCCTGAAAAAATGTACGAGTTTTCAAATAAAATAACTGGCGCATTATATTGTTTATTAATTAATACTAGCAAATATATGCACCCTCCGGGGCAAGTATTTAAAATTTAATGTAATAAAATATGTTAACTTAAAAAGGCAAATGACACTAAATAAGATGCCGATAAAAAGATTTGAAACAGAGAGGGAACAAGTAAAACTTGCTTTTTCTTCACTCCTGTCTTTCATTGCTAAATTTTCATAATTTAACTATTTAGTTAAATTAGGATAAAGAGTAAAGAATAGAATTAGTAATAAAGTAAAGAATAGAATTACAGTTAATATTGTTAATGGATTTCTTTTAAGATTTATTCCGAGACTTTTTATAATATTCATTAAGATAAAACCAAATAATTAAAAATCAATAATACTAAGCACATATTTATTAAAATCAAATTTTTAATATTAATATGTAAATTAGCCTTCCCATTCACACTGCAAACGCGCCATTTTGTTGTATATATAAATACAATTGCATGTTATTAGAATGTAGATATGGTCAACAGTATTAATAATGTAAGATAATTTTATTAATAATTGAGGTTTAAATCAAATCATGGAGAATGTGATGTAAATAACTATGTGAATTGTGACTCGATTAGTAATATAGTTACGGTCACAGACAGAAAAACACACAATCTCCATTATAATAAAGATATCAACATTGAAAATTTCATTAAATTCGGTTAACTCCTTGATTTTTAGTATTTTTTTTTCTTTCGGCGGAGAGACATACGATAATGGAATTTATGTCTGTTAAGTCGGATTTAACCAAAGTATTCATACAGGCATGTTACAATCAACTTTATTTGATACAAAATCTATCATCAATATAAACTAACTCCGCAGTGTCCAGTCAATGGGAACCAGTGAGACTGCTTCTTATTTGTTAATTTGTCAAGTCTTGGCTCGATAAACGTATGTTAAGTTTGTTTCAGTAAGTGGTGAGGACTTGCGCACAATATCTGCCCTTCTCTTTGAAGACAAAGGCCACAGTGCTGAATTTTACAGAAAGTCTAATAAGAATGGAAGTAAACTCAGTTAAGTCCGACGCGTTTGCTCTCCCAACTGACCAATTGTTCAGTCTGGAACAATCTCTCACAGCAATGCTGCACTCTTCTCACCAACACTATCCAAATATCTTCTTTTTTTTCTCTTCCACTCGTCGCGACAGCCAAAATGCTACTGCAGGCTTTCTCCCCGGTTTGTGAGGGCAGGTCTTTAAATACACAATTACAGTGTTCATCCGGGCTCCTTACTCTGACTTGCGCGTGCAGCACGTTCGACATTCATCAGCACGCGTCAATCCTCACGACGAGACTTCACATCCGGGTTACTCTGCGCAGTTGAGTAATTCACACGCGTCAGGCCACGACTCACAATCAGGAGGATGTGAGTTCAATATCCCCACTCGCCTCTGATCTCATTCTACATGACAAACACAGTCGTGCACGCTTCGAACCACTACGTGCGTGGTTTCCCTCGCCACAGAAAGTCTATCAAACGAAATGTAATTCCTTTCGCCGTCAGCACAGTCTCTGCCAACTGAGCACGTTACTCTCACTTCCTGACACCCCAAACACAGCAGTCGTCGAATTTCACTTCTGGTCCAGACACTTGCTTTTTTGCTCTCCCCCGTATCAGCCACTGTCCGTTTTTATCATCGCTCGGCTACGCTTTATGCAAATTCCGACTCGTCTCATCCGGGTCTCTGCCAACAGCATTTCAGCTACGAGGAGGTAGCAAGTTCAAATATCCGTGGCCACTCGCCACACTCCTCCCCCTAGCACAGGCCAAACATATCCTGACGCGCTTTATTTGTGGGGGCTGGGAATCCGCTCGTCCTTCAATTTCGCTACAGAAAGTAAATCAGATTTCTATAAAACTCATCTTATATTTTTGGAAAAAATTGCTTTCAACTTTGGTCTATTGTGATTTCACTCCCAAAAGTCGGAAAAGAATAATAATAAACAAAGTTTCGGCTTGTAGTTAAAAGGGCTCGTTTTACAATTTAGCCATAAATTGGATCCTCTTTTTATGACCGAAATTTTGTTTTTTCGTCGACGATGATTAAAATCTGACGTTTTTATTTTAGAGTACCAAAGCAAAAAAAAAAAAAAAAAAAAAAAATAGATAAAAAATAACAACAACAAAAGGATAAAATATATTTAGTATTGTAAAATAACGGGTGCAAGAAAAATAAAACATTTATTGCAAAAACACGGACATAAAATGAGGGTTCAGTTTATTTTATGGTAGGAATTTACGAGGAACAAGTTAAGGATTACCCTTAGGAATACGCGCCAATATGTGAAGAACAACCAAGTAAGTAATGTATCTGTCCGTCTCTCTCTGATGACCCCCCTCTCTCTCTCTCTCTCTGTGTGTGTGTGTGTGTGTGTGTGTGTATCATAAGAACGATTGTGTATATACCCAACGAGGGTATATGAGTACATAACAAGACAGGTGTTCGCGTCCGCTTTGCTTCACAAACAGACTCGCTACAAACAGACTCACAGTAAGCAATGTGTTCCTTGCTTCTTAGGAATACGCGCCAATATGTGAAACATTATTATGATTTAAAGTTAAATATCATTATGACAAGCATCGCCAAATTTCTTTGGGTTTCATGATTTAGTGAGAGAAACAAAATTAGCTGTCTTTGTGAATGGTCGTAATCAGATCCTGGCACAGAAGAAGCTAGTTACCATTATCTTGAATATGCGAAACGATAGCATATTTGACATACCCCACACGATGATATAATATTCATGCGTGTGGTATTCCTAAAATTATAAACCGTTTATATTTCTTTTCATCAGATTTTCCCATAACGATTTAATGTGATAAACAGAAAATACAAATTTGACTTTACTTAAAAAATCATTTTCAGTCATTAATTAACGAAACATATCTTATTATAATGGAGATTATGTGTCAATCTGTTTGTAACCGAAACTATATCAGTACCCAAGTCAGAATTACTTTAGTTATTTACGCCATATTCTCCATGATTTTATTTTTATTTAAACTTTTTTTCGGTTAAACTTGCAAATCGTCGTCAAAATTAAAACGGAAACTTATTTGGTGGTTCCCCATGACAGTTTAACTACAGTGTATAAATGAAATTTATGCGAATTGGGTTACGGTTTAGGGGTTTGGGGATTAAGGTTGTTTTAATTACGTATTGCTTAAAAAACAACAACAAAACCCCCAAATTACTATGCATTTAATTAACCATTGAAATTAATTATTGAATCTAACGGTAGACACATTAGTCTCAGTTGTTTGTGTTAGTATTGCAATGTATAATTTCAATTAAACTTGGCTTAAAAAAATATTTTTCAAATTAAGTGTATAGTAATTTGGGGTTTATTGTTGTTGTTTTTTTTAAGCAATACGTAATTAAAAACAACCTTAATCCCCAAACCCCTAAACCGTAACCCAATTCGCAAAAAAAGTTCATTCATGCACTGTAGTGAAACTGTCATGAGGGACCACCAAAAAAATTACCGTTTTAATTTTGACGACGATTTGCAAGTTTTACCTATTTTTCTAAGAGAAGCCGGGTTCCATATAAATGAGATTGGGAAGTGGCTGAGTTGTATGTAGTCTCTGGCCGGAAGTAGGCAAAAGCACCGGATGTGGAGTTTTGCTTTGGATCCTGGGAAAGGTTAGTAAGGAAGACGGTCGTGGCACCCTGGGAGGGTCAGCAGTTAACAATTTTCTAGAGAATCCGGGTTCCATATAAATGTGATTGGGAAGTGGCTAAGTTGTGAGTGGAGGGTCAGCAGTGAGTCAGCGCCAGTGAATCGATCGAGTCTATCCCTCGAGTCTGACGGAGTTGTTAGTCGGAGCCGAGTGTAGTCGGCCGAGTGTAGTCGGAGCCGAGTGTAGTCGGCAGAGTTTAGCAAAAGACAGAGTCTAGGAGATTGACAGCGAGTGTTTTTACCATCACCATCATTATCATCAACTACACCTACCTAAGCTACCGGCCCACTAAAAAACATGTGACAAGTCTATTTATATTTTCCAGCTTTCATAACGAAAAATGCTAACGCACTTTATCTTATTTTATTTTATTATGACACAAACATTTTAACAATGATCACTAAGATCATATTAATAACAAACAAATAAATAAATTACCAATATAAATACACGTTTTCACTAATTAAAAATTTCCCAACCCTATTGCCCTTATGGCAAGCCCCGACCCCTTTTTATCATATGGGTGCTAGAAGGCGGTGGCTGCGGGTCTACATGTCCTGGGAATGACGTTAAACTCTATCTGATGGTGAGGTTCCAGTTTTGGAGGTTTGGGGAATGTGGAGCACCTCCTTCATCACCATTGCTCCCTGGTCCACTCTGACCAGGAGTGGTAGTACCTGTTAGGATCCCATCTATGGGTTAAATAGAAAAATGTATTTATAAAAAAATTGTATTATCCATTAAGAGTTGATTTATTTCAAAACTTTGTCGGCATTAAATGACCCACTGAGGTTGATATTCCGTAAAACAAAACAAATAAACAAACAAACTAATTAAAAAAAACAACAAATTTTAATCATATATTAACAGAATCTTAACTTTGTTCATGTACACATTGGATTGTATTTATTATTATCTTAAATCATCATTGCCATTTCAGTCTCGGAAGACTATAATAAAGTCCGATGTTTGAAAAACATTCTCGACCACAGAATTTGCATTTGAAGGCTGTCCCTGAAGATGTTGATGTGCCGATGCTTTGTTGCCGCTGCTTTCTTCTGGACCTCTTAGCTTCATGGTGTTGTGTCAGGGTGACTTCTGACATGAACAGTCCTCTACGGAGATTCTGCC
>CM042164.1:41981616-41984116 GCA_023376005.1 Doryteuthis pealeii
TACCAAAACTTTTTTGTTCCCCAATGATACTTGCGTCGGAAAAAAAGTTCTTAAATTGTTCGGCTTACAATTATCACGCTTTTAAACTGCACTATTAGGGACCGGTTTAGCTTAATCGGTAGAGCATTTGCCTTGGAGCCACAAGGTCCCGGGTTCGATACCGAGCCTCGCCAACTCAGCGCATGAGGAGCACCAGTTGCGTTCCTGCCCACGGGCAAGAGGCTTTGCGCTCATGTGGCATGAGCATGAACATGATAACATGTAAGTCTTTACACATTCCATTTCTGCCAGCTGCAAGGACCTTCTTCTTCTTCTTCTTCTTCTTCTTCTTCTTCTTCTTCTTCTTTGTTGTTGTTGTTGTTGTTGTTGTTCTTCTTCTTCTTCTTCTTCTTCTTCTATCTTTTTGGTACAAATAATGTTCAATAGATATGAAATAATAATAGAAAAATATCTTTGTCATAGATGCAGTGCCACATCGGGATATTGATCTTGCTAGGAAAAAATCAGAAATCATCAATAACTTAAAATTGATTTGAGTTTCAGGTTTGAGTAAATATTTTTCGATTGCATTTTTGGATTCTTCGGGTAAAAATGCTTTTATAAACCAATTTTTAGGAATAGGGAAGCACAGGATCTCATTTTACAGACAAAAATAGATTACAAAAAGTCGCCATTTTTCGCGACCCCCTCAAATTTGGAGAGCTAAAAATCGACATAACTAAACCAATTCTTGGAATTGGAAGCTCAAATTTTGGGGAATGTCTAACTTTTACATAGTCCACACCTGTACAAAATTTCAGAAGGGTGGGTGACATGGCCTGGATGATTTAACAATGGAATTACCCATATATATATATATGCATACGGTATGAAACAAGACGGACATCCCGTGTCTGACGAGTTTCTTTTCGATAATTTCAAATTTTTCTTAATATCAGGGTGGAATCTGTTGATTAACCTTCCAACATTTTGATCCCTAGTACTTTCGGCACTCCGAAGTGCCATCATCAGTATACAGCAAAGCATATATGTGAATATATATATGCTTTGCTGTATACGTATGTATCTGTGTCTTTATGTTTATGTTGATGCTTGCGTATATGTATGTATGTGCGTGTGTGTGTGTGCGTGTGTGTGTGTGTGTGTGTGTGTGTGTGTGTTTATATGCTTATATATACTTTTATATCCATCCACTTTCCCACCCCAACTAACCTAACCTCTCTTGTTGACCCTCACTTACTGACCTATTTGGCCAATACCCACATACTAACAAACTGGTTGGATTTTGATTTTATGGTCATCTAACCACCCCCCTTTTATTACTCCCATTTGCTACTTCCTTTATTCAAATCTCTCTCCAAGAAATGGCTACCCCCTCTCCTATCAAGTAGTTCTCACCATTCATTTTTTCTACCTACCTCCCTCAACTCTCTTTCCATCTGTTTCCCTTCTTATCTTCCCCAAAGATGTTTCCTATAACCAATCAAATCTTTCCCTCTCCACAAAACTTACCCACCTACCTACTTCCCTCTTATATAAAACACTTGTATGATCCTAATAATTCAATAAAAGCAGAAGCTGAGTTCAATACTCCAGCGAAATATACTACACATTTTTGTTCTTTCATTCCTTATTTTACCTCATATATATATATATATATATATATATATATATATATATATATGATGACCCTATATATGCTCCCATCCCTAGGGTTGAGCACTCTGGGGGGGATCTTGCTGACGGCCGCCAACTCAAGCGTAAACGCAACGCTCTTCTAAGGAATGGAGCACTTTGTGACGGCCTTTACACGCAAAGCGATGTGTGTATTAAAACAGTTAAAATCCCCTTCCCATTCTGTTAGTGAAGACAGCCTAATGGTTACGGTGCCGGACTGACACCCAACCGATCGGATTTCAATTCCGGCTGTAGGTAGATTACAAAATGTCTAGCCACACTGAGGAGACTTGATAAGTCGAAACACGTGTCTGTGGATGACCCTATATATATATATATATATATATATATATATATATATCGGCTGGTCACGTCAAGCCCTAGGAATTATATGATTGTCCTAACCCTATTACCCTATAGACAAGTCTCAACTCTTTTCATCATATATGTGCTAGAAGGCGATGTTTGATGGTTTTAGTGTCCTTGGTATGACCTCTCTTTGATGTTGAGATTCAAATTGTGGAGCCCAAGTGGAATTAAAATAACTAACAGTAATTAAATATTAAATTAGATTAATAAAAAAATGTCAGCTGAATTCTTTCGAGTTCATTCCGCTGAGAGAAACTTTAAAGACAAAAAAAATTGAATTAATGAACGTTTATATCATTGAATTATAATTTCTATTTGAATTATTAAATTACTTATGTTATATAATAAGTCAGTAAAAGTTGTAATGACATTGCCGTGCTATGGCGGAGTCTTATAGAAAGCTAAGTGTTTATTTATTTTTCTTAAATTCTGGTGAATTTGGATTGTTGTAAAA
>CM042164.1:41989116-41994116 GCA_023376005.1 Doryteuthis pealeii
GGTATTGTGCCACATCTAAGCTGAGCTTAGTAAATAATTGGGCACCTCATGTGGTGTAATGGTTAGCAAGCTAGAATTGTATACCATTGTTAGTGAGTTCGATTCTCACTGGGCGCCCCATATTTCTGGCCTTGTACCACATCTAAGCTCAGCTTAGTAAATAATTATATGTAAGAAATTGAGCATCTCACGTGTTGTAATGGTTAGCGAAGTTAGATTAGCATACCATTGATAGTGAGTTCGATTCTCACTGGGCGCCCCATACATCTGGCCTTGTGCCGTATCTGAGCTAAGCTTAGTAAATAACTATATGTCAGAAAATTGAGCATCTCAAGTGTTGTAATGGTTAGCAAGCTAGATTAGCATACCATTGATAGTGAGTTCGATTCTCACTGGGCGCCCCATATTTCTGGTCTTGTACCATATCTAAGGTAAGCTTAGTAAATAACTATATGTCAGAAAATTTCCAACAACTTCAATTGTTGGTTGGTTGATAGTTTGCATTGTACGGCATGTCAACCCTTGTAGGGTTATTTTATGCCCAAGACATTTTTTGTCATTTATTCTTTATATATGAAAGTAGTCGGGGAGGCCTAAAGTCAGTACCAGCCGATCAGCGAGGGAGTCTATCCCCCTTTCACTAGCGATAGACCAATGAGATTGTTTTTTGCATCTGAGGTGGAGCGCCACACCTACCATCAGCTCCTTACTTTACCGCACAGATCCCTGTGGTACTCATACGCTGAGTTGGCGAGGGTCGGTATTGAACTAGGAACCTTGTGGTTGAAATGTTTCCACCCCCTTACTTTCTTACAAACTAATGAGCCCCCCCCCTACAAATCTCTACTACCACTGTTCGTTTAAAAGGAACTCCGCCTACTACTAATTCCTACAGCTACTGCTCGTTTTAAAAGCGAGACAACGGAAACATTCCAACAGTTTCACACCAGAAAAAGGCACAAGGACACGCCGGAAGTGCCCGTGAAGAAAACTCTGGTGGATTGCTACACCAATTTCACCCTGACATTAAAAAGATGAACAGACAGTTAGAAAGGATCGAACAAAAACTCGTCCGACAAGAATCGTCTGTAGAGTTTAACAAAATATGTCTAAAATATTTATTTAAAATCAATAATACCAGACATGTATTTATTAAAACTTGTTTTTATAAAACAGTTGGTAGAGCGTTCGGCTAGAAACCACAAGGTTCCTAGTTCGATACCAGTCCTCGCTAACTCAGCGTATGAGTAGCACAGGGATCTGTGCGGTAAAGTGAGAAGCTGATGGTAGATGTGGCGCTCCATCTCAGACGTTTAAATAACCTCCTTCGTCTAGCGCTAGTGAAAAGGGGATAGATTCCCTCGCTGTATGGCTCATACCGACATTAGGCCGCCCCGACGACTTTACTTACTTACTTACTTACTTACTTACGTGCAGAACATATATGAATAATACAGCTTTTCATTATTTTATGTAATAATGATATTAACTATAAATTAATTACTCGTTGATAAAATCATTAAATTCCTGAAATTACTGTCACGTAAGCAGTGACGTAGTTTCGGTTACAGACAAATAAAGACTGAATCTCCATCATATATAGATTTACCAACCCCTCCGTACGAGTAGGATGCGACACAGGGTCAATATCTTAAGTGGAGTTTAACAGATTTGAATTTAGAGTTTACCTTATCTAGCCAATGTTAAAGATCACAGTCTGCCCTACTATTTACCCATAGCTGGAGTCATAGTAGTTGGATGTATACCTTTCCCAAGGGTATTAGCGAAATGTGAAATTCAAACAGCCTCATCCGGGATTTGAACTCGTTCATTCTTTATAGGTACTCAATTTTTTTATTAATCTCATTTAAAAAAAAAAACACGTTTTAAAACTCACTTTCTTCAATTTAACCCATAGATGAGACCCTAACAGGTACTACCACTCAGAGTGGACCTGGGAGTAATGGCGATGAAGGGATACTCCACACTCTCCAGAATTGAAAGTTCACCATTAGATGCAGTTTAATGTCATACCCAGGATAACAAGACCCTCAGCCACTGCCTTCTAGCACATATATGATAAAAAGGGGCGCGTGGTCTAACGGTTAGTGTCGTAGGAAATGGACTCGTTGCCCGAGTTCAATTCCTGGACGAAGCTGTTGGCATTTAACTTAGTGCTAATACCCTTGGGAAAGGTATGTATCCAATTCTTCCTCCAGCTATGTGTAAATAGCAGGGTAGACTGGGCTCTTTAACTATGGCTAGGTAACCAGTCTAGGAGAAGGAAAACTCTGAATTCAAACCTGTTAAACTCCACTTAATAATTGACCTTGTGTCACATCCTGCTCGTGCGGAGGGGTTGGTAAATATATATATGATAAAAAGGGTTGGGGGTTTGCCATAAGGGCAACAGTGTCGGGACAATCATAATGGTGCTAGGGCTTGACTAGACCAGCCAGTTGATCGGCGGGGACCTCTCTGACCACCCGTCTAGCCAAAGTAAGTGGAGTGTTGCATGTCATGGACTGCTCAGACAACAGGGTTCCATCCTTAAGCATCACGGGTCATCACCCACGACCAACAAGTGGCTCCATTGGGAGGAGTCTTACTCCTCTGCAGAGGTGCAGTCTTGGTATTTTAAAGCCCCAGCCGACAAAGCTGGGTTCACTTTGATACCACCCAATACCGGATCATGATTTTGTAGACCCTTGGGCTTAAGTTTCTGTTGTGACACCATATATATATTTACCAACCCCTCCACACGAGCAGGATGTGACACACGGTCAATTTCTTAAGCGGAGTTTAAAGGTTTGATTTCAGAGTGTTCCTTCTCATAGACCTGTTACCTAACCAAGGTTAAAGAGCCCAGTCTACCCTACTATCTACCCATAGCCGGAAGGAGAGTAGAATTCATACCTTTCCCAAGGGTATTAGCGCTAAGTGAAATGCAATTACCACGTCCAAGATTTGAACTCGGGGCGACGAGCCCGTTTCCCATGACTTTAACCATTACACCACGCGCTTCCTAAACCTTACTATATAACAGATATATAAAGAATAAGTCATCCCACGAAAATAAACCAACCCTAGTGTTATATTTCAGAGTGAAAATTGATATAATCCATGTCTTATTTTCGTACAAACACGGTAGATCGTTTTTCCTAATTTCTGTTTATTTATAAATTTTGTAATTTTCTACTTCGTAAGTTCATTTTTCGATATATGAAGAATAAGACATTCCACAAAAATAAGCCCTGGTGTTATATTTCGGAGTGAAAATTAATATAAGCCGTGTCTTATTTTCTGGAAACGCGATAGTTGAAGAACTACAAAACAGATTTACTCTCCTTGTGTAGCTCCTGAGGTTCCACTTGACCAAGGGTCAGATAGTTCAATCTATTTGTATCTGCAAGACTGTATTGAAGTGGGACCAAAAGGTCCGAACTTACCTGATACTAAGCGTCCTCAATGCTTGATTTTTTTTCTATCACAGCCGCCATTTGCAGTTCCATCGCTGCGCATGGGCGAAACAAGGCCTTTTAAGACTGTTGCAGCATGGTTGGTGGTTTCGGCGAGGATCGAACTCGCGACCTTCTGCGAGTAAAGCAGAATTGCAGTACATTTTTTTGTGTACTGGATCATTTGCATGCGATGTGCTATATTAGTACATCTAGTACATGAAAGACCTTGATATCACTAAACTACCCGCCCAGTCGGGGGTCCAGTGTGCTTTGGCCACTGGACCGGTGTGTTTGAATTAATAGCATCGATCCCAGGAGGTTATCCCCCCAGGCAATACCTGTCCCCTTGATTTAAAGGGGCAGGGTTGGGTTTATTGCCCAGTGCCTGAGGCACCCCCTTGAGGGGGAATGCTGAAGGAATCGACGCAATTTTTTGTTCTTTCCCACCCATGAGCTTCGGTTTGTGGGTGGGCCCACGTTAAAACGAGGCCTTGTGCCCAGCCCATACAAATGGGGTATGAGGCAAATACCCACTACCAGCCCAGGAGGAAGTAAAATTTGGTAAGTCCCATTGTAATTGAACTTTTCTCTTTTGTTAACTGGTTTATTTATGCATTTGTTATATCCTTTGTTTTGTTCTATTTTTAGTTTACGGTAAATTGACGTCGACTGTATCAAAGACTCAAGGGTACAGAAGACCAATAAAGACCTGTAAAAATTAAAAATACTTTGTTCTTCCTAATGCTGGTACAAAGACCATCAGTCATTTGGATACGTGAGCAAATAGTTAAATAAAAAGCAAGCCACTTGAACGGAAGACAGTGCGAATTTGTGAAGCGAGACGACTTTGACGGCGGATTTGTAAGCGGGACAACAAATCCGCTGTCCAACTCGTCTCGCTTACAAATTTGCACTCCCTTCCGTTAAAGTGGCTTGCTTTTTATTGAGATATTTGCTCACGTATCCAAATGACTGATGGTCTTAAAAGGGCCTGTTTCGCCCTTGCGCAGCGATGGAACTGCAAATGGCGGCCGCGAAGGAACAAATCAAGCATTGAGGACGCTTAGCATCAGGTAAGTTCGGACCTTTTGGCTCCACTTCAATACAGTCTTACAGATATCCGCCGTTCAACTGGTCTCGTTTACAAATCCACCGTTCAAGTTGTCCCGCGAGGGAATCTATCCTCTTTTCGCTAATGCTAGACCAGGAAGATTCTTTTGGTGGGTGTGAAACACCACACCTACCATCACCGAAATACAACACCTAATTAAGTTTCTCGTTTTTCAACAGTGCCTTTTACCCAATTTACCGTTCAGTGAACTTTTGAAGATCTCATTCACATAATGATGTTATTGTTTTTGCACGCCCATCATTCTGACATGTGTCACGAGAAGATTTTTTTCTAAATGATCGTGATTCTTCAAAAGTTCTTCGATGCTTGTTTGATCAACAGTCAAAGTATTACAATGATTTTCCTGGTTGGGTCATTACGATACTGGGATACAGAGGGTACACCTGAAGAAGGCCGGAAGATACAAC
>CM042164.1:41999116-42006923 GCA_023376005.1 Doryteuthis pealeii
TTATTTTTTTTCTTTCTTTCTTTGTCCTTTCTTTTCTTTCTTTCTTTCTTTCTTTCTTTCTTTCTTTCTTTTTGTCACGTCTTATAATTCTTTCTTTCCATTTTTCTCTTTCTTTCTTTCATTTCTTCTCTTTTCTTTTTTCTTTCTTTCTTTCCATTTTTTCTCTTTTTCTTTCTTTCTTTCTTTTTCTTCTTTCTTTCCCATTTCTTTCTTTTCATTTTTTCTTTTTCTTTCTTTCTTTCTTTCTTTCCATTTTTTCTTTTCCTTCTTTCTTAATTATTTTTTTCTCCTTTTCTTTCTTTCCATTCTTTCTTTCTTTCTTCTTCTTTTCATTTTTCTTTTTTTTCTATTTTTCTCTTTCTTTCTTCTTTCTTCTTTCCATTTCTTCTTTTCTTTTTTTTTCTTTCATTTCTTTCTTTTTCTTTTTCCATTTTCTTTTGTCATTTTTTCTTTCTTTCCATTTTTCTTTTCTTTTTCATTCTTTCTTTTTTCTCTTTCCATTTCTTTTTTTCCATTACTTCCATTTTCTCTTTTCATTTCTTTATTTCTTTCTTTCTTTCACTCTCTTTCTTTCTCTTCCATTTTCTTTTCTATTCTTCTTTCTCTTTCTCTTTCTTTCCTTCTTTTCTTTCTTCATTTCTTCTTCATTTTTCTTTTCTTTCTTTCTTTCTCTTTCTTTCCTTTCTTTTTCTTTTCTTTCTTCTCATTCTTTCTCTTCTTGATTTCATTTCTTTCTCTCTTTTCTCATCTTTCCTTCTTCTTCTTTCTTTCTATTTTCCATTCTCTTTCTCTTTCTTTTCTTTCTTTCTTCTTTCTTCTTTTTCTTTCTTTTCATTTTCTTTTTCTCTTATTCCATTTTCTCTTTCTCTCTTTTTTTCTTTCTTTCTTTCCATTTCTTCTTTCCATTTCATTTCATTCTTTCTTTCCATTCTTTCTTACCTTCTTCTTTTTCTTTCTCTACCCAACCTACAACCTTAAGAGAGGAGGCAAATGTCTATAGATCTGTTAGTGCAACCAACTTGTGGCCCACCGAATTTAGAAGAGGTGGAGTGAAAGTCGGCAGCCACCCGCAGGGAAGATGGGAAAACCTAACTATGCAGCCATGCGTGTATCGCACATATCAAATAACAACACTACATCTTGGCTGGTCTATTTCGAGTAAATAGACTGTATGTGTGTGTGTCGAGTATATCAGTGCGTATATGTATGTCTGTTGCACGAGTACAGCCTCATTCAATGCTACATATATATATATATACTAGAATCGGCTACCCAGCATCGCCTGGGGAGAAAGGCGCGGGCAAAAACCCTGGTGTATTGATTTGTTTACTTTTGAGATTTACAAATAGTGGACACTTTTAAGTAGAATTTCAATGCTATTTCTATGTATATTTTAGGTACTGGCAAAATGAGCCTAAAATGCGTTTTTGACAAAATGACTTTAGCCCCCTCTACAGAAAATAATTTACCAAAAATCAGGGAATTATCGGATTTTAATGAAATTTTCAGTGTTTATTTATCAATGAATGATCTTTATAATGCATTATTTATTTTATTTCAAAACTTTCTCATTTTTTCAGGTTACTTAATTTTGACCCCCCCCCCCTTATTTTGGGGGCGTAACATTTTTGCGAGTTGGTCATTTTCTGTACTAATTACAGTATAAATAATGAGATAAAAGACCGAAGTCATGAATAGAAACAAAAAAAAATAATTTCACGGCGGCTTTTCCATGAGAAAATAAGTACCGAAAATCGAAAAATAAAATGTAAAAAAATAATAAATAAATAATGTTTTGGAGATTTCTTTTTTACTCATTTCGATAATTATTTAATTGGCTATTATCTTATAAAAGAAAAAAATATACATCGATATTTTTTCTGCTTAAAAAGGGGCGGGTACATTTTCAATCGAGTTTTTCTTCAAAAAGTATACTTTGAATGAAGGTTTCCATTAAATAGATATTTATTTCTAGAATCTAAAAATATAACATTTTAAACTTAACATCAGGCTTTTCATATTTTAAATGAATTTTATATATTAATTTTTCATAGCAAAAATACCAAATTAAAGTTTTGAAATAAAATAACTGATGCATTATAAAATTCATTAATTGATAAATCAATACTGAAAATTTCATTAAAATCGGATAATTACCTGATTTTTGGTAAATTATTTTGCAATCACGAATATTACATTAAAATTGTAAACAAGCGCTTAAAACCCTTGAAAAAGAGACAGAATGGCGGATCGCGTCGAAATTGACCAAAAACAAATGGTTTAAATGTATTAAAAATAAACTGCATATGTATGATATTTTTTTTTAATGATGGCCATGTTACTACTTATCGATTTAGACAAAGTTTGACCTTAAATAATAGATTTAATTAATTTAAATTCTTTTTTTAAAAAACGTACCAAACGGATTTTTGGGACCACCATATATATTTATATATATATATATATATATATATATATATAATATATATATATATATATTAAGAGAAAACTGATAAAGGAACGAAAAGAGCATAAATGAAGATAATGGGTGCGTTATGGAATTTTGAGTACTTGTAATAGTAGTAATAATACTTGTACTGGAGAGGAATAATAATAATACGAAGAAGAAGAAGAAGAAGAAGGAGAGCGAGAGAAGAAAAAAAAAGAAGAAGAAGAGAACGAAGAAGAAGAAGGAGAGAGAGAAGAAGAAGAAGAAGAAGAAGAGAAGGAGAGCGAGAGAAGAAAAAAAAGAAGAAGAAGAACGAAGAAGGAGAGTGAGAGAAGAAGAAAAGAAGAAGAAGAAGGGAGCGAGAGAGAAGAAAAAAAAGAAGAAGAACACGAAGAAGAAGAAGGAGAGTGGAGAGGAGAAGAAGAAGAAGAACGAAGAAGAAGAAAAAGAAGGAGAGCGAGAGAGAAGAAGAAGAAGGAAGAAGAGAAGAAGAAGAAGAAGAAAGAAGAGAAGAAGAAGAGAAAAGAAGAAAAGAAGAGAAGAAGAAGAAGAAGAAGAAGAAGAGAGAAAGAAGAAGAAGAAGAAGAAGAAGAAGCGAGAGAAGAAAGAAGGAGAAGAAGAAAATTGAGAGATATAGAAATGCATATAATAATAATAATATGTGTATGAGAAGAGTCGAGTGGAGGGAGTGAAATAAGACAACGAAGAATGCGGTAGGAATGTTTGATTAAAAAAGAAACAAATTCTAAGTTTAAAGAGGGAAATATATCAGTGGAATTTAAATGAAAAGAAACGAAAAATGGTTGTCTGTTTGGAGTGAGGAAAAAGAAATTAAACAAGTGACTCATAAAAAGAAACTGATCACCTCCCCTCTATTTCTTGCACTCGTCCTTCGGGGTGGGGGGTCCAGTGTGCTTCGGCCACTGGATCAGGTTAAGTTATAATTAATAGCGTCGATCTCAGGGGGCTTCCCCCCCCCCAGGCAATACCTGCCCCTCTGATTTAAAGAGGCAGGGCTGGGTTTATTTACTTGAGGGGAATGCCGAAGGGCGGACGCAATTTTTGTTCTTTCCCACCCATGAGCTTCGGATTGTGGATGGGCCCACGTTAAAACGAGGCCTTGTGCCCAGCCCATACAAGTGGGGTATGAGGCAAATACCCTCCCTCTCTCTATTTCTGTCTGTCTGTCTGTCTCTCGTTCCGTAACCAGCTTTGGTCGTGAGGGGGGGGGGCTACTCATGTACCGTGGCTTTGGCAAAAAGAACATGGAAAGTTCTCTCCCAGGTTATTTCCTATAAGTCTAACATAAACAATGGTGAACCACTCTTGACTGATAAATCATTTATTTATTGATCTACAAGGAAAAAAGAAGACGGGGTTAGGGTTAGGGTTAGGGTTAGGTTTTAGGTTTAGGTTAGGTTAGAGTTAGAGTTTAGGGTTTAGGGTTAGGGTTTAGGGTTAGTTTAATGGGAAAATAAATAATTTATCAGTCAATAGTGGTTCCCCTTTATTTATGTTAGACTTATAGGAAATAACCAAAATCCATTTTAATTGGTTTCTAATTAGTCGTAATTTGCAATTAAATCAAAAACTTACTCGTCTCTTACTTCACATTCTGCCTGTCACTTTCCCCTCTCTATTTGTATCTTGATTACCTCCTCGTTACATGTGTTTAGTTTCTTCATGAGCGAAAAGAGAGTGATTGGAGAGTGTGAAACGTATTTCCTGTTAAGTTTCAGCAACAACAACAAAATCCATTTAAATTTAAATAGATCAAACGATCCCTTTTTTTTAGAAATCTTACAAAATGATTTTAATGTTTTTTTTAATTCACCGGTCGTACACATTTAAAAACAAAAAAAGATTAATTCGCTTTGCAAACTCACTTTTCCCTAATCCCAATTATCTAACCAGAGCTCTGGCAGTGACCCAACAGGGTCGCCATTTTGTCTAGTATTATATATATATATATATATATATATATATATATATATATATATATGAATTTTAAAAATTTTGAAAAAAAACATATGATGTTTGTTATGTAATTGCTGACAGATCTGTTTCGACCAAATCGATAAGTTGGTCTCATCAACGAGCGACATAGATCTGTCAGCAATTACATAACAAACATCATGTTTTTCAAAAGTTAAATTTCTTACTGTCGGATTAATTTCCATCTATTTTTCATATAATATATATATATATATATATATATATATATATATATATATATTATATAAATTCCAAAGATATAGAAAAATGAAAATATACTGGGTTTTTTCGAAGCATGGAACAATTAAAATGAAATTTTAAAAATTATAAATTTAAAATTCAGAAAAATAAAAGCAGACATTCAAATACAAAACTCTGACTGATGAAATGTCGATCAGATTTTGATCCTGGCTGGAGGTAGCCTGCTAAGTCTAGCCACACTGAAAAGACGAGATACGTCAAAACACGTGTCTGTGGATGATCATATAGTATATATATATATATATATATATATATATATATATATACCAGTTATCCATAGACACGTGTTTCGACGTTTACGTCTCATCAGTGCGGCTCGAAATTGTTAACAGCTACCTCTAACCGAGAGCGAAATCCGACAAAATTTTCGTCTGTCTAGCTCCTTACACTCACGGCTATCGGGGAGTGTCAGTCCGGGGAAAGAAACAATTAATTGTTACAAACTTACAGGGTGTATGTTTTTTACAATCACCAGAGAACTCGAGTCTGTAAACAACAGGCGAGTAAATGCCTTACGCTAAACGATGAAAGTTCACTTAATGTCTCCCCTACAGTGATCTACCATGAAAATTGGGAGCATATATATACCAGTCATCTATAGACACGTGTTTCGACGTTTACGTCTCATCAGTGCGGCTCGACATTTTTAACAGCTACCTCTAGCCGGGAGCGTCTGTCTAGCTCCTTACCTTCACGGCTAACTGGGACTGTCAGTCGGTGCGAACAATTAATTGATACAATCTTACAGGGTGTGTGTTTTTTTTTACAATCACCAGAGAACTCAAGTCTGTAAACAACAGGCGAATAAATACTTATATACATATTATATATATATGTGTGTGTGTGTGTGTGTGGTGTGTGCGTGCATGCGTGTGTGTGTTTGTTTGTGTGTGTGTGCTGTTGGTGTAATTAATCATTTTCAAAATATAAAGAAAAAAAATCATTTTAAAATGTCGATAATAGCCAGCCCATTAAATTAAAATTTACAACCGAAAATCATGATTCAAGGGAGATCACTCTAGATAAATTTTACAGCAGTTATTTCCCCTAAGACGTACAACCTAATCTGGCTAGGAAAGCTAACGAATAGTTGATGACTCTATTCTGCCTTATGTTGCTTTCTGACATTTCTAGTAAACAACACACTTAAAGTTCTGGGTAATCTGAACATTAGCTACATAAATAAGCGTAACCTCCCCTTGTTTCTTTCACTTTGAGGAAGCTATCTGTTTTGGTCACCCATTTTACTTTCACCGTAAATCTACACGAATTTGTTCGAATCAATACAACTGAATGTTTTAACACGAAAATATCATAAAATGTGTTCTTAATTGTGCTTGCGCATTATTTGAAATGAACTTAATTGTTATTAAGAACACATTTTATGATACTTTCGTGTTAAAACATGCAGTTGTATTAATTACGCTGAAATGAAAATGGACGACCAAAATAGACGGCTTCCTCAAAGTGAAAGAAACAAGGGGAGGTTACTCTCATTTATGTAGCTAATGTTCAGATTACCAAGTTCTGTTGTGTATTCATAATTATTTTCTTCTAAATATTTCCTTTACAATCATCATCATCATCATGTCACGCATGCAGCACGGGTATCCATGACAATCTCTCGCCAACCTTCTCTATAATTTATTGCACCTGGGAGTCCTCTGCGGAGCAGCCAGCATCTTCGCATAGCTGGTCAATGTAGGTCCTTGCTGGGCGCCCCTCACTTGCATGTCCATGTGTTGGCTTCCAGAGGAGAAAGTCGCTTATGAGCTCGTCCTTTCTTCTCTAGCAGTGTCCTGCATGCTTAGTCCGTCTCACTAGGTTAGTTTGTGAGATGGGGGGCAAGTGATCGTACAGCTGCTTCTTTGTGGTGTGCTGTTTCCACGACTTGTTCAAGACTGCACACAGCATTCTTGAGCAGCTCCCATCTAGCCTATTCTCAAGACGCTTCTTTAGGGTCCAAGTGGTGCAGCCATATAGCAGCACTGATACAACCACAACCTGGAAGAACTGTCACTTCAGTTTGTCAGGGAGATCGGATCCCCATTTGACTGATAATTTGTTTGTGGCCGACCATGCCTTTGCTATTCGTGTATTAACGTCGCTCTCTGTGGAGGAGATATTACTACCTAGGTACGTGAATTTACTATACAACATGCATATTTAGTGAGTTTTCCATCAGACGAAATACCCCTGAAAGTCCCATTTTGATAGAGTGTAAACCTGCACTAGGCATCATCATTATTGTATTCTATACTTACCCAACCTCTCCATACAAGCAGGATGTGACACAAAATCAATTTCTTAAGCGAAGTTCAACAGCTTTGAATTCAGAGTTTTACTTCTCCTAGACTGGTGATATGTGAAATGCAAACAGTCTCGTCCAGAATTTAAACTCGTCTTGCCGTGACCATTTCCCTACGACGGTATTCATTTCACTATCTGTTTCACTGTGTTGTTTACCTTATAACTTTATAAGTGGTTCAGCTGTGCATATCTATTCCTTTAAATTCAATATTTAAACAAAATTGATTTTAGATATGAATACTTTTGTTTCGCGCACACACACACACACACACACACACACACACACACTCAAACATTATATTATATATATATATATAATATAAAATATATATTATATATATATATATATATATATATAAGTTAAAAGATAGGAAATGAATCCGACAATATGAGTAGGAAAAGGTGGAATGAAAACATCACACAATGCTGTTAAAGAAGAAAACAATTATAATATAATCATAGCTGATACTGATCAATATTTCGATTTACAAAAATCATCATCGGGAGTGAATGAGCTCTGATGATGATTTTTGTAAAATCGAAATATATATATATTATATATATATTATATATAATAATATATATATATAGATATAAGATTATACCCTTATATTTTCCATGTTTCTAATACAAATCAAAAGTTTCACAAATCTATCACCACACACACACACACACACACACACACACACACACACATATATATACTATTATAATCCTATATATATATAATTATATATATATCATATCATCGGTCATCATCAAGTCGCGCAGGCAGCACGTTATCTCTCTCTT
>CM042164.1:42007023-42042023 GCA_023376005.1 Doryteuthis pealeii
AAAAAGGAGAGATAAAAAACACAAGGTTTAAACTTACCCTCATTTTTTGCACCTGTGATTTTTCAAATTTCCACTATAACTACATAAATATATATATATATATATAGTAATATATATATACCACCATTCCGATACATTCTTAAAAGTTTGTTGAGCACCCCTCCTACTAGTCCTATCTTGCTACTGCTTTGTTTAAAAGAAACTTGCCGAGCCCCTCCATACTACTAATTCCTACTGCTACTGTTTGTTTTAAAAGAAACTTGCGAGCCCCTCATACTACTAATTCTACTGCTACTGTTTGTTTAAAATAAACATGCGAGCCCCTCATACTACTAATTCCTACTGCTACTGTTTGTTTAAAAAGAAACATGCGAGCCCCCTCATACTACTAATTCCTACTGCTACTGTTTGTTTAAAAGAAACATGCGAGCCCCTCATACTACTAATTCCTACTGCTACTGTTTGTTAAAAGAAACATGCGACCCCTCATACTACTATTCCAACTGCTACTGTTTGTTTAAAAGAAATGGAGCCCTCATACTACTAATTCCTACTGCTACTGTTTGTTTAAAAGAAACATGCGAGCCCCTCATACTACTAATTCCTACTGCTACTGTTTGTTTAAAAGAAACATGCGAGCCCCTCATACTACTAATTCCTCTGCTACTGTTTGTTTTAAAAAACTTACTACTAATGTCCTACTGCTAGTTTAAAAGAAACATGCGAGCCCCTCATACTACTAATCCTACTGCTACTGTTTGTTTAAAGAAACATGCGAGCCCCTCATACTACTAATTCCTACTGCTACTGTTTGTTTAAAAGAAACTGCGAGCCCCTCAATACTACTAATTCCTACTGCTACTGTTTGTTTAAAAGAAACATGCGAGCCCCTCATACTACTAATTCCTACTGCTACTGTTTGTTTTAAAAGAAACATGCGAGCCCCTCTACTACTAATTCTACTGCTACTGTTTGTTAAAAGCCGAGCCCTAATACTACTATTCCTACTGCTACTGTTTGTTTAAAAGAACATGCGAGCCCCTACTACTAATTCCTACTGCTACTGTTTTGTTTAAAAGAAACATGCGAGCCCCCTCATACTACTAATTCCTACTGCTACTGTTGTTTAAAGAAACATGCGAGCCCCTCATACTACTAATTCCTACTGCTACTGTTTGTTTAAAAGAAACATGCGAGCCCCTCATACTACTAATTCCTACTGCTACTGTTTGTTTAAAAGAAACATGCGAGCCCCTCATACTACTAATTCCTACTGCTACTGTTTGTTTAAAAGAAACATGCGAGCCCCTCATACTACTAATTCCTACTGCTACTGTTTGTTTAAAAGAAACATGCGAGCCCCTCATACTACTAATTCCTTACTGCTACTGTTTGTTTAAAAGAAACTGCGAGCCCCTCATACTACTAATTCCTACTGCTACTGTTTGTTTAAAAGAAACATGCGAGCCCCTCATACTACTAATTCCTACTGCTACTGTTTGTTTAAAGAAACATGCGAGCCCCTCATACTACTAATTCCTACTGCTACTGTTTGTTTAAAAGAAACATGCGAGCCCCTCATACTACTAATTCCTACTGCTACTGTTGTTTAAAAGAAACATGCGAGCCCCCTATACTACTAATTCTACTGCTACTGTTTGTTTAAAAGAAAACATGCGAGCCCCTCATACTACTAATTCCTACTGCTACTGTTTGTTTAAAAGAAACATGCGAGCCCCTCATACTACTAATCCTACTGCTACTGTTGTTTAAAAGAAACATGCGAGCCCCTCATACTACTAATTCCTACTGCTACTGTTTGTTTAAAAGAAACATGCGAGCCCCTCATACTACTAATTCCTACTGCTACTGTTGTTTAAAAGAAACATGCGAGCCCCATCACTACTATTCCTACTGCTACTGTTTGTTTAAAAGAAACATGCGAGCCCCTCAATACTACTAAATTCCCTACTGCTACGTTTGTTTTAAAAGAAACATGCGACCCCTCATACTACTAATTCCTACCTACTGCTACTGTTTGTTTAAAAAGAAACAATGGAAACATCTCACCAGTTCCACACCTGATGAAGGTGCGAAGTTGTTCAGAAAGCGCTCGTGTAAAACCTTTGGTGGATTCATACACCAATTCCACCTGGATATTAAAAAGATGGCCAGACAGAAAGGATCGGACAAAAACTCGTCCGACAAGAATTGTCCTTTGAGTTTAACAAAACATGTTTAAAAGAAAAAATGCTGACAATATATATATATATATATATATATATATATATATATATGGACGCGAGTATATATACATATATATATATATGACCCCCAAAAACAGGCCTGACTTTAAAAAAAATCTGCTTTTTGGATCACCCTGTATATATATATATATATATCGTATGTTATTTACAGATTTGAATTCTCTTGAGATTTTAAAAACATACATCTACGTAAGTATGTACCAATTAACTGCTCGCCTCTTACTGACAGTTTCTGTGTCCGAGTGGGTAAGGAGCTTGACAGACGAAAATTCTGTCGGGTTTTGCTCCCGGCTAGAAGTAGCTGTTAAAGTCGAGCCGCACTGATGAGATGTAAACGTCGAAACACTGTGTCTGTGGATGACTAATATATATATGATGATTGCCATTTCTTCGCAGAAGAAGGCCACTTCTACAAAGTTCGGTTGTGAGCACGCAAATGGTTCAGAAGTCCAGCTTTGCTTTTACACGTCCTGTCGCATAAAATACTTTCATTCGTACACACATGTTTTTCCCGTGGTCGTCTGTCACCATGGGACCGCATATGACTCAAAAGACCAGCCCGTGACAGGCAAGCCCTGCCACACATACTACATATATTGTCAGGCTTGAATGCAGGAAATGTACATAGGACCTCCGTCTTGGGCCGCTTTTGTAGAACCAGCTTCAGGATATATATATATATATATATATATATATATATATATATAATGGAGAAAGGTAGACAAACACGGGATGTTGTAGAAAATGGATGTTTATTGTAGGTAGTGATGTCGACGTTGTAACATTTCGGTCCTTGTTCTTATGCCATTTACTATATATATATGAATCACTACATCTTCAAACCCAGCATATATGACCCACCCACTCCCAAACACCTAACACATGTGGCATCATTATCAGAACCCCATTGCCACACGCCCTATCTGAGAGAAAAAGGAAAATCTCCTACTACCAACCTCTGCTAACACCAACAACTGACCACCCCTTCCCTTATTCACAACCTCCTAATTCACCAGTATGAAAATGTTCACCACTAAAGCAAGAACTCAATCCAAAGTCCTGAAGAAGGTCTAATAGGCCGAAACGTTACAACGTCGACATCACTACCTACAATAAACATCTATTTTCTACAACATTCCATACTTTTCTCCACATACTGTCGGATTAATCTACTCTTAATTCTCCCATATATATATATATATATATATATATATATATATATATATATATATATATATGAGGTAAAATATAAGTAATGAAAGAACAAAATTCAGACAAAAATGTGTAGTATATTTCGCTGGAGTTTGAACTCGGCTTCTTCAGCTTTTTTCAGTACTCCAGCGAAATATACTACACATTTTTATCTGAGTTTTGTTCTTTCATTCCTTATATTTTACCTCATTCTGTCGGATTCATTCCAAACCCCTTTTCTTTATATATATATATATATATATATATATATATATATATATATATGAATTTAACATTTTGAAAAAACAATTAGTAATTATAAATTAGTAATTTTTCAAAATGTTAAATTCATTCTGTCGGATTAACTTCAATTTATTTTATATATATATATATATTATTTATATTTTTAAGGCAATTACAATGCGTATATCGTATAAAATTCGATAATTATTGAAAATAATCATGACAAGCAAACCCGGCGAATAAAATGCGCCACTTGGAACACCGTACAGCTGTTTCAAGTAAACAGCTGTACGGTGTTCCAAGGTGTACGGTGTTTCAACCAACGAAAATATCCTGTTAAATCCATGGGAAAAATACTGCATGTAAAATTTCCTGGAAAATGACCAGGTATCTTTTTTGTTTTGTTTATATGTTGAACCAGGCCGAATAAATTTAGTCGAGTCATACCACCAAAAAATTCCGGTGTGTCAGTGCAAAAATTTTAGCCTATATTTTCTCTTTTTTCTTTTTCTCAATTAGAGTTTTATTTGGCGTGTGCGCTGTGGGGGTCAGAATTGCTGATTAGGCTAAGGCGTTTGGGTGTTTCCTCCATTTTTTTTTTCGGGTTGTTGACAGATTAAGACAGGAAGACTACGATGTTGATAAAATGTTGAGCGTAGTTTTCGGGACGTTTTTTTTTTTTTTTTTTTTTTTCTTTTTAAAAAAAAAAGTGAATATATTGCAAAAGCCTAATGAGTTTTGGCGCTCAAACATCCCGGCCAATAGATTCATTTTCATTGATTGATCAACGAACTACGAAGGGCGTCGCTCTCTTTCATGACAAAAAGGAGTGATAATACGCATGCGTATAATATAAGAGGGCAATAAGTAAAAAAGAATTCTTTCATTGGCTGATTCTAATAAACACGAGTTGGCTTTTATGTGATTCGTATTATCATTACACGAATTTGTTTGTCTGTATTTTTGAGATGTGAATAATTTTGATTTTTCGGACTGTTGTCCCCATCAAAAAATATTACACGAATTTATTTATCTGCATTTTTGAGATGAGGCTTGATAATGAATAATTTTGATTTTTCGGACTGTTGTCCTCATCAAAAAACATTACACGAATTTGATTGTCTGTATTTTTGAGATGAGGCTCGATGTGAATTATTTTGATTTTTCGGACTGTTGTCCTCATCAAAAAACATTACCGAATTTGCTTGTAAGTATTTTTGAGATGAGGCTTGATGTGAAAATTTTGATTTTTCGGACTGTTGTCCTCATCAAAAAACATTACACGAATTTGTTTGTGTGTATTTTTGAGATGAGGCTCGATGTGAATTATTTTGATTTTTCGGACTGTTGTCCTCATCAAAAAACATTACACGAATTTGCTTGTAAGTATTTTTGAGATTAGGCTCGATGTGAATAATTTTGATTTTTCGGACTGTTGTCCTCTTCTTTATTTCTTAAAATTTATATTTTCTTTCTAAATGATCGTGATTCTTCTCATGGCACATGTCGAAATTGGGTGACCATTTAAGCAACAGCAGGTACTGTAAGCAACTCGATTCCTTTGTTTATCAAATTTGTTTCGATTCTGTATTAAATGACCTGAAAAAGGTTGATATGCAGTAAAACAAAAGAACCAATCAACATGCCGGAAAGATAGGCGTGCAAAAAAAAAAAAAAAAAAAAAAACAATAACGTCATTAATTGAAAAGTTCTTCGACACCTGTTTGATCAACTGTCAAATTATTAAAATGATTTCCAAAGGCTGGATTGTTATTATGCTCGGATACACAGGAAACACCTGAAGAAGGCCAGAGGATACAGCGGCCGAAACGTTGTTTTTATATATACCACAATAAAGATGAGGACAACAGTCCGAAAAATCAAAATCATTGCAACAGCCCTATCAGCGGGCCGCCCTGTCGGCTGGGGCGTTAGAATGCGCCGACTGCACCTCTGCAGAGGGGTAAGACTCCCCCAATGGGGCCACCTGTTGGCCGTGGGTGGCGACCCGTGATACTTAAGGATAGAGCCCAGGTGATTGAGCAGTCCATGACTTGCAATATTCCACTTTGGCCCTATCTGGGCTAGACGGGCGGTTGGAGAGGCCCCCTCCGATTAATCGGCTGGTCACGTCAAGCCCTAGCACTTATATGATTTTCCCAACCCTATTGCCCTTATGGCAAGCCCCAACCCCTTTTTATCATATGGGTGCTAGAAGGCGGTGACTGAGGTTCTACATGTCCTGGGAATGACGTTAAACTCTATCTGATGGTGAGGTTCCAGTTTTGGAGGTTTGGGGAATGTGGAGTACCCCTTCATCACCATTGCTCCCTGGTCCACTCTGACCCGGAGTGGTAGTACCTGTTAGGGTCCCATCTATGGGTTAAATGGAAAAACATGAGTTGATAAACAAAATTGTATTATCCATTAAGAATGAATTTATTTCACAACTTTATCGGCATTAAATGACCCACCGAAGTTGATATGCCGTAAAACCAAACCAAACCAAACCAAACCTATCAGAGGGGCTTATACTATATCCCCTTCAGAGGGGTAGGTGCCGCCCTCGTGCAAAAAAAATTGTCCTGCCATTACTCCCAGGTCAACTCTAACTCGGAGTGGTATGCATTTACACAACTTTTCTGTATGACCAGAGTTTAACAGTTTTGAATTCAGAGTTTTCCTTCTCCTAGACTGGTTGCCATACCAAGGTTAAAGAACTCAATCTGCCGTGCTATTTACCATAGCCGAAGGGAGAACAGTTGGGTGCATACCTTTCCCAAGGGTATTAGCACTATGTGAAATGAAAATAGCCTCTTCTGGGATTTGAACTCACCGCACCCATTTCCTACGAAGGTAACCATTACACTATAAATACCTCCACCTGGATTGATAGTACCGGTGAGGGTCTCCTCTGTAGGTCAAGTTGATCTGCACCACTTGGACACTTAGGAAACGCCTAGAGAATAAGCTAGATGGGAGCTGCACAAGAATGCTGCGTCCGATATCAAACACATCGTGGAAATAACACCCTACAAGAAAACAGCTGTATGGCCACTTGCTTCCTATCACACAGACCAACCGAGTGAGACGAACAGGCATGCTGGACATTGCAGGTGAAGTAGAGATAAACTCCTAAATGAAGTTCTCCTATAGAAACCAGCACATGGGCATGCCGGAGTGGACTGTCCAGCAAATACCTACATTGACCAGCTCTGTGTGGATACTGGATGCTGCTGGCTTTTGGAAACCAGCAGTTTTTAATAGCTTAATTGGTAGAGCACAGCTTGTCTAAAAAGTCTTCCCAGAGGCAAAGAGAATCATTTATTTATGACATTGCAATGAAATGGCTGCTAAATCTATTTTCTATGTTGACAGGAGCCAAATGAATATTTTAATAGATAAGCATATCTATTAATAATGGAGATTAGCTTCCGGTTTTTGTCTGTAACAAAAACCACGTCACTACTTACGTCACACAACCTAAAATCGTCATAACTCAAAATTTGAGCATGCAATGTTAAACAGTCCTCATTGGTTTTTTAAACAAGTTTTAATAAATACATACCTAGTATTATCTATAGTTTGTTTTATTTTGATATATATTTAAAGTTATCAGAACTAAGTTTCCATTTCAATTTTTTAAAGTTTTTTTACTTCTTTAATAAATTTGATGATTTTACTTTACTTATGATACAAACTCTCTGATATTAAATTTTCAACTCCCATCCCCTCAGGCAATATTTATTTTACCTCACCCAGAGGGCGTTTTTTTTATTTTGCTAGTATGTATAACATCTGAATGTCTTAAAAAAATAAAAAATAAATTATAGAATGTAGCTCAATAATGATGAACAAGATATAAACCCCAATGACAAGTACAATGGTAATAATAATTAATAATAACTTTACCCTCTACCATGTGTATAGTCTATTTCTAAAACCATGTTGTGTATAACTATATAGAGAATAAGCTAGATGTTGTATATAACTATATAGAGAATAAGCTAGATGGGAGCTGCACAAGAATGCTACCTGTGATATCAAACAAATGGTAGAAACAACACCCCACAAGAAAGCAGCCGTACGGCCACTTGCCTCTTATCACACAAACCATCCGAGTGAGACGAACAAGACAATGCTGGACAATGCTGCCGAAGCAAGAGCGAACTCATAAGCGATGTTCTCCTGCGGAAGCCAGCACATGGAAACGTCAGTGCGGGCCGCCCAACGAAGACTTACATTAACTAATTCTGCACGGATACTGGATGCTGCTCGGAGGACCTGCCAGGTCAATGAATGATAGGGGCGGTTGGCGAGAGGTTGTCATGGATATCCCTGCTGCTAGCATGACATGATGATGATGATGATGATATCTGTTTAATAATCATTCGTATTTAATTGGACCGTGTGCAAAAGAAAAAAGGAGGCGTTGGTAAATACATGCATACAATATCAGGACCATATGACCTTTAGGCACCACTTTTGCTATCTCGATTCATAAGGACATTTTATTCATTTACACCGTCAAAATCCAGTTGTTTGTTAAGAGACGAATTTAAAAAAAATTATAAAACTAACCCCTAACCCTAATATATATATATATATACTGAGAGAGAGAGAGAGAGAGAGAGAGAGAGAGAGAGAGAGAGAGTTTTTATTACAACTCCTTTTGTTTCTCTTATCAACAACTTTAAAGGTATTTTTCTCCAATCTTAATGAATTCCTTTCGGATTGTGGGTGTGTCGGATGAATCATGCATTTTAAATCGTTTTAAGCAATTTAAATATAAAGTATACATATATATACGTATATATAAAGTATACATATATATACGTATATATAAAGTATACATATATATACGTATATATAAAGTAAAATATAAACAGGGAGGAAGGAGGAGGCAATGAGTTTTTTTATAAGGCAACCTGCGGCTTGCATGCCAGCCAGACAGAATAAGAAAAAGCTTCAATCGTGAGGTACGAATTGGTGTCGCTAATCAGCACATAATCACAGCTGCGGCGTGAAAGTGTTAAAACTAATTGCCTCACTTTGGTGAGAGAAGGAAACAAAAGAGAAAGAAGTTGAGAGATAATGATGAATGAACAACAAAAACGGCAATATTTGCGTAGTGAAGAGCCAAATAGCTACACATTGTAAAAATTCTTATTATGATTGTATGATTATGATTGTAATCTTTTGGGCCATCCTGTAGAGCGCTTGTCCAGTGGAATTGGATCCTTGGTAAAGAGTCCTTCGATAATGAATCCTTTGATTCTTGATAAAGAGTCCTTCGATAATGAATCCTTTGGTTCCTCTGGTAAAGAGTCCTCAGTTCTTGGTAAAGAGTCGTTCGATAATGAATCCTTTGGTTCCTCTGGTAAAGAGTCCTCAGTTCTTGGTAAAGAGTCCTTCGATAATGAATCCTTTGGTTCCTCTGGTAAAGAGTCCTCAGTTCTTGTAAAGAGTCCTTCGATAATGAATCCTTTGGTTACTCTGGTAAAGAGTCCTCAGTTCTTGGTAAAGAGTCCTTCGATAATGAATCCTTTGGTTACTCTGGTAAAGAGTCCTTCGATAATGAATTCTTTGGTTACTCTGGTAAAGAGTCCTCAGTCAAGGATTGCAAGTGGACTGTGGCAAATATCCTTGTTTAAGTAATGTATCAGCCACGCAGTATGGCTTGTTGATTGGCTGGAAGAGTAAACCATGTGACCATGGTGAAAAGCTAGTGAAAAGCATGTGAAGCTAGTCTTAATCAATGTGGGTAATTAGAGCACACCTTATATTACAAAATATTCCAACAGTATGTAATGGTGACCCAGCGAAAAATGGCATCATAAATATATTTTATTAGAGTAGGTGGGAGCAAACTCTTTAAGGGGAGGTAATAAATTTAAAAAAAACTTTAAAAAATTTTCAAACTGATACCATAAATCGGGGAATTGTCCGACTTTTAGTGAAATTTCCACTAGAGCATTCGGCTAGAAACTACAAGGTTCCTAGTTCGATATCGACCCTCGCCAACCCAGCGTATGAGTAGCACATTGATCTGTGTGGTAAAGTAAGAATCTGGTGGTAGGTGTGGCGCTCCACCTCAGATGCAAAAACAATCTCCTTGGTCTAGCGCTAGTGTAAAGGGGATAGACTCCCTCGCTGATTGGCTGATACCGATATTAGACCGCCCTGACGATTCATTGATGACTTAATTACATAATAAGTAAAGTCGTCGGTGTGGCCTAAAGTCGGTATCAGCCAGACAGCGAGGGAGTCTATCCCCTTTTCAATAGCGCTAGACCAAGGAGATTATTTTAGCATCCGAGGTGGAGCGCCATACCTACCATCAGCTCCTCACTTTACCGCACAGATCCCTGTGCTATTCATACGCTGAGTTGGCGATGGTCGGTATCGAACCAGGAACCTTTTGATTCCTAGCAGAACGCTCTACCGACTGAGCTAAACCGGCCCCTTTTTTTTGGTTATTTTGTCTAAAAAAGAAAAGAAAAGAAAATGAAGTTTTTTTTTAAATCAATTCAGAATGTTCTAGAGTTGACCTATGTTCATTTGAACAAAAAAATTCCGGTCCCTAATTTTTACATTTCTAGAAAGATCCAATTCTGAAGAACATTTAAAAAATAAAAAAAATAAAAATTCAATACCCGAAAAAAAAAAGTTATTTTCTTAAAACTCAAACAATAATTTATTTAATAAGTTGTTTTTTTTTCGTAGTTTTAAAAACAATATTTTTCTTTGAATTGATGCAAAAAAAGCATTTTTTTTTCTTATTCAATTGGTCATTTAAAAATTCAATAATGAATTTTAAACGCCTGGAACTAGGTATATCGAAGTCAATAATTTGACCAGAGATAAAACTCTATTTAATCTATTAAAAAATATAAGTTTTAAAATGCGCAATTTTGCACAACATATTTTCCGAGATTTTTATATATTTATATTTATTTTATTTATGTGTCGATTCTGCGGATGACCTGCCGGGGGCGATGACTGATTCAAAGAGAGATTCATTGGTGAGAAAGGGTCATTGGTATCCGTGCTAGCTATATATATGTATATATAGGTTAGCTCAGTCGGTAGAGCGTTCGACTAGAAACCACAAGGTTCCTAGTTCGATACCGGTCCTCGCCGACTCAGCGTATGAATAGCACAGGGATCTGTGCGGTAAAGTTAGGAGCTGATGGTAGGTGTAGCGCTCCATCTCAGATGCTAAGATAATCTCCTTGGTCTAGCGCTAGTGAAAAGGGCATAGACTCCCTCGCTGATTGGCTGATACCGACATTAGGCCGCCCCGACGACTTTACCTTTATATATACCAAACTTGTTGGTAATCCCTTGCGGTAAGAAAAAACCGGCAAATAGTTTGATTGTAAAAATATACTACCAAACATTACCTGGGGAGAAATTATTTTTTGAAATAAAGAAAAGACCAAGATAGTCGTACCAACAGAAAATAATCGGTTGGTACTATAATACTAGGCCAAAAGAAAAAAAAATTATATGTATATATATATATATATATATAAGATATATATATATTCATACAAAAACCGCTAGGATATACTAAAGCTAATAAGCAAAGAGTGCTCAATACCTAAGTAGAGCAAATAATAAAGATAAACCTAATGAGTCAGATATACCTACTA
Organism: Doryteuthis pealeii; assembly: GCA_023376005.1. NCBI lineage: Eukaryota > Metazoa > Mollusca > Cephalopoda > Myopsida > Loliginidae > Doryteuthis > Doryteuthis pealeii. Next base: position 42,018,383 of record CM042164.1, read on the forward strand.
AAAGATTCGCTTAGTGATCATCAGGGCTAAGATCTGACTCTTAGCACTAAGCGAAACTTTTAGTAGGTATATCTGACTCATTAGGTTTATATATATATATATATATATATATATATATATATATATATATATATATATTCTTATTAAACATCTCTAAAGGAGGTCATTAGGGATGTTACACCATTACCTGACAGATTTCGGGTTTTGCAACATCGTATCTGTTTAACAGTGGTCAGTATACACTAGTGTGTCCATGTGTTGGTGTCCACAAGAAAACGTCACTTATGAAGAAATAAATGGCGTTTTCCTGTGGACACCTACACAATGGACACACAGCAAAAACCTAGATCAATCAGTTCTGTGTGGATTCTGTATGTCGGGATGGGCGATGACCGATACGGATGGTTGGTGTGTGTGTGTGTGTGTGTGTGTGTGTGTGTGAGTGAGGAGAGAGAGAGAGAGAGAGAGAGAAGAGAGAGAGAGAGAGAGAGATGTATATAATTCTCTCATTTCATACATACACACTTCTCGCGCACGCACGCACGAGAGAGAGAGAGAGAGAGAGAGAGAGAGAGAGAGAGAGAGAGAGAGAGAGAGAGAGAGAGAGAGAGAGAGATTGGAATATTATATAGATGTATATAATTTCTCTCATTTCATACATGCACACACTCCTCACGCACGCACGAGAGAGAGAGAGAGAGAGAGAGAGAGAGAGAGAGAGAGAGAGAGAGAGAGAGAGAGAGAGAGAGAGAGATGGTCATTGGTATCCGTGTTGGGTAAATAGTAGGGCAGACTAGATTCTTTGTCATTGGTACGTCTGAGGAATGATGAGATTGAGCACAAACGAGTGGATTTTCGATAAAAGAAGCCTCGTGTTGCTGATACGAAGAAAAACGTAACTGTTGTCTGTTTATTTTATGATATCTTCATTTTTATCTCTTAAAGTAGCAACGTAATGGAAAGCAACAAACTGTTTTCTGTCAATGGAATCTTTTAACTCGACCAGTTTTTTTTTTAACAGTTTAAGTCATTAGAAAATAAAAGGAATGGTGTTTGTTCGTGTCTTCTATAATAAGCGAGCCGTGTGCTGGCCGACATTTTGTTTGGGGCGGGGGGATGACTTGCAAAAAGAATTAATAAAAATTATAGAATGAATTTGCATATCAAGGGGAAATAGAGAAGAGACAAGGGAGGTTTTATGCTAATTTTTAAACAGACAAATAACAACAACAACAACAACAATAACACAATGGAGAGAGAGAGAGAGAGAGAGGAGAGAGAGAGAGAGAGAGAGAGAGAGAGAGAGAGAGAGAAAGATTTGATTATTATATAGATGCATATAATTTCTCTTATTTCATACATGCACACACTCCGCATGCACGCACGAACGCACGCTAGAGAGAGAGAGAGAGAGAGAGAGAGAGAGAGAGAGAGAGAGAGAGAGAGAGAGAGAGATATTTGAATATTATATAGATGTATATATTTTCTCTTATTTCATACACACACACACACTCCTCACACACTTCTTTCTATTCATGTGCGGAATGAGTTAAAATGCAAAACAACGCATTTGTAAAACAGAATTGAAGATTGAAAAAAAGAAAAAAGAAAAAAAGAAAACAATCCGGTTCATTTGATTCGATCAGTGCTTCTTTTTCTTTCTTTATTTTTTTGTGGAGTAAAGTGTGTGTGTGTGTGTGTGTGTGTGTGGGGGGGGCTTTCCCACACATTATATATATATATATATATATATATATATATATATTCCCTTTGTGCGCCTTTACAATATACTTTGCATGCATGAACGGGCGGGAGAAAATTCTGTTTTTTGTGAAAACTTTCAACCAACGAAATCCGACATTTCGTTGAGATACCACTGGGAATACCCTTGGCCTTATGGTAATGATGTTCCAACCCCGAAACCATGGCTTGTTCTTTTATTCATTAGACGTTGAAAACTTTCCTGCAACTAAGACTGTAGATTAATTCCAACAGTGTTGCATGTCATGGACTGCTCAGTCACCAAGAATCCACCCTTAAACATTTCAAGTCGCCACTCACGACCAACAATTGGTCTAATTTTTGCTGAGATGCAGCCGGCGTATACTACAGCACCAGAGGTATGATGTTAAACTCTATTTGTGAAGTTCCAATTCTGGAACTCTGGGGAATGTGGAGTACCCCTTCATCACCATTACTCCCAGGTCCACTCTGATTCGGAGCGGTAGTACCTGTTAGGGTTTAAATAGAAAAAAATGAGTTTAAAAGAAATGTTTTAAAAATTCTGTTTTTTGTGAAAACTTTCAACCAACAAAGTCCGGCATTTCGTTGAGATACTACTGGGGCTTCCTGTTTGTCGTGATGCTTAAGGACGGAATCCTGTAGGCTGAGCAGTCCATGACATGCAACACCACCTTTTGGCCTTTACTTGGGCAAGACGAGAGATTAGAGAGGCCCTCTTCGATCAATCGGCTGATCAGGCCAAACCCTAGCCTCTATATAATTGCCTCGACCCTATCACCCCTAGGCATAGCCTCAACCATTTTTATCATGCAAGAAGGCATAGATGAGGTCTTTATGCCCTTGGTATGACGTTAAACTGCATCTAGTGATGAAGTTCAAATTCTACTGCTCTGGGGAGTGTGGAGTACCCCTTTACCGACATTACTTCCAGGTCCAATCTGAAGCCGAGTGGTATTACATGTTCAGGTCACATTTATGGCCTAATGGTAATGATGTTCCAACCCCGAAACCATGGCTTGTTCCTTTATTCATCAGACGATGAAAACTTTCTTGCAACTAAGACTGCAGATTAATTTCAACAGTGTGTATGAACATACACACGCACGCATATATATATATATATATATATATATATATATATATATAATGAGATTTGATCATTTGCTTTAGAAGCATTGTTGAGTAAAATATATTATTATTTATATTTTTTGCTTGAAGGCAGTTACAATGTGTATATCGTTTAAAATTCGATAATTAATGAAAATAATATTTACCATTGGCAAGCTAATTTCGCATGTATCGTTTGCTGCGTGTCGGTGGCCCAAAGGTAAAGTCTATGATTCTGCGTGCTGAGTTCCCGGTTTCGATTTCTGTCGGGGGGAAATCGTAAGTATACATCGCTGATGAGATTTAATACAGTTGAAACAGCTGTACGATGTTCTACGTAGGGAGCCATGTTTGATGAGTTCGCTTGTCATGATTATTTTCATTAATTATCGAATTTTATACGATATACGCATTGTAACTGCCTTCAAGCAATATATATATATATATAAAGAATGTTGTTCTGGTTTCAACGGGAGAAAATTCAATATTTTATAAAAAAAGGAAGGTCCGCAAAATGTATTTTGTTCTCAGAAAATTTTTTTTTCTGCAAAATAATTTTGCGATGATCCTTCCTTTTTTATAATATATATATATATATATAATATATATAATCCTATATTTTATATATATATAGTTATATATATAAGTAAAGAAATAACAAAAGAGTTAGAGATTTAGCATTATAGTCTATTTCAGGGAGCTTAGACAAAGTGTCTAACTCTCTCGACTCATTCGCATCTGATGAGTCGGGAGAGTTAGACACTTTGTCTAAGCTCCCTGAAATAGACTATAATGCTAAATCTCTAACTCTTTTGTTATTTCTTTACTTATATATATATATATATATATATATATATATATTATATATATATATATATATTCGCAAGTGGATGTTCATCTTTTAGTGGGAGTATTTTGACTTGGGATGAAAGCGTAAAATGGGATGGGATAAGTATTGATAGGATCATCTTGAAAGGCATTAATTAATTCTTTCAAAGAGTCATTATTGGCAGACCAAGTACTTTCGGTTCTTATCCGAACCATTATCAAGGTGTTTATATGTTTATCACTATTAAAACTGTTTAATGTTTAACTAAACTATTGTTTTGTTTTCATATTAATATTTCAGAGTTGAAATAAAAGAAAATAAAGTGCTCAATTACGAATGTAAGAGCTGTATTTATTAAAAAATAAGTGTTTATACAGAGGTTTTTGAAAATAAATACAGAACTTACATTCGTAATTGAGCACTTTATTTTCTTTCATTTCAACTCTGAAATATTACAAATATATCTTTATCGCTCCTACAGTATACAGCAATTATAAATCACTATAAGTAACAGGAACTTGTAGCCCGAAATAGTCGAGCACTCGTTGAAGAAAGGAAATTTCCTACCAACACAAGAGGTATAACATTCTGATGATGGCATTAGCCAGAAACCTAAGGTAAATGTTTTCAAAAACCTCTGTATAAACACTTATTTTTAATAATAATAATAATAATAATAATATATAATATAATATATATAATATATATAATATATACATAAAGCGAAAATTATAATATATTATTTTAATAAGATAGACTGTTATACTTGCGAATGTAACAACGAGAATACAAAACCCACTGAGGAGGCGAAATTAAATTTTGAGGTATTATAAACCAGATCTTTCTTGGATTTCTCGTCGAAATTAAATTTATTATGGATAACTGTATTGAGTTTTTTGACAAATATCTGCCTCTGAAAAAGTTAAATATAAAGTGAAAGTAATACTAATTGTAGTTGGTGCTTGGAATCCCAAAAGGATTAGAAAAGGGTTTAAATTTATATCAGAGGAAGGATTGAAACCATAGAACACTCACTGCTGCAATCTGCAGAATACTCAGAAGATCAGATAGAGACTTCTTACTCAACTCCAGTGAAAGAATCAGCTAATCGTATATATATATATATATAATATATATATATATATATATATATATATATATAAGTAGTGCCTTCAAAAGACACTTAGAAAGAGTTTGTTTATCTAAGAGCAAGTACATGAATGGGGTCTTGTGTGAAATTTTGTTTTATCCATAAGTATATTTCTACATAAGTAGGTGACTCTTTTGCCTTTCGTTCTTAGCACGCCCCCCCCCCCACAGCGCTTATCATAGATAAAAATATGTCATAGACATATATATATATATATATATATATATATATATATATAGAGAGAGAGAGAGAGAGAGAGAGAGAGATAATAGGTAGATAGATCAAATATATATATAGACAGATAGATAGATAGATAGATATACAATCAATAATAATGATATTATGGACGCTAAAAATCGTCTGTTAACAAACACCGGTTATTGACGGTGTAAATGAAAAACATGTCCTTCTGAATCAAAATAAAAAAGGGGTGCCTAAAGGTCATATGGTCCAAAAATACAATAATTTAGTTGTCACCTGATTTTTGTGGGGGAGAAAAAAAAAAAAAAAAAAAAAAAAAAAAAGACAAACAATTCAACAGATTTTTTTTTAATCAAAAGTTGTGCGTTTGGATTTCTGCGCGTCGGAGACAAAACAATCTTTTTCTTTTGTCGCCTCAAGTTAAAACTTATCGCTGACTCATTTTATTTTTCAATTCAACCGTTCCCAAATTCAATTCTTTCTTTTCTAAGAAGCATTTTTTGTTGTTGTAAGCAAAAACTTTTTTTAAACCACCAGGCACATTCTGAAAACACATTAAACTTATTATAATGCATAGCTACACCTATTTTCCTAAGCTCCCGTACGCGTCAATAGTGTATAACACAATTGGGCTGAACTTGCACAAAGGTGTCAAAATTAGGGAGACTCAGAAAAAACAGAACCCACAAATTTTGTAATAAAACTGTTAATTTTAACTATGGGGGTCTAGGGTTAGGGTCTAGGGTTAGAATTATGGTTATGGTTAGGATTAGGGTTAGGGTTGGGGTTTAGGGTTAGTTTAATGGGAAAATGAATAAATAATTTGGGTTCTGTTTTTTCTGTATGCGGAGTGACCCAGAAAAAAAACAGAACCCACAAATTTTGTAATAAAACTGTTAATTTTAACTAGGGGGGTTTAGGGTTAGGGTAAGTGTTAGGGTTAGGGGTTAGGGTTAGGGGTTAGGGTCGGGTTGGGGTTTAAGGTTAGTTTAATGGGAAAATGAATAGATAATTTGGGTTCTGTTTTTTCTGGGTCATCTAATTTTGACACCTTTGTGCAAGTTCAGCCCACAATTGAACCGATACTTGCTGTCGACATGGAGGCACACTTCGTGTAACAGTTACAGTCGGAAATACTGGATGGGACTATTTACGTTTTAATTTGCGCTAATGACACTGTGAAAGGCATGAACTCATCCGTTTTCATCCTTAGTTAAATAGTAGGGCATACTTGGTTCTTTAGCCTTAGTTTTATCTCTATCAGTTAAAGGATAAAGATTTTACATTTTACAAAATGTAATTTAGTTGGGTCAGGTTTTTTTCCCTTCTTTCTTTCTTGTATTTATTATTATTACTAGCAACAGAAAACACCCTCCGGGCGTCGTAAACATTAATTTTTGAAAGATATTGCCTGAGAGGTTAGGAGTTAACATTTCAATGTCAGAGGGTTTGTATCATAAGTAAGCAAAAAATCCTCATATTTATTAAAGAGTAAAAATAAAATAAAACAAATTGAAATGAAAACTTAGCCCCGTCCCTCTCAAATAAAAGTTGCGTGCATGTGATAATCAAACAATTATTTTGAATATTTCCAGATCAATTTTACACAAAATCGTAGGTATTTATTTATTTGTAAACTTTTTAGTTAACTTCTTGTTACTGTAAAAAAAAAAGGACGAGAATAAAAAACAATTTTTAAAATTGCTTACTCAAATTTTGGGTGTATATAGCATAAGAATATTGTGACGTAAGCTGTGACGTAAAGCTATGGCGTAGTTTTGTTACAGACAGAAATACAGACAATCTCCATTATTATAGATTAATAGATTGTATTATCTTCCATTGTTATTTTTATCATAAAATTCTAAACCAGGTGTGGAGATAGAGGACGCCCGTTTAGAGGGACACCGGTGGCAAAGACCGGCAACTCAGGCGATCCTATAAATAGCAAACCCCCGTGCGTAGTGGTCTCTTTCTAATCAACAATATACCAGGTTGATTGTCTGTTGTTGTTTGTTTATTGATTTTAACGGCCTATCAACCCGTCTGTGGTTATGTCATGCCTAACGGTTAGGAAGTTATAGATATCGTGTATTTATATTTATACTTTTTAGTAATTGGTTTTAAAAAATGTGTTAGCATTATTGGGGATTATGTTGTATGGTATTGATTTGTTTCATGTCTATATTCTATGGTATAATTTTATTTCCCCCAAAAAGAGAGAATATCCTCTATGTTGACATTTTTAAACAGATCTTTCATATTGTTCGCTTTAAAATAACAGTTTCTGGTGTGAGAAAAACCTGCATTCCATGAATAAGTGTTTAACTGTCAAAGGTGCTTGAAATGTTCCACATTGTGGTTGTTGTTCTTGTTTGAGTATATAGGAGTGCGTTAGTCTTGTATGACCAATGCGTAATCGGACACAATGACTTGTTCCTTTCTAGACTTCCTTAAAGTTGGTCTCCAGCCTCCCAAAGTGGTTTGTTTAGGAAGAGTTATTCCAGTGTTGTTGCCATTTTGTATGAAGGAATCTATTAATTTTAGGTTTCAAATCAGTATATGGTATCTTGAAATTGTCGGAGATCAAATCTAGAAACCGTTTAGCTGCGAAGTCTTTAAGTAACAAATAAAATCAAATTGAAATCCTACTTAATAAATTGCAATCAGAAAGTAAAGAATTAAGAGATAAAGCTGAAAGAGAAACGAGTATGTTTAGTTATCACAAAAAAACAGAGTTAAAATAATGGTTATATTTATATTTATTGTTTAGGCAACCAATATAGAAGAAGGAAAACTCTGAATTCAAGCTAGGTTTATAGATTATTGATATACCTTGTGACACATTCTGCTAAAAACGAAAGGTGTAAAGGAAGAAACGAGATGGGGAAAAAAAAAGAAATTAAATAGTACCACTACTGTTCTTCTACAAGGTTGCCTTTGGAATTATACTGGGGGGTGCAAAGTGGGTATACCAGTTATAAAAAAGGTAAACACATACATTACTCATTGTATTTATTAAACAAACAAACAAATTTACAAAGCTCTAATCCCTCAGGTACTCAAATCGCTTGCCTTCAGAGTTCACAAACTCCTCTAATCGAGAACAGAAACTCATGCTCATTCTGGAAGAAAGATCTTATTAGCATCAATTTGGTTAAATTGCCAATTTAACTGAAGTAAATAAGAATAGTAAATGTCATGTCATTTTTTTATATTAAGTTGTCACTTCACTTCAGTATGATATGAACTAATTTCACTGATGTGACACTACTGTATACCTATTTTTGCACCCCCCCTGTATAACCCATGAAGGTTTGATATGCCATTAACTCTTAACATCATATACCACCTCATTCCACCCGGCCGAAATTCACATTCATTTTTCTAATCCACCCCAAATGATAGCCGTTGTTTAAATGTAATATTAAACATATTTAGAAGCCTTTGATTTATGGGAAATAACAGGTAACTTTAAATGAAAAGGCCATTTTTAGCCATCTATACATATTAAGGGCAGTTGTGTGATGTGCGGGGGACTCCGAAATAAAACAATAACGACAAATATATATATACACATTAGATATCAACAGGGCTTGGTTTTTGAGCAAAATAAATAGAGATTTGATTTATATTCGTGAAGATAATTAAAAATAAAATTTAAATGATAACAGCATGGATTTTTTTTTCATTTAATATTTTAGATAGTAGACATTAACATTTCATTTCAGAGTAACTGGTCAATGCAAGGTCTATTTTTTTTTACATAGGGATTTAAATGGGGCATCCTGCGAGGACTCAACTCACGATTCAGTAATAATTGGACTAACTTAAAAAATCCCCTCTACCCAGGCGACGCCGGGTAGCGGCTACTAGTTTATTGATAAATCCTTATAGGAATGGGGCACTTTACTTGGAAAATTCTCAACAGAATTAGGAGTTAAACAATAACCAAACTAATCAATCCAGCTAATCTGGATACAATGACCTGATAAGATATTTACTTATATAGGTGACCCTAGGCCACTAGATCTAATAAAAAAAAGGAGAAGTATGGAAGGCTGTAAAAACTTTGCAAAATGGACGTTCACATGCGTCAGATGATGATATCAGCAACAAGTATGCCAGGTATGTCATATCACAACTCTTGATTTATATCCTTAATCGCAGGATATCTGTGGATATCATCATCAGCATTGCAGTCTCGGAAGACTATATTTATGGAAGCACGTGGCATAATGGTTAGAGTCTGGGAAATGGACTCGTCGACCTGAGTTCAAATCCTAGACAAAACTGTTTGCATTTCACATAGCGCTAATACCATTGGGAAAGGTATGAATCCTACTATACTCCCTCCAGCTATGGGTAAATAGTAGGACAGACTGGACTCTTTAACCTTGGTAAGGCAACCTGTCTAGGAGAAGGAAAACTCTGAATTGAAACCTGAAAACTCCGCTTTAATAATTGGCCTTATGTCGCACACGGCTCGTGCGGAGGGTTGGTAAATATATATATAGTTCTTGTGTCCCTGAAGATACAGTACCTCCAGTGATTGTGATGTCCAATTAAAAAAAAAAACATTCATTGTGTTGCGTCAGGGTGACTTCAGACATGAACAGTCCGCTACGGAGAGGGGACTGTGGATATACCACAGAATAATAAATTGATTATTAAACGTTTGATATGTTTACTTTAGAGCTATTGCCAAATAGTTCAATATATAAAAAGTATAACAATCTTGATTGACCCTCTCTCTTCTCTCTCTCTCTCCTCTCTCTCTCTCTCTCTCTCACTCACTCACTCTTTCCTACTCACCTTTTCATCATGTTCGATTGAAGCAGGTTAGCGTTATCGCTTCAGCGCTCCTACCCCTTTCTCTATCTTTCCACTACTCTCTTTCTTTCTTTTTTTCTTTTCTTTTTCTTTTCTTCTTATATTTTTCTGTGTAGCTTGTCCTTTTTATTCCTTTCTTTCTTTATAATAAAAACGGAATGGTCCATTTTTTACCTGAAGTAATGACACTCATAAGAAATAAGAAACAGGCGAATAACCAACAGCAGATAATCAGGATTTACATATTTGCATTTCATCTTGGGCGATTTGGACAGTCTCCTTTTTAAACAGAGGGTGTTGCAAGATGATAACGGTCGTACGATTAAGGAACACGAGTATTAATACCTGTACCTGTACAAGAATGCTGCGAGCAGTCCTGAACAAGTCATGGAAGCAGCACCCCACAAAGAAGCAACTATATGGTCACCTGCCCCCCATTCACAAACCATCCAGGTGAGACGGACTAGACATGCAGGACACTGCTGGGAGAAGCGGGGATGAGCTCATAAGCGACGTTCTCCTATGGAAGCCAACACATGGACATGCTAACGTAGGACGCCCACTAAGGACCTACATTGACCAACTATGCGAGGACTCGGGATGCTGCACAGAGGACCTCCCAGGGGCCATGAGTAATAGGGAAGGTTGGCGAAAGATTGTCATGGATATCCGTGCTGCGCGCGCGACATGATGATGATGATGATATTATTTAGCTTTTCTTTGAAAAATGAGAGGTAAAAAAGTTTTTAATTCTTCTCGACCAAAAATAAGGCTCGGATTTTATCAAACTCTGGTCTCCACCAACACTTTTTTAATAAAAGGACATGGGTTCGTTCGTTGTACAAACAAAAATACAGACATACATACAGACATCTATACAGAATATTATATATATATATATATTTATATATATATATATATATAATATAAGTTGAAAATGGAAGCGAATCCGACGGTATGTTGAAATGAAAAAGTAAAGGAAAGAAAATGTTGAATGGATAAAATAGGATTTATTTTATCTTATTTAACTGACACGTTTTTTCGGCCAGGAGTTTATCCATGCATACATGTATTCTATATATTATCATTTTAAATACAAAATAAAATAAAATAGCAATAATAGAAAAAGACTACAAAAATGTGTTTTAGTATACAGAAATAACGACCTTCGTCAGAGTAAATCCTTATTGTTTTAAACCAAATCGGTTGAAATATATATATATATATATATTATATATATATTATATATATTATATATATATAATATATATGATAGATAGATAGATAGATTAATTATTGTATATATATATTATTATGTATAAAAACTTCTTAAAATTCAAAATGATATCATCTTTGTCATTCTTATTTTTATTAGTATCATAATTTTCTTTTACTGATCGTAAATAACTTCTAGAATCTATTTTATTATTTTACTGTCCTATCTGTCGTTAGCAACACCTAACCTTGAAATTATTATTATAAAAAAAGCAACAACAAAAAACTTGATGTAAAGTATCGACCATAAATAAGTACACCCCTACCATTTCTTATTTATTTTTTAGATAAAAAGGTAATTTTGGTATTTTTGGACAGAAATATATATATATATATATATATATATATTATATATATATATATATATATATATATATATATATGTTACATAATATTAGATTCCTAATACTTATTACAGTAGTGTAGAAACCAAAATGGCTGTATAAGTTGCAGCCCACGGTCTTGAAGGACTGAATGACAAGGCTTGACCTCAGTCCTGATCCTTCCGTGAGAATCGATGGAGAGACCCTCTTCCGGTTTAGATTAGAAAGAGTTTTAGTAAGACCGACAAAAACCACGACGGTGGTAAGTCGTGTATGCACGCGGCCGATTCAATCTGTGCAGGTGTCTGGTGGGGATTTCAGAATAAATATGATCTAAGTTAAATCAAAGTCTTGTGTTATTATCTAAAACTACCAATGACACATGGCTTTCAAATTTCTTCATATTGTCGGATTTTTCCCATAGTTACTCCCATATATATATATATATATATATATATATATATATATATATACTAGCTAAAGTACCCGGTCCATGAACGGACTAAAGAAAAATAGGACACCAAAGAGTGAGTGGCGAAAAAATAAGAGATAGGTATACGCAATTTCGGTTCATTTTTTATATCTCATAAAATAAAATAGGGGATGGGGGTAGACCTCGTAAAAAAATATTTACCCAAATTATTTTCGTGAAAATCGGACCATTAATTGATTTTTCATAGTATATTTTAAAAATCCTCTTGTCGTAAGTTGTTTTTGGCTACGTAAAATTTCAGTTGATTTAATGGTGCAAAAATGAAAACATTGTTTTTCAATCATAATTTTCATTATTTCCGTTAGCTGAAAATTAAAAAAAAAAAATCAGTAGTTTGTTTAATGTTCTTCTTTCGAACTGAAAAAATTTTTTTCAAGATAATATTAATTTTATGCAAGTTTCATTGTGTTAAATATAGGGGTAGGGTAAATTTTCACAGGGAAAATTGGTGGTAACTAATGAGAGATAATTATTTATCAAATCAAAAAAAAAAAAAAATCGCCGAGAATTGTCTAATGAATAAACGGTTGAAATAAATGTTATATTCGAGACGACACTAATATGAATGGAATTAAAGTGATTTCTAAAGTTAAAAAAAATGTTAATAAATGATTAAAAGAAATCTCGAGATAAGAACTGAACTTGAAAAACGGTCGGAGAATTAGGGTGACCAAAAGACCACCCCCAAAAAACAAAAAAAAACAAACAAACAGAAGCCAAATATTTATTTTCCCATTAAACTAACTCTAAACCCCAACCCTAACCCTAACCCTAACCAAATTGTCAAATTCCATATATATATATATATATATATATATATATATATATATATATATATATTCTGGTCTTAAGAGACATATGTAGTGCATAAGCATCAAATTTTATCATCTGATTCAACGGGAGATGTCCTTCCTATGTCATATTTGCATCAAACTTTGTGGATATGCAGCGGGTTTGATAGTCATTTGAGGGCTCATGAGAGGATAGGTTCTGGTGGTGGAGTTATAGGATTGTGAGGGGCGACAATGTCTGTAAAGATATGCTTATATATATATTATATATATATATATATATATATATAGTTACGGTAGTGTGGACACGAAGTCAACACCTGGTGTTGAATCAATGTCCACACTACCTTAACTGAAATATAAATGCTCTATCAATGATATTGAGCACTATCTGCTTTGAATATACCCCATATGATCTAATATATATTAATATATATATATATATATATATATGCCGAAACACGTGTCTGTGGATGTCTTTTATTAATATATATATATTATATATAATATATTATATATATATATATATATATATCATGACTGAGTGATTTCTAAGTGATTTCAGCCTGATCATATCCACCCCAAAAAATTTTGATGAAAGAACGTCATAAAAAAAACCTTACATAAAAAATGTACCCTTGTGGTTCTTTATTGCAATGTGCCCTAAAAAGACGGCCTTTTAAGATGGGCCCTATGATATAACCAGTTCATTATACACGCTGAATTGGTTCAGCTGGATGGAATAGTGAAAGTCGAATGAAACATGTACTATATATCATTTCTTTTCTATTATTAACATTATGTTGTAGGTTTTATAAGAACAAAAAAAAAACCCCGGGCGGTGTAAATATTAATTAAAAATATTCCTAAGGGGGGGGGGGTTTAAAAATTCAATGTCAGAGGGTTTGTATTATAAGTAAGTAAAATCATCAAATTTATTAAAGGAGTAAAAAAAATAAAACAATTTGAAATAGTTTTGTCCCCCTCAAATAAAATGTTGCGTGCATCTATTAATTGATTATTATTAATTGATTATTAATTAAATAATTATTTTGAATGTTTTACACATAAACTTTACACAAAATCGTAGATATTTATTAATTTCGAAACTTTTTAGTTAAACTCTTGATACTGAAAAAAAAAAAAAAAAAAAAAGCGAGAGTAAAAATAATTTAAAAAACTGATTACAGCGTTGTTCTTTATTCTATGTATTGACAATTTTCTGTATTGTGACATAAGCAGTGACGTAGTTTCGGTTACAGACAAATGAAGACCGAATCTCCATTATTAATATATATATATTTTCCACATAGATAAGACCCTAACAAGTACAACCACTACATCTGGGAGGTACTCCACACTCCTCAGATCACAAGAACCTAAACATCAGATGCATTGGACCATATGACCTTTAGGCACCCATTTTTCGATCTCGTTTCATCAGGACCTTTTTTCATTTACACCGTCAAAATCCGGTTTTTGTTAACAGATGATTTTTAGATTTTTTTAAATTATAAAACTAACCCCTAACCCTAACCCCTAACCCTAACCCCTAACAAACAACTGGATTTTGACGGTGTAAATAAAAAAATGTCCTGATGAAACGAGATCGAAAAAGGGGTGCCTAAAGGTCATATCGGTCCAATGTAGTTTAGTGTCATACCCAGGACACTCCTTTTGGGGTGGAGAGTATATTACCCCTCCAACGGTGATACAATCAGCGTATTCAAAGCCCCGCCGACAGGACTTAAATCAAACTGTTACCATTACCTATCTATATATTAATACACTTGTTCCTAAATCTTCCGTCCGTTATCACCCTTGGTTAAAAATGACACCGTCCAAATTGTCCAAGATGCAATGTAAAAACGTGAATACAAATTGTGTGGTGTCGCTTAATTGTAGAATTCTTATTTCTCCCATTTTATTTCACTCAATTTTTAAAATGAAAAATTCCAAATGGTCTTGAGTCGTTTAAATGCTCAACGTAAAATTAGAATGAATAAAAATGAATTTACGTGTTTGTTTTATTTGTAATATTGAAATTGTGAATTATGATTGGTTGGATTTATAAAAATGAAATTGCAAATCATCGTTTCTGGCTTAGTTTTGATTTGTTTTGTTTTACGGCATATCAACCTCAGTGGGTCATTTAATTCCGACCAAGTTTTCAAATAAATTCATTCTTAATGGATACACAATTTAAAAAAATAAAAACATTTTTCTATTTAACCCATAGATGGGACCCGAACAGGTCCTACCACTCCAGATCAGAGTGGACCTGGGAGCAATGGTGATGAATGGGTGCTCCACATTGCCCAAACCTCCAAAACTGGAACCTCACCATCAGATAGAGCTTAACGTCATTCCCTGGACATGAAGACCCTCAGGCACCGCCTTCTAGCACCCATATGATAAAATGGGTTGGGGGTTGCCATAAGGGAAATAGGGTTGCGGCAATCATATAGGTGCTAGGGCTTGTCGTGACCAGTTGATTGATTGGAAGGGGTCTCTCCGACCACCCATCTAGCCCAAGTAAGGGTCAAAGTGGAGTGTTGCATGTCATGGACTTCTCAGCCCCAGACTTCCATCCTTAAGCATCACAGGTCATCACCCACGGCCAATAGGTGGCTCCATTGGAGGGGGGTCTTACCCTCTGCTGCAGCTGACAGGGTGGGTTTCTGGCTTAACTAGCTCGTCTTGATTTTTGTTTCGTTTTTGGAAATTCAACGGGTTTTCTAAATGTTCTAAAAAAAAAAAATCATCATCTACAAAACTTTTGCCTTACATAAAGCCACATTGCAATCGGAGAAGAATATATTGATTATTTCCTAGTTGAGTAACATATTCAGGCTGACCCGAAAAAACAGAACCCAATTTATTTATTTATTCTCCCATTAAACTAACCCTAAACCCCAACCCTAACCCTAACCCTAAACATTAACCCTAACCCTAAACCCTATCCCCCTAGTTGAGTAACATGATATTACAGGCTGACCAGAAAAAAAACAGAACCCAAATTATTTATTTTTCTCATTAAACTAACCCTAAACCCCAACCCTAACCTAACCCTAACCCTAAACCTAATTTGGGTTCTGTTTTTCTGGGTCACTCTGCAAATATAATGTTACTCAACTAGGGGGGGGTAGGGTTAGGGTTTATGGTTAGGGTTTAGGGTTAGGGATTAGGGTTAGTTTAATGGGAAAATAAATGAATAATTTGGGTTCTGTTTTTTCTGGATCACTCTGTAATATAATGTTACTCAACTAGGGGGGGTAGGGTTTTAGGGTTAGGATTAGTGTTTAGGGTTAGGGTTTAGGGTTAGTTTAATGGGAAAATAAATAATTAAATTGGGTTCTGTTTTTCTGGGCCACCCTGTAATATCATGGGGGTAGGGTTTAGGGTTAGGATTAGTGTTTAGGGTTAGGGTTAGGGTTAGGGTTGGGGTTTAGGGTTAGTTTAATGGAAAATAAATAATTAAATTGGGTTCTGTTTTTTCTGGGCCACCCTGTAATATCATGTTACTCAACTAGGGGGTAGGGTTTAGGGTTAGGATTAGTGTTTAGGGTTAGGGTTAGGGTTGGGGTTTAGGTTAGTTTAATGGGAAAATAAATAATTAAATTGGGTTCTGTTTTTTCTGGGTCACCTTGTAATATGTTACTCAACTAGGAAATAACCAATATATTTTTCTTTCAGGTTCAAACTTGTCCTTGACTCATTTCTTTTTAAAATCAACAATTCTCTATTCATTCATTTTTCCTTAAAAAAAACACCTTTTGATTTTGTAAGCAAAAAGTTAAACTGACGCCATAGACACAATAAATCGATGTAATGCTTAGCTACACCTATTTTCTACCCTATTCAACTCATGACAAAGCCCCAACGCTTTTTATCTATCTATCTATATATATATAAAGGAATTTGCATTAATTTTTGTCCGGAGGAAAATTTGAAAATAAAACAATTAAGGATAAAGTAAATATATATATATGTATATTTTATAAAAAAAAAAGGTCCGCAAAATGTATTTTGTTCTCAGAAAATTTTTTTAAAATTCTTTTTGTTTTAAAACAAAAAGAATTAAAATTTTTTTTTCTGAGAACAAAATACATTTTGTGGACCTTTTTTTTTTTTTTTTTATAAAATATTGAATTTTCTCCCGTTGGAACCAGAACAATATTTTAAATATATATATATATATACATTCACTATCACCAGCGCTAGGTTTTTAGGCAAAAATAAAAAAAAGATTTTATTCATATTTAAAAATTAAAATGTGTATAGTAACAGAAGGTAATTGAAATATGATGTTGATTGATTGAATTAATCGCCTCATTTATATTGTATTTTTATTTTTAAATGGTAAATTATTGAATTAAAATTTCTTACTATATTGTTATATATCTACGTGGGGATTTTATGGGGTATCCAGTGAGGATCTAACTTGTGATAAGTAATAATGGATCTGCAAGACTAACTTTAAAAAAATTCTCCTCTACCCAGGCGACACCGGGTAGTCACTTCTAGTACATACATAAAGGGCAGTTGTGTATATATGTATGTCCGGAGGAAACTCGAAAATAAAACAATTAACGACAAAGTAAATATATATACACATTAAATATCACCAGGGCTTGGTTTTTAAGTAAAAATAATAGAGATTTGATTTATATTCGTGAAGATAATTAATAAATAAGATTTAAATGATAACAGCATAGAATTGTTTTTGCATTTAATATTGTAAATAGTAGACATTAACATTTCTTTTAGAGTAGCTTGATCAATGCAAGATCTTTTTTTTATGGGGCATCCTGCGAGGGTCCAACTCACGATTCAGTTATAAATTATTACTGAATCGTGAGTTGGATCCCCGCAGGATGCCCCATGGACCTGCGAGACTAACTTTAAAAAAATCACCCTCTACCCAGGCGACGCCGGGAAGCCGTTTCTAATCATATATATATACTAGAAGGCGGTTGCTGAGGGTTTTAGTATCCTGGATATGACGTTAAACTCTATTTGATGGTGAAGTTCCAATTCTGGAACTCTGGAAAATGTGGAGTACCCCTTTATCACCATTACTTCCAGGTCCACTCAAACCCGGAGTGGTAGAACTTGTTAGGGTCCCAGTCTATGGGTTAAATAGATACAAAATGGGTAATTTTCACCTTTTAGTTGTCAAAATTCCTAGCGAATACGGCAATTAGAGTACCCTCCCTTGACTTTCACTTTGAACTAAGCCGATAGCTATTTTGAAAGTCTCCGTGCGAAATAAATGTTAGAAACTTTTTCGAAAACTGCATGCTTTAACACAAAAATATCATAAAATGTGTTCTTAATAACAATTAAGTTCATTTCAGATAATGCGCACGCACTATTTTATGCGAGGAATTTTAACAATTAAAGGTGAAAATTACCAAAAAATGAGTTTAAAAATGTAAATTTTTAATACCCATTCAGCATAAATAGAACAAAACGTCTTCGGCGTAAAATAACCCAACAAGGGTTGACATGCCGTAAAATCCAACAAACCAATCCAAACCTTTTTTCTAAGCCTTCGTACGCACTGACAGTTTCTAACAGAATTTCAATAACAGTAAATATTTATCAACGAATTGATATTTTAGATCAGTTATGGTTATTGATTTTAACGGCATGTTAACCCGTTTAGGACTATTCTATGCCTAAAGGGAATCGCGTTCATTGTACGTTCATATTTACATAAAAATTGTTCTTAGACAGGACAGATCAAACTGTTATCGTTATAGTTTTTTTAACGGCATATCAACAATTTTCGGGTCATTTAATGCCTAATCAAGTCATTTTGATATTCGGTTTACCAGTCGGTAGAGCGTTCGGCTAGAAAACACAAGGTTCCTAGTTCGATATCGGCCCTCGCCAACTCAGCGTATGAGTAACACAGAGTTAAATGGTCACCCATCTAAATAGTGAATAGGCTTCTCGCTGCTTAACTTCTGTGATTTAGCGGGAACCGGTGCTTACAGTACCTGTTGTTATTTAAATAGTAACACACCTATGAATTGAACTGGCTTATCACTGCTGTTGCTTAAATGGTCACCCATCTAAGTAGTGAACAGGCTTCTCGCTGTGCGGTAAAGTAAGGAGCTTATGGTAGGTGTGGCGCTCCACCCCAGACGCAAAAACAATCTCCTGGGTCTAGCGCTAGTTGTTTCTGTAAGTGCTGTTAAAATTTGAGATCATTTGAATGAGAACTGGTCAAATTTTAGATTACGAAATGGATCGAACTCGTTATTTACCTAACTATCTTTCTACGTTTTTCCCTTCCTTTCTTAATTACCTAATTCCTTCTTTTTTTTAAAAATCCCCTTTTACATATTCTTATAAAAGATTGGAATTAGTATATATTGTAATTCTAGTATTAGTGTCAACAGTATTAAGGATAGGGAAAAAGGTTTACTAAGCAAAGATGCAAAGGGAACAGAATAATTAACAATTGATAGGTTGAATTAACAAATCCGTAACATTTTGTTATTTCTCTCTTTTGATGTTTTGTCAGACATTATTAATAGGAAAAACTGACGATTCCATACTCATAATTTAGGTACTATATGACATTATCTATTTACCTATCTATCTTCTTTCCTTCTTTTAAAATGTCCTTATATATATATATATCTTATTATAATGGAGATTGTGGGTTTGTTTGTCTGTAACCGAAACTATATTACTACTCAAGTCACAATTCCCTTTGTTATTTACATCACATTCTCGATGATTTTATTTTAATTTTAACCTCAATTATTAATAAAATTGTTTTACATTATTAAGACTGTTAACCATATATACATACTAACAACATGCAATTATATTTATATATACAACAAAATAGCGGTTTACAGTGTGAACGAGAAGGCTAATTTGCATATTGATATTAAAAATGTGATTTTAATAAATATGTGCTTAGTATTATTGATTTCTAACTGTTTAGTTTTATTTTAATGAATATAAGCAAACATCTCTTCAATGAATCTTATATGAAATCCATTAACAAGAAAAAATAACTGTCATTTTATTTTTTACTTCCTCTTTTAACTAAATACTTAAATTAGAAAAAATAACAATGAAAGACGAGAGTGATGGAAGAGTAAGTTTCAGTTGTTCCATTTTTTATTATACCGCCTCTGTTTCAAATCTTTTATTATACTCCCTCTGTTTCAAATCTTTTTATCTGTATTCTTATTTAGTTTCATTAGTCTTTCTAATTTAATACAATATTTTATTACATTAAAACTTAAATACTTGCACCCGGTGGGTTCATATATTTGCTAGTTCTTATAATAGATTGGAATTGGTATATGGCTAATCCTATTTGCTAATCATTGCACCTGCGAGACTAGTTTTATTTTATTATGCATCTGAGATTTGAAGGTATTTTTTTCTCAGAATTCTAATGGATGCTTTCAAAAATCTTCAATTTAAATACTACTCAACATTATATGCTCTCATTGACAGAATATCAAAAATTGGCTTCCCCTTAGTATTTTTTAAAGATTTACACAATGGAAATTGTTGGTCATGATAACCAAATTAGGTATCTGTGTTTCTACCACAATCTTACACCTTCAGTTATATATATATATATAATATATATATATATATATATATATATATATATAGTAAGGAGCTGATAGTAGGTGTGGTGCTCCACCCCAGACGCAAAACAATCTCCTTGGTCTAGCGCCAGTGAAAAAGGGATAGACACCCTCGCTGATTGGCTGATACCGACTTCAGGCCACCCACCGACTTTACTTTATATATATATATATATATATATATATATATATATATATATATATATATATTATATATATATATATATGATAGGAATGTAAACACGGTGTGTTTGGATATGGCTTTTTGCCGACAATTTTTTAATATATATATATATATATATATGGTGGAATTTTCTGACATTGATAGGTCTTCAATAGAAGACTCCCAAATTTTTTTTATTATATAATCCGGAAAAAAAATACTTATATCGTCGGATTCATTTCCTTACTCTTAACTTATATCCTGTCTTTGGAAACGCACACAATTGAATGAAAACATCTACCATATATACATATGTATGTGTGTGTGTGTGTGTGTGTGCGTGTATGTGTGTGCGTGTATGTGTGTGCGTGTATGTGTGTGTGTGTGTGTGCGTGTATATGTGTGTGTGTGTGTGTGTGTGTGTGCGTGTGTGCGTGTGTGTGTGTGTGTGTGTGTGTTTGTTTGACAAAGACGCGTTGCATACAAGGATTACCCACAATCTTTAGTGTAAAGAAAAGAGCTCGTGACATAGCCGTTGACAAGAGGTGGCATCTGAGTACATTACGTTCAAATGACAAAGCTTTTTTTTTTCTTGACCCCCCCCCTTTCGTTTCGTACAATGTGTTTAACCGATTGGGTTCACCAGTTCGACGCCGACGTTTGTCTAGCAGTGAAGCAAACGAAAACGAAATAAAAAAGAAATGATTGGAAACACGATTAAATCTTTTTGTGGCGCGTGGGAAAAAAAATACGAGTAAATATATATTTATACGACCCAGGTAATCCTGTCTAACAGTTCGTATCTGTTTAGCTATCTATCTAGTCTGTTTTTTTTTTTTTTGTTTGTTTTTGTCATTTCAGATCTGTATTTGATCTTTAGCATTTGCCCTGGAACCAGTGTTTCCGTTTAGGTTGAGTCTAAGTTCATTAATATCACCAGGAGGAAACAAGAATATATATATATATATATATATATATATATATATATATATATATATATATATATATATATATATATATATATATATATATATATATATATATATATATATATATATATATATATACGTACTGAAAACGTACTAGATAAAGCCATGGAATTAGCAAAAGAATACATAACAATATCCGATGAAAAAATCAAAATAATAAGATATTGTCGGAAAACCTTGTTGAGCTACGACAATAACCTATGGAAAAAAGGGGGCAACAGGGAGCTTTGACACGCTCATAGGTGGATTCGACGTCTCAGAAACTTCTGAAATTGTGGGGTGCTTGCTCCTATATAATCTTAACAAAATGATCGATCCCGGAAATCATGGGCTTTATCGTGACGACGGATTGATTATTTTGGATGATAGTACACCCGCCCCCCAAGGGATTTATTAAGAAAAAAAAAACTACTCTCCTTCTTTAAAAAAGTTGGATTTAGTATAGAAGTCGAAACTAACCTTAAGATAACTGATTATTTGGATATAAGCCTTAATTTATATTATAATACAATATCACCGTATAGAAAAGTTAATAAAAAGCCATGCTATATAAATATTGGGTCTAACCACCCTAAACAAATTTTTAAGCATATACCTAATGGCATCGGTTTTAGGCTTTCCACTAATTCCTCTAATATTGATATATTCAAAAAAAGTAAATTTGAGTACGAGCAAGCCTTAAAAAATAGCGGATATACGGATTACAAAAATCCCTTATAGAACAACTAATGAAACATCTAGGAATAATAATAAAAGAAAAAATAGAGCTAGAAAAATTTTATGGTTTACACCCTCATATAATATGGCAGTGACTAACAATATAGGCAAAGAATTTTTTAAATTATTGAAAAAGAATCCCCTCCCCTCTAAATTACTGTATAAAATATTTAATAAAAATAAAGTTAAATTAAGCTACAGCTGTACACCGAATGTAGCTAATATTATTAATAAGTTAAATACTAAAAAACTTAATAGTGATCGACAAACTAATGAAACACCTAGATGTAACTGTAATGATAGGACTAGGTGTCCCCTTAAGGGTAAATGTAGAATGTTAAAAAACATTCTAAAAGGGTTGGGTGGCTAAATACTGACACAGCCCAAGGTGTCTGTCACTGAGTCCCCTTCATTTCAGTAAAGGTCTCATAAATCCCTAGCCATCAATACCAGCTTCAACTTCATTTTATTTTCTATGTCTATTTTTAAAAAAATAGACGAACAAATATTAAGTTTATATTTATTTTTATATGAAGCATTGTCAATCCAATGGCGTAACCACCCAAAAAACACGTTGCTGACTAAAAAATAGGTCCATACTTTATATCTACAGAATTCTGTCTTAGGTTACAGATTTTCGAAGCTATAGAGTTTGGTTATAAATAACAAGTAATGATATCCGTATTAATTGTGTAATATTCTACGAGAATTTGCCACCACCTGACATTTAATATGATGCGCAACATGTTTCAAACAGGACCATCCTGAAGAGAACTGGACTCCCTGGCATGCATGAAATACTTGTCCAACGCAACCTGAGATGAGCTGGCTAGTTAAACAGACTTGGGGATGACAGATTACCAAAGCAGATTCTATACTCTCAACTGAGAGAAGGATCACGTGGAATCGGTAGAACAAAGCTCAGGTACAAAGAAAAACATCAAAAGAAACCGGGAGGACTTGAATATCCCCATAGGCAGTTGACAAGATGCAACCAGGGACCGATTAGATTAGAGGAAAATGATTTGCATGGTGTCATCTTCGGATACGATGGACAGCAAGTAGTAGTAGTAGTAGTAGTATTCTACGAGAAATGATAGATTCTCGGGTCACTTTTACAAGAAAATCGGCTAAACTTGCAAATCGATCGGAAAATTAGAACATATTACAGGGTGACTCAGAAAAAAACAGAACCCAATTATTTATTTATTTCCCCATTAAACTAACCCTAAACCCCAACCCTAAACCCCCCTAAAATTAAAAAGTTTTATTATAAAATTTGTGGGTTCTGTTTTTTCTGGGTCACTTTGTATACAGGGTGACCTAGAAAAAACAGAACTCAAATTATTTATTTATTTTCCCATTAAACTAACCCTAAACCCCAACCCAAACC
>CM042164.1:42044523-42054523 GCA_023376005.1 Doryteuthis pealeii
TTGGGATGCGTTCTCTCACACACCTGCACATACACAACCACGAACGCCCACATATAGGGTGTTTGCACACACACAAACGCACGCACATGTCCCATCTATGGGTTAAATATAAAATAAGTATTGAAGTTAGTCAGTGCAACAGCTACTGGCTAAGCACAACTCCACTAGTGCCCAAGACAGCTGGTAATTATGGAACTCAAGAATAGTCCATTCATGTATTTGGGGGATTATTCCTTGAGTCATGATTGGCTGCTTGGTTTCTATGATGTTATGATGATTCATAAATACTCTGGCATTCTGCAGTAGGATTGCAATAAGGTTAGATCCGTATTGGGTTACGGCTACTTGTTGCCTTGTCTTACCAATTCGACGGTAATTGGAACTTAGTATGATTATTCTACAATAAGGTGTTTGAAAAATTGAGTACTCACCAAGAATGACTAAAACAAAAATGTCTTCGGCATAAAATGACCCAATGGGTCAACATGCCGTAAAATTCCACCGACCAACCAACCAACCAACCAACCAACCAGCCAACCACACCCATACCCACGCACCTACAATTAAGAAAGTCAGAAAGAAAAAAACGAAGAAATTGAGGCACATTTAGCATAATGGTTGTCCTTGTAGGAAATGGAATTGTCGAACCGAGTTCGAATCCTTAACGAGATGGTTTGCGTTTTAATTCCCAACTATAGGCAAATATTAGGGCAGACTGGGTAATTTAACCTTGGTTAAGCAACCAGTCTAGGAGAAAGAAAAACTCCGAATTCAAACCAGATATAATCCGTTTAAAATTAACCTTGTATTACATTCTACCCGTTACTCTTAAATCGTGTTTTTCGTATTCCGAAGGACGCGAGTTCCATCCAGACAGGCGAGACACAACCGGGTTCTCTTAAACTGCTGTACAGGTAAAATGTTGGTTGACTGGATTTTACGGCATGCAAACCTTTGTTGGGCTATTATATGACGAAGACGTTTTGTTTTATTCATTCTTGATGAGTATTCAAAAAAATGATTAAAACTCAATTTTTTTAAAACACGTCTTTTCAAACTAATTTATTCAATTCAACTCATAGATCGGACCCTACCAGGTACTACCCCCAGGGTCATAATGTACCTGGGAGTAATGGCAATAAAGGGGTACTCCACACTCCCTAGAGCTCCAAAAATTGAATCTTGATCAGAGAGGGCTTCTCCGACAGCCCGTCTAGCCTAAGTAAGCGCCAAAGTATGCCATGTACACTCAGTCACCAAGAATCCGTCCTTAAGCATCCATAGCAAACAGGCAGCCCCATTGAGACGTTTTTATCCTTCTACAGAGGTACAGTCGGTGTATTCTTCTGCCCCAGCCGACAGGGCGGGTAAGTTTTAATGTATCACTTATTTATCCTTAAGTATCACGGGTCGCCACCCACGGCCAACAAATGGCCCCATTTTTGGTAATTTTCACCTTTAGTTGGCTAAATTCCTAGCATAAAAAATTGTGCGTGCGCATTATCTAAAATGAACTTAATTGTTAAAGAACATTTTATGATATTTTTGTGTTAAAGCATGCAGTTGTATTTTCGAAAAAATTTCTAAGATTTGTGTATTTCGCACGGACACTTTCAAAATGGCTACCGGCTTGTTTCAAAGTGAAAGTCAGTTGGCTAAATTCCTAGCATAAAATTATCTGAAATGAACTTATTAAGAACACATTTGATATTTTTGTGTTAAAGCATGCAATTGTATTGTTTTCGAAAAAGTTTCTAAGATTTGTTTATTTCGCACGGTGACTTTCAAAATAGCTACCGGCTTGTTTTAAAGTGAAAGTCAAGGGAGGTTACTCTAATTGCCGTATTTGCTAGGAATTTAGCAAAACTAAAGGTGAAAATTACCCCATTCTTACCCTTTTGCAGAGGTGCAATCGGCGTATTCTATAGCACCACCGACAGGGCTGGAGTACAGCAGTGTTATTTCAGATACATGTAAACGGACAAATTTCTTTTTTTTTTTGCACATTGAATGGGATACAACCGACCGGTGAATCATGCTATTTTTTTAATTTTTTTTAGTGCGAACCACCCCATATAGCAAGATCCACCAGTCAGTCGTATGGCATTGAACGTGTTAAAGAATTTGCATTCAGGTGTTTTTTTTATTAGGATAGGTCTATACTTGTTTTCACGTTAAAGAGCGGTAATATACCGGAAGCAAAATATAAAGAAATAAAGTGATAAATGTTACAATTAGAAATATTATTTACATGCATTATTTTGATCGAGGGACACTTCTTTTAATGGACACACGTATCGTGTTTCCCCGAAAATAAGACCCACCTGCAAAATAAGACATGGCGTGGTTTTTCCAGATGATTTTAATATAAGTCCTCCCCTTAAAAAAAAAAAGAAATAAACATTCTTCACAATCACATAATGCGACGCAAATACTCGACATTCCACGAAAATAAACCCGTAGGATTATATTTCGTAGAGAAAATTAATAAAGCCCTCTTATTTTTTGGGAAACACGGTACGTACACACATATGCGTGTGTTGGTGAGAACTCGAGCAGAGGTTTTCAACTTTTTTTTTTCTTCTTTTTTAAGCTATGGAACCTTTGAGACCAATTTTACACTGGTGACCCCCAGCAATTCGATATTTAAAATTGACCAAACAAAAATGTTATATGGTCTCCAGTGGTCCATATGGCCCCCTGGTGAGAAACAATGAACTAGTGCTTACATGTCGTGATAAAAAGATTGTACTGTTACGAAAGTAGCGGGAATTCTAAAAATCGCTATGAAACGTAGTTTAATATTGGAGCAGAGAGTCTTCCCGATAACCGTGATAAAAGGTTAATACTGAAATGAATCTTCTATCTATATATCTATCTATCAATATATATATATATATATATATATATATATATATATAGAGAGAGAGAGATCTCCATCGGGTGAAAATCACGGTATACACTGCTGATGAGACCTAATATAGGTCGAAACAGTTGTCCAGTGTTCCACACGTCGCATGTGGTTTTCGCCGAATTTGCTTGTTGGGATTATTTAGTTATAATGAATTCCTCCCTATGTTCCTCTCTCTCTCTCTCTCTCTCTCTCTCTCTCTCTCTCTCTTTCTCTCCACACACACATAGCGCTAATACCCATAAGAAAGGTATGCATTCAACTATTCTCCCTCCATCTTGGGTAAATAGGCAGACTGAACTCTTAATCTTGGTATGTCAACCGGTCAAGGAGAAGGAAAACTTAATTTCTTTTTTTTTTAAATCAATTTCTTTTTTTAGACTCAATTTAAAAAAAAATCATTTTTTCTATTTAACTCCTAGACGGGACCCTAAAAGGTACTACCACTCCGAGTCAAAGTGGACCTGGGAGTAATGGTGATGAAGGGGTGCTCCACACTCCTCAGACCTCCAGAACTTTATCATTAGATGCAGTTTAACGTCATACCCAGGACACTAAGACCCTCAGACATCGCCTTCTAGCACATATATGATAAAATCTATGGATGCGCGTAATCTAATGGTTAGAGTCATAGGAAATGGACTCGTCAACCCGAGTTCAATTCCTGGACGAAACTGCTTGAATTTCACATTGCGCTAATACTCTTGGGAAAGGTATGAATCCAATTCTCCCTCCAGCTATGGGTAAATAGCAGGACAGACTGAGCTCTTTAACCTTGGCTAGGTAACCAGTATAGGAGAAGGAAAAGTCTGAATTCAAACCTGTTAAAACTCCGCTTAAGAAATCGACCTTGTGTCACATCCTGCTCGTGCGGAGGGTTTGGTAAATATATATATATATATATATATAATAAGAAGGGTTGGTGTTCGAGACCAAAAGGGTCAGGACAATCTTATAGGTGCTAGGGCTTGACATGACAAGCTGATTGATCGGAGGA
This sequence comes from Doryteuthis pealeii, assembly GCA_023376005.1. NCBI lineage: Eukaryota > Metazoa > Mollusca > Cephalopoda > Myopsida > Loliginidae > Doryteuthis > Doryteuthis pealeii. The sequence goes on from CM042164.1 coordinate 42,048,432, forward strand.
GGCATCTCTGACCGTCCGTCTAGTAAGGACCAAAGTGAAGTGTTGCATATCATGGACTGCTCATCCACCAGGATTCCCTCCTTAAGCATCACGAGTCACCACACACAGCTAACAGGTGACTCAATTGGGGATTCTTACTCCTCTGCAGAGGTGCAGTCGGTGTATTCTAAAACCCCAGCCGACAGGGCAACCTATTTTTCAGTACACGACACAATGTCTAGAGTTTTCAAAATGTATCAGAAATATCTTTCGTTCTCACGAAATCTGACACTAACTACAATACAACGTCTTTTCTTACCATGACGATATGTTTTAACCATTTGAGGCCGTCACACCTGTATACCGGTGGTATTTTTATTCCCCCTACACCGTGTTTATCGGTGTGGAGACCACGCTCCAACGATAGAGCGTAAATGTAGGCTCAGGACTTCAGAACTCAAAGGGTTAAGCTCCCTTGTCAACAAAACTCATCTAAACGGACAAATGTTCAGATAAATAAGAGAAATATACATTTTCGAACCTTGTAATAACCAAGTAGACATCCAGCTTTGTTTATTAGCCGCACCCTCACAAAAAACCTACGTAGGTAATTCACCCTCACTACCAAACCTGCATAGCGATTATTCGCGAGATCTTAATTAATTCAAGTGGAAATGTTTCGTTCACGGTCCACCGATGGCCCCGGCTCGGATACTAGTAACTGAATTTATTTACCAGGAAAAGGGTTAAATTGTGATAGTAAATCAGCGGTTCTCAACTGGGGTCCATAAGGACCCCCAGTTTTCATATAAAAGTACTGGGGGTCCACACGCACAAAATAATAGCGAATTGGGGAGCTTCGGTGATACTTTAGTGGTCCATAGAACAATTCTACTTCAGAACAATTGTTATTGCCGAGAATTATTTTACCTTAATCTACGCAATATTAAAATACTAAAAGTAGAAATATTCATGTAGCTATGATTTTTTATGGCATCAAGCAGTAAAAAAAAACTGGACCATATGACCTTTAGGCACCCCTTTTGCTTTGCTGATTCATAAGTACTTTTTTTTTTCATTTACACCGTCAACATCCGGTTGTTTGTTAGGGATTAGGGTTAGGGGTTAGGGTTAGGGGTTAGTTTTATAATTTAAAAAAATCTAAAAATCGTCTGTTAACAAACCGGATGTTGACGGTGTAAATGAAAAAATGTACTTGTGAATCAGCAAAGCAAAAGGGGTGCCTAAAGGTCATATGGTCCAAAAATCTTTATATTTCACGGTATCATTAAATTTAAAGTTACCAAGCTGTTTAGCTCAGTCATTAGAGCATCCGCTAGGGAACCACAAGGTTCCGGGTTCGATACCGGTCCTCGTCAAATCAGCGCATAAGTAGCACACTTTGGATTTGTGCTCATATGCAATGATAATCTCCCAGGTTTAGCGCTATTGAAAAGGGGATAGTTCACTCCAGCAACTTTACTCACTTATAGGAAACAATAAAGGAGATGCCCGCGGTGTAATGGTTTACGTTGTAGAAAATGGACACGGTGAGACGAGTTCAAATCATAGACGAGGCTGTTTGTATTTCACATAGCGCTAATACTCTTAGAAGGGGTATGCATTCAACTCCCTCCAGCTATGGGTAAATAGTGAGGCAGACTGGACACTTTAATATTGGTATGTCAACCGATCTAGGAGAAGGAAAACTCAAGTTCCACATGTCGCATGTGGTTTTCATATATATATATATATATATATATATATATATATATATAGAGAGAGAGAGAGAGAGAGAGAGATTTCCGTCGGGTAGAAATCACGGTATACACTGCTGATGAGACCTAATATAGGTCGAAACAGTTGTCCAGTGTTCCACACGTCGCACGTGGTTTTCGCCGAATTTGCTTGTTGGGATTATTTAGTTATAATGAATTCCTCCCTATGTTTTCTCTCTCTCTCTCTCTCTCTCTCTCTCTCTCTCTCTCACACACACACACACACACACACAGCGCTAATACCCATAAGAAAGGTATGCATTCAACTATTCTCCCTCCATCTATGGGTAAATAGTAAGGCAGACTGGACTCTTTAATCTTGATATGTCAACCGGTCAAGGAGAAGGAAAACTTAATTTCTTTTTTTTTTAAATCAATTTCTTTTTTTAGACTCAATTTTTTATAGACTCATTTTTCTATTTAACTCTTAGACGGGACCCTAAAAGGTACTACCACTCCGAGTCAAGGTGGACCTGAGAGTAATGGCGATGAAGGGGTACTCCACACTCATCAGAGCTCCAGAACTGGAACTTTATCATTAGATGTAGTTTAACGTCATACCCAGGACACTAGGACCCTCAGACACCGCCTTCTAGCATATGATAAAAAGGGTTGGGACAATCTTATAGGTGCTAGGTTTGACGTGATAAGCTGATTGGTCGGAGGAGGCATCTCTGACCGTCCGTCTAGTAAGGACCAATGTGAAGTGTTGCATGTCATGAACTGCTCTTTAATCTTGGTATGTCAACCAGTCTAGGAGAAGGAAAACTCTGAATTTAAACCTGTTAAATCCCGCTAAAGAAATTGGCATCGTGTCACATCCTGCTCGTTTGGAGGGGTTGGTAAATATATAGTAAACAATAAAAGTTATAGTCCTTTCGCCGGTTTTCACGGGCAGTCCACCTCAAATGAAAAAATAATCTTTCTGGTCAAGCACAGCCCTGTCAACTGGTGCTTTAGAATACACCGACTGCACCTCTGCAGAGGGTAAGACTCCCCCAATGGGGCCAACTATTGACCGTGCGCTGCGACCCGTGATGCTTAATGATGAAACCCTGGTGACTAAGCAGTACATGGCACGCAACACTCTGCTTTGGTCCTTACCGAGACAATACTGACGGTTGAAGAGGCCTCCTCCGATCAATCGGTTGGTCATGTCAAGCCCTAGCACCTATATGATTGCCCCAACCCAATTGCCCATATGGCAAGCCCCAACCTTTTTTGTATCATATGGGGGCTAGAAGGCGGTGACTGAGGGTCTACATGTCCTGGGAATGACGTTAAACTCTATCTGATGGTGAGGTTCCAGTTTTGGAGGTTTGGGGAATGTGGAGCAACCCTTCATCACCATTGCTCCCTGGTCCACTCTGACCCGGAGTGGTAGTACGTGTTAGGGTCCCATCTATGGGTTAAATAGAAAAATGTATTTATAAAAAAATTGTATTATCCATTAAGAATTGATTTATTTCAAAACTTTATCGGCATTAAATGACCCACTGAGGTTGATATGCCGTAAAACAAAACAAACCAAACCAAACCGGTCATCACTGGTTGATTTGAATCATGAATTTGTAGAGTGCGTTCATTGTCAAAAGTGAAATCGAATTTGATATCCATTCTGGTTGACGTTTAAACAGGTTTGACCAATCATGAGATCCCGGCAAATGGTGACGCCTTGAATGCTTTGTATTATAAGGGTCGTGGGTCGTTTGAACAGGATAGGAAAGAAATATATCATTTAATAATATATAAATAAAGTTTAAACGATGGTTTTCTTTAAAAAAAGAAAGAGAAGGAATGAAATAAAAGATTGTTTTGAAAAGTGAAGAAAAACTGAAAGAATGATAATAAAACGCAGGCAGACTAGAAAAAATATCTACAAGTTTGGGAGGCAAGAAAAAATAAATTGAAGATAAAAGAAAATTGAAAAAAAAAAAGGGTGTGATAAAAAGACGAAGGAAAAAAAATTGAAAGCCAGAAGAGAGAAAGAAGAAACAAACTGAAGAACGAAGGAAAAGAAGAGAAAAAAGAAAAGAAAGAAGAAAGAGCTTATCTTTCTTCTTTTTATGAATTGCGAAAAAAAAAAAAAAAAAAACCAAAAAGCATGAGTCAAACTAAAGAGTAAATAAGAATGAAAAAAGAAATCAGACCATATGACCTTTAGGCACCCCTTTTTGATCTCGATTAAGAAAGGGCACGTTTTTCATTTACACCGTCAATATCCGGATGTTGGTTAGCGTTAGGGGTTAGGGTTAGGGTTAGAGGTTAGTTTTATATTTTTAAAAATCTAAAAATCGTCTGTTAAAACAACCGGATATTGACTGTGTAAATGAAAAACATGTCCTTTCTTAATCGAGATCAAAAAGGGTGCCTAATGGTCATATGGTTCAAAATATCTACAAGTTTGGGAGCCAAGAAAAAATGAAGATAAAAGAAAATGTTTAAAAAGTGTGTAATAAAAAGACGAGAACATGTTTGTTTTTGTTTTTTTGTTTTTGTTTTTTGCAGTTCATAAAATAACTCATCTCTTTTTCTTTCTTTTCTTCTTCCTTTTCGTTTTTCTTTTCTTTTCTTTTCTTCCGTTCTTCCGTTTTCTTCTTCTTTCTCTCTTCTTGCTTTCAATTTTCTCGTCTTTTTTTTCACACACTTTTAAAAAAAAAATTCTTTTTTCTTTAGTTCATTTTTCTTGGCTCCCAAACTTCTAGATATTTTGAACCATATGACCATTAGGCACCCCTTTTTGATCTCGATTAAGAAAGGATGTTTTTCATTTACACCATCAATATCCGATTGTTTGTTAGGGGTTAGGGTCAGGGGTTAGGGTTAGGATTAGGGGTTACTTTTATAATTTAAAAAAAAATCTAAAAATCGTCTGTTAAAACAACTGTATATTGACGGTGTAAATGAAAAACATGTCCTTTCTTAATCGAGATCAAAAAGAGGTGCCTAAAGGTCATATGGTCCAAGAAATCTAAAAGAACAAAAGAAATAGAAGAAGAAGAAATATGAAAAAAAGAGAAGAGGAAAGAATACGGAAGAAAGTGAAGAAGGGTGAATAAGAAAGAAAGAGAAAAAGAAAGAGAAAAAGAAAGGAAGAGAAAAAAGAATAAGAAAGAAAGAAAGAAAGAAAGAAAAGAAAAAGGAATAAGAAAGAAAAAGAAATAAGAAAGAAAGAGAAGGAATTAAGAAGAAAGGGAAGAAGGGAAGAATGAAGAATAAAAAAAGGAAGAAGGGATGAGAAAGAGAAGATAAAGGAATAAGAAAAAAAGAAAGAAAGAATAAGAAGAAAAAATAAGAAAGAAAGAGAAAATAAGAAAAAACGAGGGAATAAGAAAGAAAGAGAAGAAAGAAAAGAAGAAGGAATAAGAGAAAGAGAAGAAAGAAAAGAAGAAACAATAAGAAAGAAAGAGAAGAAAGAAAAGAAGAAGGAGTAAGAAAGAAAGAGAAGAAAGAAAAGAAGAAGGAATAAGAAAGAAAGAGAAGAAAGAAAAGAAGAAGCAACAAGAAAGAAAAAGAAAAAATAAAGAATGAGAAACAAAGAAGAAAGAAAGAGAAGAACGAATGAGAACGAAATAGAAGAAGAAGGAACGAGAAAGAAAAGAAGAAAGAAGAAAGAAGAAAGAAGGAGTAAGAACGAAAGAGAAAAGAAGGAATAAGAAAGAATGAATAGAAAGAAAAACAGAAGAAGGAATAAGAAAGAAAGAGAAGAAAGAAAGAGAGAAGAAAAAGAATGAATAAGAAAGAATGAATAGAAAGAAAAAATAGAAGAAGGAATAAGAAAGCAAGAGAAGAAAGAAAGAGAAGAAGAAAAAAAATGAATAAGAAAGAATGAATAGAAAGAAAAATAGAAGAAGGAATAAGAAAGCAAGAGAAGAAAGAAAGAGAAGAAGAAAAAAGAATGAATAAGAAAGAATGAATAGAAAGAAAAAACAGAAGAAGGAATAAGAAAGCAAGAGAAGAAAGAAAGAGAAGAAGAAAAAGAATGAATAAGAAAGAATGAATAGAAAAAAAAAAAGGAATAAGAATAAGAAAGCAGAAAGAAAGAGAAAGAAGAAGAAAGAAGAAGAATGAATAAGAAAGAATGAATAGAAAGAAAAAATAGAAGAAGGAATAAGAAAGCAAGAGAAGAAAGAAAGAGAAGAAGAAAAAGAATGAATAAGAAAGAATGAATAGAAAGACAAATAGAAGAAGGAATAAGAAAGCAAGAGAAGAAAGAAAGAGAAGAAGAAAAAAGAATGAATAAGAAAGAATGAATAGAAAGACAAAATAGAAGAAGGAATAAGAAAGCAAGAGAAGAAAGAAAGAGAAGAAGAAAAAAGAATGAATAAGAAAGAA
>CM042164.1:42059523-42062023 GCA_023376005.1 Doryteuthis pealeii
CCAGCTTCCATCGAAAGACCACCAGCCAAGGTAGGTGTAAAAAAATTTCAAGGAGTTAAATAATAATAATAATAATAATAATAATAATAATAATAATAATCTGGGACTTCGAGATAAAAACGGATCACCCTATTCCAGTCAGAAGACCAGACCTAGTGTTGATTAAAAAAAGAAAAGAAAAAAAAGAAAACGTGTCATCTGGTGGACTTTGCGGTTCAAGCAGATCACGTTGTCGTGATGAAGGGTTGCTAACATGCTGCCTGGAAACCAATGGTAACAATAGCACCTTAAATGTATTGTACACTATATATATATATATATATATATATATATATATATATATATATATATATAAGGCTTACTCTGACTATATCGGTTTTCTAAAGCAGCTCTATAAATGTATTGAGCACTTTTATATTCATTCATAATTACTACTTATTCTCATGGATGAGCAGTTCATGACATGCAATACTCCACTTTGGCCCTATCTTGGGCTAGACGGGCAGTCGGAGAGGCCCTCTCCGATCAATCGGCTGGTCACGTCAAGCCCTAGCACCTATATGATTTTCCCAACCCTATTGTCCTTATGGCAAGCCCCAACCCCTTTTTATCATATGGGTGCTAGAAGGCGGTGACTGAGGGTCTTCATGTCCTGGGAATGACGTTAAACTCTATCTGATGGTGAGGTTTCAGTTTTGGAGGTTTGGGGAATGTGGAGCACCCTTCATCACCATTGCTCCCTGGTCCACTCTGGCCCGGAGTGGTAGTATCTGTTAGGGTCCCATCTATGGGTTAAATAGAAAAACATGAGTTTATAAACAAAATTGAATTATCCATTAATTGATTTATTTCAATACTTTGTAGGCATTAAATGACCCACTGAGGTTGATATGTCTTAAAACCAAACCAAACCAAATAAATCTTTTTTATTAACTATTCGTTGAGAACATGGAAAATAAATAAACGTGTCTTTCATTTTAAGATTTTATTAAAAAAAATATTATTAAATAGTTAGTAAATTAGTAAAATTAAATAGTAACGGCGTGTATTTTTTTTTTGCGTTTGATATTTTAGATAGGACACCTTAATTTATATTTTCAAAGTGTCTGTGCAGATTTCCATCTGATGCCCCATCAGGTCGAATCAACGGAAGGACTTTTTTACGTAGGGATTTTAATGGGGCATTCTGTGAGGATCTAACTCTCGATACTGTAATAATGGATCTTCAAGACTAACTTTTTTGCCCCCCCCCCCCACCTCACTCTCTACACAGGCAACACCGGGTAGCCACTTCTAGTCTTCCGTAAGTATAAAGGCGTTTTAATAATTTTTCTCTCATCCAAACCAAGACATAGGGCATTCTTCTCTCTGTTGGTCAACCATGAAAAAAAAAACGCCGCTCTTATATAGCTTAAATGGCACAGAACAAATTTGATTTGGTATCGGCCAACCACTGCATTCATACCCAATCAATTGAATGATGTGACAAGATAGTTTAAAGGACACATTTATGCAGGATGTTCCGAAGGTGGTGCCCCCTATTTATTTCAGCGGAAACTACAACAAAACATAGGGAGCACAATAACACTATTGAACCAAGCAAGTCTTCAACGACAAAACACTATTTTTCTATGTAGTCACCTTCATTGGTTATGCATTCTTGACAGCCACAAACAAGAGTCCACATGTTCGGCTCGTAAGAGGGTCGTTCTGAAATGAATGCTTCCTATTTTATTAGGTTGGCCCTACAATGTCACAGCAGGACAGAACTTCGTGGCCAGAAACTCGTTCACGGGAGGGGGAGGAGGCGTTTAGAAAATAATGAGATGGATTTTTTTTATTCAAGAAAGCAATGATATTTTTTGTGTTTAAAAGGTAATGATATTTTCTGTGATAAAAAGGCAATAAGATTTTTTATGTTTAAAAAGTAATGATATGTATTGTGTTTAAAAGGTAATGATATATTTATGTTTAAAAGGCAATGATATTTTTTGTGTTGAAAAGGCAATAAGATTTTTTTATGTTTAAAACGTAATGATATTTTTTGTGTTTATAAGGCAATGAAATGTTTTTATGTTTAAAAGGTAGTGATATTTTTTGTGTTTAAAAGGCAATGATATTTTTTCTGTTTAAAAGGCAATGATATTTTTTCTGTTGAAAAGGCAATAAGATTTTTTATGTTTAAAAGGTAATGATATTTTTGTGTTTAAAAGGTAATGATATTTTTTGTGTTGAAAAGGCAATAAGATCTTTTTTTATGTTTAAAGGGTAATGATATTTATTGTGTTTAAAAGGCAATAAAATATTTCATGTTTAAAAGGCAATGATATTTATTGTGTTCAAAAGGCAATTATATTTTTTGTGTTTAAAAGGCAATGATATTTTTGTGTTTAGAAAACAATATGTTTTTGTGTTGTTTTTAGAAAGCAATAATAGTGTTTAGAAAGTAATAATATTTTTTCGTGTGTCTAGAAAACAAGTTTTTAGAAAAAAATATTGT
>CM042164.1:42064523-42093402 GCA_023376005.1 Doryteuthis pealeii
AAAAAGAAAAATGAAATTATGATAAAGGGGGTCTTTTTGGAAAAAAAAACAAAACATTAGGATGTATTAAAGTAATTTTTATTATTGTTATTATTATTATTATTATTATTATTATTATTATTATTATTATTGAAAGTTGCCCACCAAAAAATGAAATTATGATAAAGGAGGTCTATTTGGAAAAAAACAAAACATTAGGATGTATTAAAATAATAATAATAATAATAATAATAATAATAATAATAATTATTATTATTATTATTGAAAGTTTCCCACCAGCGTTAGCTGATGGTATTCTCTCAATAATAATAATAATAATAATAATAATAATAATAATAATAATAATCAATGGTATATTCACAAACCAGAATCTGTTCTTGAGAATGAAACGCATAAAATTCTCTGGGACTTTGAGATAAAGACGGATCACCATATTAGGCGATGTTTCTCGATATAAAATAAGCAAACTTCTTCGCTTCGATTTTGCTCTGGCCTTGCTTAGATTAATCTCGCCTTGTTGACACTCCCTCTAACGTGAGAATGCGTGATTTGACCGGCGTATTTTATTTCTTTTATGTGTGGGTGCAAGATACTTTAATCTATCTCACTTGACAACAATAAACGGACACGAAGAATGGCTTAAGCTCACGTCGAAAACAAACACCGCGAAAATAAATAAAAATGTCTTTGGGCCGTAAATTTCTTGTCTTGAATCTACCAGGCAATTGTTAATAGAATCCCCCCCCTCCTTTGTGTTTCTTGACATTTTTGTTTATTGCGCCTCTTTGAGCCACCAGTAATCAATATGGTTTTCCGATGATTATCACAATACAGAGGCGTTCTTTCTGTTGACAGAAAGTAGGTTGTTTTCTCTCTGAGACGACACCTCCACCCCCAAAAAAACCCAAACAAACAAAACAAACAAATAAAAAAGGACAAAAGAAAAACAACAATGGAATTATCATAGTCGTTTGATGTATATATTAATTCTCGTGTTCCTTAAAAGTACGACCGTTAACATCTTGCCACACTCTCTGGCAAAAAATAAGACCGTCCAAATCGTCCAAGATCAAATCTATATATTAATACTCGTGTTCCTTAATTGAACGACCGTTATCATCTTGCAACATACTCTGGTTAAAGATGAGACATGAGATCGTCCAAACCATCCAAGATTAAATCTTTATATTAATACTCGTGTTCCTTAAAAGTCCGACCGTTAACATCTTGCCACACTCTCTGGTAAAAAATAAGACCGTCCAAATCGTCCAAGATCAAATCTATATATTAATACTCTAATTCCTTAATTGAACGACCGTTATCATCTTGCAACATACTCTGGTTAAAGATGAGACATGAGACCGTCCAAACCATCCAAGATTAAATCTTTATATTAATACTCGTGTTCCTTAAAAGTTCGACCGTTGTCATCTTGCAACTCTTTCTGGTTAAAAATGAGACAGTCCAAATCGTCCAAAATGAAATCTATATATTAATACTCGTGTTCCTTAATTGAACGACCGTTATCATCTTGCAACATATTCTGGTTAAAGATGAAACATGTGAACGTCCAAATCATCTAAGATGAAATGCAAAAAAATGTAGATCCTGATTATCTGGTGTTGCTTATCAACCGAATTATTTCTAATGAGTGTCGTCACCTCAACTAAATAATGGACCATTCTTGAAGAAAAAGTACATGCTACACAGAAAAAAAAATATAAGAAAGAAAGAAAGAAAAAAAAGAGAGCGGGGGGGGGGAATAGAGAGAATAGGTGAGCGCAAAGAAACGATAATGTTAATCTGTTTCAATCGGATACAATGAAAAGATGAAAAGGAGGACAAAAAGAATGAGAGAGTTAAATCAAGATTTTTATACTTTTTACATATTGAACTCTATTGTAATAGCTCTTAAGTAAGCATATCAAACGTTGTAATGATTAAATTATCATAATGTGGTATATCTAGAGGTCCTGCTAGTTTTTAAATAAACCTAAATATCATCATCATCATCATCATCAAGGTTTGGCGGCAGTCCAGATTTCTTTGACTCTCTCTCCCTCTCTCTCTCTCTCTCTCTCTCTCTCTCTCTCTCTCTCTCTCTCTCTCTCTCGTCATCCCTCCCCAACAGCCATCGCACTAAGTCATTTAAACGACACCCAGTGTCCATACAGAACTGATGAATAAAATAAATAAAGTTGGCGGAGTGGCCTATTGTCAGTATCAGCCAAACAGCGAAGGAATCAATCCCTTTTTCGCTAGACGAAGAACATTGTTTTTGTTTTTTTGCTGTGGTGGAACGCCACACCTACCGTCAGCTTCCCACTTTACCGCTCAGAACAGATTACACAACCTCGGCTACTCGTACTCTGAGCTTGCAGGGACCGTTATCGAACCCGGAACCTTGCGATTCATTGGCGAGTGTTCTACCAACTGAGGTTTTTTGCTGGTCAGCCATGAGGAGGAGTCTTTAGGAGAACGTCATTTATGAGCTCGTTTCTACTTTTTTTTACCTGTAGTCTTGCTCATTGTTCTTGGGTGGTTTGTGAGATTGGAGGTAAATGGGCGTACATCAGCTGTTTTCGGGATTTATCCAAATGTTATATAACCTTTTCCTCGGATGTATATAATCAGGGAGAGAGAGAGAGAGAGAGAGAGAGAGAGAGAGACAGACAGACAGACAGTAGATGATTCATGATGGTTCTTACATTTTAACTTCTGCTTACTTCTCGGCCGGGTGACCATTTAAGCCAAAGCAGGTACTGTAAGTAAACGGAATATCAAAATGACTTGATTCGGCATTAAATGACCCGAAAAGGGTTAATATGCCGTAAAACAAAACAAACTAACTATTTACCCATAGCTGTGAGGTGGGGGAGGGAGAATAGTTGGATTCACACCAGGGTATTAACTCTATGGGAAATGTAAAGAGATTCGTTCAGGATTTGAACTCGTCCCGTCGTGCCCATTTCCTACGATGATAACCATTACACCAGGCGTCTCCAAAAAATCTTTTGGTATATATATTTACCAAACCCTCCGCACGAGCAGGATGTGACACAAGGTCAATTTCTTAAGCGGAGTTCAACAGGTTTAAATTCAGAGTTGTTCTTCTCCTAGACCGGTTGCCTAACCAAGGTTAAAGAGCCCAGTCTGCCCTACTATGCCCTGGAGGGAGGGTTAGATTCAAAGCTTTCCCAAGGGTATTGGCGCTAAGTGAAATGCAATTACCACATCCAGGATTTGAACTCAATTCCCCATTAATTTTTCCATATAGACCCACTGCTTACCAATAATTTTTAAACATACTACAACCATTCCATACTACCATTCCGTGTCAGAATGAACCTGAGAGTATTGGCAATGAAGAGGTACTTAACACTTTCCAGATCTCCAGGACTGTAAGCTCACCATCACCTTAGTGTCATACCCAACTTAGTGTCATACTCAGGACACCCTTGGGGTCTTACCTCTCTGAGCAGCAAGTACCTATTCTGAGCCCTGTTGACAGAGTCATTCTGAATGAAAATACAAGGCTGTGTGAAATGTAGTAAGTCGTCGGGGTGGCCTAAAGTCGGTATCAGCCAATCAGCGAGGGAGTCTATCCCCTTTTCATGACTTTAAACATTACACCACGCGCTTCCAACAAATTCTTTTGGTATACGAGTTGGGTTATTAAACGTCTTGGTTCTGCCACCCACGTCAATAAGACGTGTGTGGCAGAACCAAATCACAGAATATAAATATTGTTTAAAGGATTCTATTCTTTCTTTCTTTTTGTACACCTCATGACCTCTGCGGTCATTTAAGTACTTATAACATTTCAAAATACGAAACTAGTATAGATATCACCATAAATCAATGTCAAATTGGTTACGTTTTAACACGCTTGTTGTATTTTGGCGCGAAATGTTTGCTACATGAGTAAATGAATAAAAAAAAATGTCCGCCCAAAAAATTCAGTATTAAGTTTCTTTTATTAGTTTGGTTCAGTTAGGTTAAAGAAAAAAATTGCTGTGTTAGAAATACGTCAGTTCTTGGTTTTTATATACTTTTTTTTTACCATATTACCTTTAGGCACCCCTTTTTGATCTCGATTAAGAAAGGACATGTTTTTTTTACACCGTCAATATCCGGTTGTTTTAACAGACGATTTTTATATTTAAAAAAATTATAAAACTAACCCCTAACCCCTAACCCCTAACCCTAACCCCTAACAAACATTATAATTTATCAGAAGAACTCAGATTCAACAATAATAACTCCCTGCGGCGTTGTGGCTAACGTGATAGGCTGCGACATCGTAGTAAGTGCTTTCGAACTCCAGTCGTGGGATAATTCCATGTCCAATCATCCAGGCCATGTCACCCACCCCTTCAATTTTTCTGAAATTTTGTCCAGGTGTGCACTATGTTAAAGTAAGACAACCACCAAAATTTAAGCTTACAATTCCGAGTTATGTAGATTAATCTATTTTTGTGTGTAAAATGAGTTCTAGAGCTTCCATACTTCTAAAAATTGGTTTATAAAAACCTTTTGGCTCAAGAAATTCAAAAATACTATCACAAATGTCTTAAAGTTGACCAATTTTATGTTATTAATGATTTCAGATTTTTTTTATAGCAAGATCAATAGGTGGGAAAATCCCAATGTGAAATTGCACCTATGACAATTTTTTTAAAAAATTATTATTATTTTACATATATTTAACATTATCTGTACCAAAAAGATAATTTGGTTTTTGCTCAGAACCGAAGCTACAACATCAGCGGTTCTCAACATTTTTTTCACACCTCCTTCTTCTTCTTCTTCTTCTTCTTCTTCTTCTTCTTCTTCTTCTTCTTCTTCTTTCTTTCTTTCTTTCTTTCTTTTCTTCTTTTTTTTCTTTTTTTTTTTCTTTTTTTCTTTTTTTCTTTCTTTCGTTCTTCTTCTTCTTCTTCTTCTTCTTCTTCTTCTTCTTCTTCTTCTTCTTCTTCTTCTTCTTCTTTCATAGCAAGATCAATGAAAATTTTTTTGAAAACTATTATCATACATACATTGGACTTCATTTGTACCAAAAACATAGTTTGGTTTTTGCTCAGAACCGAAGCTACAACATCAGTTAAAATTTTGCACTTTTATGTTTTATGTGTTTCCGTCCAACCATTGAATAAGGTCTATATGAAGCAAAATAATTGTCAGAGTGCAATAGAAATGAACAGGATTATGTTGGCGGTTGGATATATTCAAAATAATATAGAAACAATACATTTCCATTGTATCAATCATTGCCTGCCGAATTCTGACAATCGACAAAGCTCAATATCAGCACCACATTTCATAATAGAATTGAAAATTGGAAATGATAACAATATACAAATAAAACACTATGGGTTATTTCCTAGTTGAGTAACATGATATTACATGGTGACCCAGAAAAACAGAACTCATTTATTTATCCCATAACTAATTACCTAAACCTAAACCACAACCCTAACCGTAACCCTAACCGTAACCCTAAAACCCTAAACCCTAACCCCTAGTTGAGTAACATGATATTACAGGGTGACCCAGAAAAAACAGAACCCACACATTTTGTAATAAAACTGTTAATTTTAACTAGGGGGTTAGGGTTAGGGTTAGGTTTAGGGTTTAGGGTTAGGGTTGGGTTTAGGGTTAGTTTAATGGGAAAATAAATGAATAAATTGGGTTCTGTTTTTTTCTGGGTCACCCTGTAATATCAGGTTACTCAACTAGGAAATAACCAACATATGTCTATCTACTAAAAGTATTTACATAAGTTTAAAAGTTAAAAATACAGTATAAATCACATTTTATATTTATACAAAACCAATAGAATTTTAGTAATGGGTAATTCTATGTCAAATCATTCAGAAAAAAGAAAAGAAAAATTGTCACTCATGTCAGCAATTTAAGAAAGTCTATATAAAGCAAAATAACTGTCAGAATGCAATAGAAATAATTAAGAAATATTATGTCATCATTGCCCAATGCATTTTCATAGTAAAAATCATTTCCAATAAATTTTCATACTAAAAGTCATTGTTCAATTCAATTCATATTTATAATAAAAATCATTTGCAATGCTATTTCATAGTAAAAACCATTTCCAATGCATTTTCATAGTAAAAATCAGTGCAATACATTTTCATAGTAAAAATCATTTGCAATGCATTTTCATAGTAAAAACCATTTCCAATGCATTTTCATAGTAAAAACCATTTCCAATGCATTTTCATAGTAAAAACCATTTCCAATGCATTTTTATAGGAAAAATCATTTGCAATGCATTTCCATAGTAAAAACCATTTCCAATGCATTTTTATAGGAAAAATCATTTCCAATCCATTTTCATAGTAAAAACCATTTCCAATGCATTTTTATAGGAAAAATCATTTGCAATGCATTTTCATAGTAAAAACCATTTCCAATGCATTTTCATAGTAAAAACATTTGCAATGCATTTTCATAGTAAAAACGATTTCCAATGCATTTTCATAGTAAATACCATTTCCAATGCATTTTTATAGGAAAAATCATTACTAATGCATTTCTATAGTAAAAATCATTTTCAATGAATTTTAACAGTAAAAGTCATTGACCAATGTATATTTATAGTAAGAGGTGTATTTATTTGTTATAGGGTACAATACATTTAAGGTGCAATCGTTACCATTGGTTTCAAATTAGCCTGTTAGCGACTTTTTTGTGAATATGGAAACTCTAGAACTCATTTTACAAACAGAAATAAATTACAAAAAGTCGCGATTTTTCGCGCACCCCTCTCCAAAATTTGGAGAGCTAAAAATCGACATAACTCGGCCAATTTTTGGAATTGGAAGGTAAAATTTCGGGGATTGTCTTACTTAAACATAATCCACACCAGGACAAAATTTCAGAAAAATTGAAGGGGGGTGGGTGACAATTTTACTTTTTCCTGGATGATTTGACATGGAATTACCAATTACAATCAGTTTCAGACTAATACCCTTATATAAGAGAAAAGAAGAAAGAAAAATTACAACATATGAGATGGTTTAAGTGGTGAAATACACCATTATGCTCCCACTACGAAGATATTTCTGTAAAGGATCACAGACGGAAAGAATCTATCTATCTATCTATCTATCTATGAGCGCATGTTTGAAGAGAGGATGACAACGAAGAAAACAAAGAAGACTGCCAAGAAAAAAGAGTAACCGAATAAGTTGGAATAATGAACGAATATAAAAAGCGCTCGATATATATGTAGAGCTAGCTTAGAAAACTGACAATGAAGTAAAGTCGTCGGGGTGGCCTAAAGTCGGTATTAGCCAATCAGCGAGGGAGTCTATCCCCTTTTCAGTAGCGCTAGACAAAAGAGATTGTTTTTTTGCGTCTGAGGTGGAGCACCACACCTACCACCATCTCCTTACTTTACGGCACAGATCCCTGTGCTACTCATATACTGAGTTGGCGAGGACCGATATAGAACTAGGAATCTTGTGGTTTCTAGCTGAACGCTCTACCTCCCCTTTGGAGAACTCTCTAGTAAATATTAGACTATACAAACTCTCAATAAGTGTACCAATTATTATAAGTAGAATAAAGCTTTCCAAAGTCTATCGGTGTTATCCTCCCCTATTTTATGATTACCTCCCCTTTGGAGAACTCTCTAGTGAGTACTAGACTATATAAACTCTCAATATGTGTCATAATTATTCTAAGTAGAATAAAGCTTTCCAAAGTCTATCGGTGTTATAAATGCGTCAGTTCTTGGTTTTTATATACTTTTTTTTTTACCATATTACCTTTAGGCACCCCTTTTTGATCTCGATTAAGAAAGGACATGTTTTTCATTTACACCGTCAATATCCGGTTGTTTTAACAGACGATTTTTATATTTAAAAAAATTATAAAACTAACCCCTAATCCTAACCCCTAACCCTAACCCCTAACAAACATTATAATTAATCAGAAGAACTCAGATTCAACAATAATAACTCCCTGTGGCGTTGTGGCTAACGTGATAGGCTGCGACATCGTAGTAAGTGCTTTCGAACTCCAGTCGTGGGATAATTCCATGTCCAATCATCCAGGCCATGTCACCCACCCCCTTCAATTTTTCTGAAATTTTGTCCAGGTGTGCACTATGTTAAAGTAAGACAACCCCCAAAATTTAAGCTTCCAATTCCGAGTTATGTAGATTAATCTATTTTTGTGTGTAAAATGAGTTCTAGAGCTTCCATACTTCTAAAAATTGGTTTATAAAAACCTTTTGGCTCAAGAAATTCAAAAACACTATCACAAATGTCTTAAAGTTGACCAATTTTATGTTATTAATGATTTCGAATTTTTTCATAGCAAGATCAATAAGTGGGAAAATCCTGATGTGGCACTGCATCAATGACAATTAAAAAAAAAACTATTATCATACATACATTGAACTTTATTTGTACCAAAAACATAGTTTGGTTTTTGCTCAGAACCGAAGCTACAACATCAGTTAAAATTTTTCACAGATGCAGACTATGCTGATGACCTCGCACTTCTTGCAGATACACCAGCACAGGCTGAGACACTACTGCATAGCCTGGAGGAGGCAGCAAAAAGCATCGGCCTGCATGTGAACTCTGCTAAAACAGAGTTCATGAGCTTCAGAAAGAAAGGAGACATCTCCACGTTAGACGGTAAGCCCCTTAAGCCAGTAGAACAATTCACATACCTGGGTAGTAATATCTCATCCACAAGAATGAGGACCAAGAAGAACAAAAGCTTTCCAAAGTCTATCGGTGTTATCCTCCCCTATTTTATGATTAACTCCCCTTTGGAGAACTCTCTAGTGAGTACTAGACTATATAAACTCTCAATAAGTGTACCAATTATTTTAAGTATAATAAAGCTTTCCAAAGTCTATCGGTGTTATTGTTTGTCATTACAATCATAAAAGATACAAGGATAAGGATAAAACCATGATTCGGCATTTTTGCAATCTTGCGATCATATATTTATAAGCGAAAGAAAAAAATAATATGAGACGTGGGTGAAGTGGGGTAATATGCCATTACATCCCCCCCAAAAAAAATATCCAAAAACAAAAAGATCAAAGAATTAACAGCCATGTGCCGACCCTTTTTTTTTTTAAAAGTCGGCCAATTTCTTTTTTGTTTTGTTTTGACAACACCCAGTAATCGTCGCCTTGTCGGCTGTTTTTTTTAATACGCCGACTGTACCTCTGCAAAGGGGTAAGATCATCCCCGCCAAAGGGGCCACAAATTGGCCGTGAGTGGCGGCCCATGATGCTTAAGGACGGGATCTTAGTGACTGAGCTGTCCATGTAAAGCAACACTCCACTTTGGCCCTTACTTAGGCTAGACAGGCGGTCCTTCGATCAATCGTCTGGTCACGTCAAGCCTTAGCACCTATATGATTGTCCCGACCCAATTGCTATCATGGCAAACTCCCAACCCTTTTTATCATATATATGCTAGAAGGCGATGGCTGAGGATCTTTAGTGTCCTGGGTATAACGTTAAACTCTGATGATGAAGTTCCAATTCTGGAGCTCTGGGGAGTGTGGAGTACACCTCCATCGCCATTACTCTCAGGTCCACCTTGACCCGGAGTGGTAGTACCTGTTAGGATCCCATCCATGGGTTAAATAGATAAAAATTAATTTTAAAAATGCGTTTAAAAAATTTGAGTTTAGAAAAAAAAATTGAATGCCCAAAAAGAATGAATAAAGCAAAAAAACAAAAAAAGGTTCGGCATAAAATAACCAAACAAGAGTTGACATGCCGTAAAATCCAACCAACCAACCAACCAAGCAACCAGCCCAGTAATGGATTCACTGATATCCAAATTATTGTTAACGCCGAATTCGATTCAGTGGGTGATTAACGTAAGTGGTCTTGAAAATATGTCCATAAAGTTATCTATAAAATAAAAAAAGGTAAAGTAGCGGGTTGTCACAGAGATTGAACTCGCAACCTTCTGATCGTGACTGATGACTCGTGGTAAGATACTGGTCATCCAAATTGGCTGGATTAGTTTGGCATAAATGCCGAGACGGTTTCACTCGAGGTGTTTGGAGTCGACCCAGCCACTGGGTAAAATAACAGCGTGATCCGCTGGGATTCACGCATATTTTTTTTTTACGAGCCAGCCATGAGCTTCGGTTTGTGAGTGGCTTCCCACATTAAAACGACCTTGTGTCACATCCTAACCTAGTGGGAGGTCTTGACAGATACCAAGAATTACTGTTTTCAATGGAGAGAGCCGGTTGTTAGTACCAGTTTGACGACCCTACCCGCAACGAGTGACGACATAAAGACCCGAAGGAGTTTTTTTTTTAATTCCCTATAAGTAACATTTGTATATACGCCATGAATCACCCAGCACGCCATGACGCGGCATTTTCTGTGCCAAGGTGGCCGGTATCGGCTTACTTGTTTTATATTCTAATTCTAATATGTTATATTATAATTCTAATATATCCAACAAGAATAAATAAAACAAAAACACATTCCCGCCCTGTCGTTAGAATACATTGACTGCACTTCTGCAGAGGGGTAAAACCCTCCAATAGGACCACTTGTTGACCGTGGGTGGCGATCCTGATGCTAATGGGAATGGTAATAAAACCGACGTGATCTGCGTCAAAACAAGCCCCTTATATTATTGGCCAAGGTGTGACATGTGACCTTTAATGCTAATAAACATGTAATAAATGTGAAAAACACTTAGGATTATCTAATAACATACCAAGCTTCTACTTTAAAAAGTCTTGAAAGAACATTCTGCCTTCTTGTCTGGCCTTCTTGCTGGGATAAGGTGATCCGTTTTAATCTCAAAGTCCCAGAGAATTTTGTGCGTTCCTCAAGAGATTCATGCATATACCATTTTTTGTGGTCAAAATTTAATTTCTAGCATAATTCCCAGTGGATCACCTTCCCAACCCAGTCGTGTCCAGTTTTGTATTCTCGTTGTGCTAGTTTGCTACATTCGCAGAGTATATGGTTAACAGTCTCATCTCTATTCCCGCAAAGTCTACATTTACTATTTTGTTGGGTCCTATCGATTCTCGCTTTGATGTAGTTGGTCCTTATGGCATTATTTTGTGCAGCAATTATAAGTGATTCCGTTTCTCTTTTGAGGTTTCCTTTTCTTAACCAAGTCCAAGTCTTTTCATGGCCAACTTCTTCAATTTGTCGTTTAAAGCGTCCATATAATTGTTTTTCTTCCCATTTTTGTTTTCTAGTCTTTGTTGTTTTTCTGATTGTCCATCGGTCGCCTCTACTATTGTTGGCCGCCATAAGTAGTTTGTCTTTGCTCTTTCTTGTGTAATCTCCAAGTTGTTGGATTGTGGTTTCTACGCAATCCTCTATGTTGGCAAGACCTCTTCCCCCTTCCTTTCTTGACACATATAATCTATCTCTATCATCTCTAGTGTGGAGAGCCTTGTGCATTGTCATTAATTTTCTCGTCATTTGGTCAATCTGTCGGATTTCTTCTTTTGTCCATTTTGTCCCAGCCCAGGTATTGATTCCTTTGATCAGATTTCTGCTGTTAAGTTTGGTTTCTAGAAGTTTTCTTGTTCGCCTGAGATATTCTTTTTTAACTTTTCCTTTCATTTCTGTTTGCTTAATATTGTCCGCTTCTAAAATTCCTAAGTATTTGTAACTTTCATTTTCATCAAGTGATTTTATGGTGTCCTGGTTTGGTAGTTGTATTCAATTCATTATTATTATTATTATTATTATTATTATTATCTATAGCTTGTTTAATTCAGGAAAAAAAATAGAAATAGACATTTCTGATTATTTTGTCCAAAACGACAAAAATTGCAAATATTTCATCACAAGAAAAAGAAAATTCTGCGATAATTCTTCCGTTAATATTCACTGTTTTGTCCAAAGTCGCTGGAAGGTAAATACCCCAACTGTTTTTTTTTCTGACAAAACAAAAACACATTCGGCATAAAATAACCCAACAAGTGTTGACATGTCGTAAAATCTACGCAATCAGCCCAATGATAGAATTACTGATATCCCAATTATTTATGAAGCCGATTTCGATTCAATGAGTGACAAACGTAAGCGGCCCTGACCTTTAGGCACCCCTTTTTGATCTCGATTACGAAAGGACATGTTTTTCATTTACATGTCAATATCCGGCTGTTTGCTAGAGGTTAGGGTTAGGGGTTAGTTTTTACAATTTTAAAAAAATCTAAAAATCGTCTGTTAAAACAACCGGATATTGACTGTGTAATCGAAAAACATGTCCTTTCTTAATCGAGATCAAAAAGGGATGCCTAAAGGTCATATGGTCCAAGTTATCTAAAGAAAAAAAAAGGGGAGGTAACACTTGTATATATATATATATATATATATATATATATATATATATATATAACCCATCTCCGCACGAGCAGGATGTGACACAAGGTCAATTTCTTAAGCTGACTTTGACAGGTTTGAATTTAGAGTTTTCCTTCTCTTAAACCGATTACCTAGCCATGTTTAAAGAGTCCAGCCACCCCCTAATTATAGCTGGAGGGAGTGTAATTTGATCCATACTTTCCCAAAGGTATTAGCGCAATGTGAAATGAAAACAACTTCAGTCCAGGATTTGAACCCGAGACGACGAGACCATTACCTACGACTCTAATCATTACACCACGTATCTCCAGCACTTGTATATACGCCATGAATCACCCAGCACGACATGACGCGGCGTATTTTGTGCCAAGGTGGCCGCTATCGGCTTACTCGTTTTATATTCTAATTCAATATGTTTTAAGTGTGCTAGCATTCTGCCATTAACATCGTAAATCTTTTGTTGGTGAATTGCGCTGACTAAAGACTCGGAGGAGTGCAACATTTTGAGGGAGGAGTGCAACATTTTGAGGGAGGGACAGAACTTTTTTTTTTATACAAGATAAATGTACATGAAAAAGAAATGATAAAAAGCAACAAAAAAAAAGGAAAGAAAAACTGAATAATATTATTTTTCAGAATATATGTCGTTGTACAATACATAGGTGCTCTCGAAAGGAACATAGACACAAACAATCTATCTATATATTTACTAAGATAACCCCCCCCCCCATACACACACAAACATACACACACACACATGCCGAAATGTACATACAGATATTGACTTTTTCTCGATTTGTTTACGCCTTCACATTTAAACAGATATGCTCACCTAATTTATTAATTATCAACTAATTAAATTTCACTTAGGCATGACTTCAATTAAGCACTTATTCTCCCAAATTGTGGGCTATCGACATCTCAAACAGACCATAAACCTGTTTTTTTACTTTCACACACACACACACATTTATGTATATATATATTTACATATATATCTAATAATATATATATATATATATATATATATATATATATATATATATATTATATATTTACTTAGTTTTCTCAAGAAATAAGTCCAAGGTGGACGCTTGAGATAACGGATTTAAATTATGTACTACATCTATGATAAATATCTATTAGTATATACAATTGATTCTTAAAAATTGCATGCGCTCAAAAATTACGGTTAATTTAATATTAATTTGATAATAATAATAATAATAATAATAATAATAATAATAATAATAATAATAATAATATATATATATATATATATATATATATAGTCTTTTTTAGTATTGGAGAATTGAAAATAAACTACTCGATTACGTGTGTAAGAGCTGTATTTATTTATCATAGTGTACAATGTGTGTGTGTGTGTGTATAATTCTATGGTTAGTTATATTGAATATGTAGTAGTAAGAAAACCCACATATAAGATAAATATGTGTGTGGAACATGTATATATATATATGTGTGTGTCTGTGTGTGTGTGTGTGTATGTGTGTGTGGTGTGTACATACATGTGTGTGTGTGTGTGTGTGTACATACATGTGTGTGTGTGTGTGTGTGTACATATATTATATGTGTAAATTTTATTACTTTTATTTCATTGCTTTATATTCTTTCGCCACCGCTTTGGTTAAACTGATTCCTGATTCCTTTGCACAAGTGAGAAGGCAGAATATCCAGTATAAAGACTGTTAGTAAGAACCACTGACAAAATGGCGTATTCATGTCAAAATCTTATTTAGTTAAAGCTGAAGTTTAAATTATCTTCATAAGTAGTCAATGCAAATCCACTCCAAATTAACTACTAAAATGATTAATCATATTTAATTAACCATTGTTAATTAAGGTCATGATAGAATTTAAGATGATTAATAATAATTAGTAATAATTAATTAATGTATTTTATTTCTAAGCAAAGACGAACAATCCGGACAAAAATACTTAAATCGTGTAACTCTTATTAAAATAAAATTATCTATAGAAATACATAAACCATGACAGAATAATATTAACTTCATTAGATAGTTTATAAATATTGTAGGAGAGACTTCTAGATCTTTGACTAAACGGGTCTCTGAACATAGATATCATATTAAACGAGGTTTTCTAAAAAACGCCCTAGCTAAACATATTATAGACACTAACCATACTTTTGATTTTAAAGGTGCCAAAATATTAACTCACATACACAATAGAACACTACGTAGAATTATGGAATCTTGCGTTATTCTCTCTCTCTCTCTCTCTCTCTCTCTCTCTCTCACACACACACACACACACACACACACACACACACCACACACACACACACACATATATATATATATATATATATATATATGGATATATAGTCATCCACAGACACGGTGTTACGATGTTTACGTCTCATCAGTGTGGCTAGACTTAACAGCTACTTGTAGCCGGGAGCAAAACCTGACTGAATTTTCGTCAGTCAGGCTATTTACCGTATGTATATATATAAGGAAGATTCTCTATGTCTGTCTGTTTCTATGTTTGTACAACGACCGAGCGCACGTACTTTCAACAAGGAAAATTGGTGGAGACCAGCAAAACGAAAGTTTTATAAAATCCACAACCTATTTTTGGCCGAGTGGGGTGGGGGGTGGGTCATTTTTCACAAGAAAAGCTAAATAAACACATCATCATCATCATCATCATCATCATCTTGTCGTGCTGGCATCATGGATAACCATGAAAATCGCCAACCATCCGTATCTGTCATTGTCCCCGGGAGGTCGTCTGCGCAGTATCCAGAATTCACGCAGAGCTGATCGATGTAAGTCCTTGCTGGGCAGCCCACACTGGCGTCCCCATGTTCAGGTTTCCACAGGAAAACGTTACTCATGAGTTCGTCCTTACTTCTCCAGCAGTGTCCAGCATGTCTTGCACCAAATAAATATATAATTATGTATAAATCAATGATATATTTTTAAAAATTGATTAACTCTTAACATCCTGTTGAGAATTTTCTAAGTCCACAGTATTCCTATAAAGATATATAAAAAATGGCTAAAAATGACCTTTGCATCTAAAGTTACCTGTTATTTCCCTGAAATCAAAGACTTCTAAATATGTTTAATATTACATTTAAACAAAGGCTTTCCAAGTCCAGAGCCCCATTCCTAAAGGATTTATCAATAAATGGCCTTTTCATTTAAAGTTACCCGGGATATTTGCCTTAAATCAAAGACTTCTAAATATGTTTAATATTACATTTAAACAAAGGCTATCATTTGGGGTGGATTAGGAAAACAAAAAAACTTCCGACTGGGTGGAATGAGGATGCTATGAGTTAAATATGAATAAAAAATAAAACAAATTAATAAAAGACAAAATGTAATAAAAAGTAAATAAAAGACAAAACAATCTAACGAGGAGAATAAAAAAAAAAAACACCTTAAAAAAATAATATATAAAGAATAAAAGATAATATAATCTATTAATAATGGAGATTCTGTAACAAAAATTACGTCACTGTTTATGTCACATTACCCAAAATCGTCATAACAGAATAAATACACTCAAAATTTGAACATGCAACATTAGACAGTCCTCATTGTTTTTTAAAACAAATTTTAATAAATACATGACTGGTATTATATATCTATATATAGTTTGTTTTATTTTAATACATATTTAAAGTTTACATTTCAAATTGTTTTATTTTTTAATCCTTTAATGAATTTGGCGATTTTAATTAGGGTATAAACTCGCTGACATTGAATTTTTTACTCCCACCCCTCAGGCAATATGTTTCAAAAATCTATTTTTACATCGCCCGGAGAGCGTTTTTTTTATTTTGCTAGTATATAGAATAAAATATATAGAAAAAGGATTTTCATTGATCTATATATAAATATAGAGGTTAAATCCTACTTAACGGACCTAAATTCCACCATCGTATGTCACCCTGCCGAAAGAAAAAAATACTGAAAATCAAGGAATTAACCGAATCTAATGAACTTTTCAATGTTGATATATTAATGAATGAACAATATAATGCACTAGTTATTTTATTTGAAAACTTAATTTTTTCAGGTCAGTTAACTTTGAACCACGTATCTTTGAGGCGTAACACAGATTTACAAACATACGTGGTTCAAAGTTAACTGACCTGAAAAAATGTAAGAGTTTTCAAATAAAATAACTGATGCATTATATCTTTTATTCATTGATATATCAACACTGAAAATTTCATAAAATTTGGTTAATTCCCTGATTTTTAGTATTTTTTTCTTTCGGTGGGGTGACATACATTGGTGGAATTTAGGCCCGTTAAGTTCGATTTAACCAATATAGATAAGTGATTTATTTCTAACTTTTTGAATGCCGGGCAATGCCGGGTTGCTCTGCTATTTTCATATAAAAATAAATAGCTATCTATGCATCAATAGATAGATAGATAAGCTGGAACAAAATGAAATAATTTGATGAAGTGAATGAGATAGATAGATAGATATATAGATAAGAATAGAGATAGGTAAATACATAGATATGAATAGAGGTAGATAGATAGATACATATATATATATTAATAGAGATGAATAGATAAATTCATAGATCGATATGAGGACTCGCTACACCACGTGAAACTATAGTCGGAGGATTTTAAACCATTCGATTTTAAAACATATATATATGCGGTCAGTCTGAATTCGACCCTACCCAAGGATAGCTGTGTCTAGCCACACTGAAGAGGCATGATATGCCGAAACACGTGTCTGTGGATGACTTATTAATATATATATATATATATATATATATATATATATATATATATATATATACTCCCACTTTAGTTGAGTTCTCTTAATAGGGATTTAATTGCAAAATTCACCGTTCTGGCGTCTAGCTAACCCTCGCTTTGTTTACAAATGTTTGAGGACTCTAGTGAATTCATTTCCGCTTAGAAATGTAGCGATTAAATATTCTATATTTGACAGCTGTCTCAAGCCGCACGGGTATACAGGCTTGGCGAACGAAAGTTCATTCGGGTCTCAAACCCGGCTAGGGGTAGCTGTTAAGGTATAGCCACACTGATGAAAGGTGAAACCTCGAAACACGTGTCTGTGGATTACTTATTATATATATATATATATATATATAAACTCAGATAGATAGATTGGAAAAAGATGCCCACTACTTAATTAGGTGACCTCTTAAGCAACCACAGGTACTATAAGCAACCCGAATCCTTTGTTTATGAAAATGACACGATTCGGTTTTAAATGACCTGAAAAGGGTTGATATACCGTAAACCAAAACAACAACAAAAACAACATAGACATACTCACACAACATAGAACTATCCATACAATCAGGTTAAACACAAGTAAAATACTTTTACCAATTTTGTCTTTCATACTTATACAAACAGGGGGGGGGTCAAAGTTTATGTACCGGGGGGGGGGAAGGTTGATAAAAATTGTGATATTGTGAAAAGTACCTGGTACCTATTACTTAAACATTACATTTATTATCAAGTAATTATTCATTAAACACAGTTTTGTTAAAACCAGTATGCAAATTAACCACACCATATATTATGTAAACCATTATTTTTAGTGATATAGAAGACACATTGCATAATTTTAAACGCACTAATAATATGGGCTCTTAGGGGTCTGTGTTTGTTAATTTAAATTAACAGCGTTGATCCCAGGGGGCTATCACCCCAGGCAACACCTGCCCCCTCGATTTAAAGGGACAGGGCTGGGTTTATTGCCCAGCGCCTGAGGTAGAATGCCGACGGAATCAACGTATTTTTTATGCCTACCACCCATGAGCTTCGGCTTGTGGGTGGGCCCACATAAAAATGTCCTTGTGTCACGCCCTCATAAGTGGGATGAGAGGCAAATACCATAACATGGGCTGTTTTGAGGCAAATCTAACTCAGATTTTCATAGAGATATTCATAGAGACCTTGTTGATAAATAATATTTATTCTATGTATTAATGATTTTGACTATAAATGAAATACGCATGGATAAACTTATACATTTCCTGAGGATATTGTGACGTAAGCAGTGACGTAGTTTCGGTTACAGACAGAATATAATAAAGATAATTAATAATAAACTATTTCAATTTTTTAGATGCATGTCACGAGTTAACTTTTAAATTAACTAATCAAGTCATTTTATAAGTTAATAAAGATATATGCTTCATTTAAATGTGGCATATATATATATATATATTATACCAACCCCTCCGCACAAGCAGGATGTGACACAAGGTCAATTTCTTAAGCGGAGTTCAGCAGGTCTGAATTCAGAATTTTCCTTCTCCTAGACCGGTTGCCTAACCAAGGTTAAAGAGCCTAGTCTGCCCTACTATTTATCCATAGCTGGAGGGAGAATAGGATTCATACCTTTCCCATGGCTATTAGCGCTAAGTGAAATGCAATTAGCACGTCCAGGATTTGAACTCGGGGCGACGAGTCCATTTCCTATGACTTTAACCATTACACCACGCGCTTCCTACAAATGTGGTATATAGAAATCTAATACATTGCAACAGAATAATAATTAGGATAATTTTATTTATTTTGTTATTGTCTAAAAGAAATACAATGGTTAAAATACCAAAATACGAATAGTACTATGTACTCGCTTGATTACCTCATTTCAGGAATAAAACCGCCTCCTTTAGAATTACCAGATACTTTTTACAATATCAATTTTTCTTTTTTCGGCATACATATCAGGCACCTAAACTTTGATACCCTCTACATTCACACGTACGCAAAGCTTTTTTCTTTCATGTTAAAGCACGTTGAAAAAAAAAATAGTTCATCCTGTGCCCATTTTTTTTGTTTGTTTGTTTTTCTTAGCTATTCATATAAATTTTAAGATGGCCTCCCGCACATGAAATTGCCGTTGTAATGCTTGAGTAAACTTTAATGGCTGCTTGAATGGTTTTCGACTTGTCGTTATTGGTATGAATTAGTACTAAATACTTTAATGGCCGACACACCTTGGAACCCCGCTTCTTCTATAGTCGTTAACCGAGTTCTTTGAAGAAGAGGAACATCAGTGTAATACGCAACTGACAACCAATCAAAATGCTTTAAAAAAAGAACTTGGTCACTAAGGGGTCGCAAGGATTTTGATTGGTTACAGGTGTCATACTCGACATACCTTACACAAACTTACACAATTCATGGGGATATTGTGACGCCCCATTATGGGATAATAAATTAGCACACTAAACTTGCAGATCCATTACAAATGAATGGCGAGTTCGATCTTTGCAGGATGCCCCCACACACTTGTGACCTTGAACGTCGTGAACAGGTTGGGTAAAAGGGGATCCCATGGTAGGTGCAATAATTGTTAACGAACTAAACTTGCTGATATATTACTACTGAATAGCGAGTTCGATCCTCGCTGGATGCCCCATATTTGTGGCCTTGTGTCGCATCCTGACCGTTGCGAACGTGTTGAATAAATACCTACCTTGCAATCCAGACGAGTGTCTCTTCGTCGTGTAATTGTTAACTAGCTAGTCTCGCAGATCCATTACTACTGAATAGGGAGTTCGTTGCAAACATGTGGGGTAAAAGGAGAACCCATCGTGGTATAATAGTTAGTAAACTAAACGTGCAGATCCATTACTAATGAATAGCGAGTTCGATCCTCGCTGGATACCTCATGGTTGTGGCCTTGAGTGTCAACCCACCTGTGGCGAACGTATTGGGTAAATATCTACCTTACAATACAGTCAGCCAAAAGCAGATACACTTTTTTGGAGCCAAAACTGAGTACGCCCTGACCCCAAAAGGTGGAGGAAATTAAGATATTACCCAGCTTAAAACCATCACAGACCGACAAAAAGTGCCAGGGAACATTACAAACAGATAGGCGTCTCATCGAGGTGTAATGGTTAGCAAGTTAGTTTTGTAGACCCATTACAATTGAATAGCGAATTCGATCCTCGCTGGATTCTCCTATACTTGTAATCTTGTCACAACCTACCCCTGGCGAACGACCGCCCGTCGGCTGGGGCGTTAGAATGCACCGACTGCACCTCTGCAGAGGGGTAGGACTCCCCCAACAGGGCCACCTGTTGGCCGTGGGTGGCGACCTGTGATGCTTAAGGATAGAACCCAGGTGGATGAGCAGTTCATGACTTTTAATACTCCACTTTGGCCCTCTTGGGCTAGACGGGTGGTCGGAGAGGCCTCCGATCAATCGGCTGGTCCCGTCAAGCCCTTATGGCAAGCCCCAACCCCTTTTATCATATGGGTGCATGAAGGCGGTGACTGAGGGTCTACATGTCCTGGGAATGACGTTAAACTCTATCTGATGGTGAGGTTTCAATTTTGGAGGTTTCGGGAATGTGGAGCACCCCTTTATCACCATTGCTCCCTGGTCCACTCTGACCCGGAGTGGTAGTACCTGTTAGGGTCCCATCTATGGGTTAAATAGAAAAAATTTATAAAAAAATTGTATTATCCATTAAGAATTGATTTATTACAAAACTTTATCGGCATTAAATGACCCAGTGAGGTTGATATGCCTTAAAACCAAACCAAACCAAACCAAATCTGGCGAACGTGTAATATGAAGAGTCAGTGAAATTGATCTAAATCAACATTTTAAGGTATGGAAATAAAACAAATAATTATCTATGATGGTTCGAATCAAGAACTTGAGTCTAATAGGGATTTAATTGCAAAATCACCGTTCTGGCGTCTAGCTAACCCTCGCTTTGTTTACAAATGTTTGAGGACTCTAGTGAATTCATTTCCGCTTAGAAATGTAGCGATTAAATATTCTCCTATATTTGACAGCTGCCTCTGGTCGTACGGGTTAAAGGCTTGGCGAACGAAAGTTCATTCGGGTCTCAAACCCGGTCAGGGGTAACTTTTACGGTATATGCCACACTGATGAAAGGTGAAACCTCGAACACATGTCTGTGGATTACTTATATTATTATATATATATATATATATATATATATATAATAATGTATAATAGCTAATAATTGATTTATACAGAGCAAAAATAAATATATATATATATATAATATATATATATATATATATATATATATTACTTTCAAAAAGAAAACTGACGATTTTTTGGGTATTATAAATTTATTGTGACCAGAACTCAATATGAGCCTAGTCTCATCTGATAGCTGTTTACATAAAGTCTCTTTATTAAATAGCTATCTGATGAGACTATATATATAATATATATATATATATATATGGTAAAGAAAAAAGGTTTTGAAATAGACCATTTTGTGCAAAATGGGCGATTTTTAAGCCTTTTCTTTACCAATTAAATTGCTTTGTTCAATTGAATTGAGCATCGAGCTTTCTACTTGGACCTCAACTACTCTAAAGTTCCGCCATTGGAAAAAAAAGGACCAGCTTAGAATCATCCTAATACCAACTTACCTGGTAAGCCATCTACGTTATATATATATATATATATATATATATATATATATATATATATTATATATTAATGTGTGTGTGTGTGTGTGTGTGGTGTGTGTGTGTGAAAAATGGAAATTGGAAATGAATCCGACAATATGAGGAAGAATGAATAAAGAAAAGAAAGAAATAGAATGGATAATAAAAGATGAATTTAATCAATATCACTTATGAACTGACCGAAACACATGTGTAAGTGATACTGATTAAATTCATCTTTTATTATTCATTCTATTTCTTTCTTTTCTTTATTCATTCTTCTTCATATATATATATATATATATATATATATATATATATATAACTTGATGCTTCAAAAGAGTCTAATAATAGATGAGAAAAACTTTCTATCAGGGACCCCGCTCTCAAAAAGTGTTTTAATACTTTTGAGAGGGGTCCCTTGGAAAGGATTTTTCATTTATCCCCCTCATTTCATTCATTTTTATTTCATCCATTCATTCATTTTACCATTAATTTTTAACTATATATATATATATATATATATATATATATATATATATACGCATACGTTGGCAGAGTAAAGTGCCCAACACAGAAGTGCTGGAACGAGCAAACATAAACAGCATGTCCGCCATCATCTGCGAGAGACGCCTGCGTTGGCTTGGTCACGTCATGAAGATGGACAAAGGCCGCATCCCCAAAGACCTACTGTATGTTGTATTAGTAGAGGGCACCGACCGGTAGAGAGACCACGCTGCAAGAGGGACATGAAGACATGCCACATCGACACCAACACATTGGAGGCTTATGCAGAAGACCGTGCAACCTGGCGCCTCCTCGTCAAACAAAGAACGAAAAGAAGTGAAAAAGAGAGGAAAGAAGCCACCGCAGAAAAGAGAGCCATAAGGAAGGAGAGACAACAGCATCTCCAGCATCTCCAGCAGCATACCGTTTGTTTGCAATCACTGCACCAGAGATTGCCATTCAAAAATTGGTCTGTTCAGCCACTCGCACAGTTGCAGATTTAAAAAAAAGTGGACACTACGCCATCGTCTATAGTAGACGGAAGGATACCAACACACACACACACACACCACACACACACACACACACACATATATATATATATATATATATATATATATATATATATGTAGTATATTAAGAAAAATTGAAAAAACACAGGTTTAAATGATTGGTAAGTTTATTGGCCGACGCTGCAGTGTTTCGATCTATTAATTAGATCATCTTCCGGGCATTTGTTGGTATATGGAAGGTGATAATTTTTTATCACCTTCCATATACCAACAAATGCACTGAAGATGATCTAAATTAATAGATCGAAACACTGCAGTGTCGGCCAATAAATTACCACTTAACTCATTTAAACCTGTGTTTTTTCAATTTTTCTTAATATACTGCATACCGTCGGATTCACTTCCTTTTCTTCACACACACACACACACACACACACACACACACATATATATATATATATATATATATATATATATATATATATATATATATATATATATATATATGTGTACTAAATCCCCAAAACATCCTTTTTTGTTGAAAACGAGAGTCTGAGTATCCCGTAGAATATTTTATTTGTTTTATTCATTTGTTTTATTTTATTTTCATTTTTTTTTTTTTTAGATAGATAATTCTGGAAGTGTTTGTAGATACCTAATCTGTAAGACTTTGAATTGTTTAATTATGTCTATATCACTTACCTGTGTCTGGTCTCTGATTCATGTTTATCTCTTAGTTATTCCTGGCATTGCCCTTTCCATTGATCTCTGTATGACTCTACATTCCTTTCGAGTTATCTAGTTAATAATCCATGTTTCCTAACCATATGTTACAGCTGGTATTGTTGTTGCATTTAGCGCACAGCTAGTTCGTCATCGCACGTTTTACGTGTAAACTTCGAGGTTCGCTTTGCTAACCAGACTCCATCTCCTTATTAAGTAAGTATTTTATAGCCATATACTTACATCCCATCCCTTGACTAGAAAAGGCTAGTCCAACTGGGTAAAGGGCGATGCCCAGCAATGGTAAACTAATTTAGGAAGAGCGCTTTGCATAACTGTTATCGCTGTTTGGTTTGGTTTGTTTTGTTTTACGGCATATAACTCAGTGGGTAATTTAATTTTTTTTTGGTTTGGGTTTAATGTAATTTAATGTTTAATGTTAAGTTTTGAAATAAGTTTATTCTTAATGCATGCTCATTTTTAAATTATAAACACATTTTTCTATTTAACCCATAGATGGGACCCTAACAGGTACTACCATTCCGGGTCAGAGTGGACCTGGGAACAATTGTGATTAAGGGGTGCTCCACATTCCCCAGACCTCCACAACTGGAAACTCACCATCAAATAGACTTTAACGTCATTCCCAGGACACGAAGGCCCTCAGCCACTGCCTTCTAGCACCCATATGATAAAAGGGTTGAGGCTTGTCATAAGGGCAATAGAGTTAAGGCAATCACATAGGTGCTGAGGCTTGACGTGACCAGCCGATTGATCGGAGGGGGCTTCTCCGACCGCCCATCTAGCTTAAGTAAGGACCAAAGTGGAGTATTGCATGTCATGGACTGCCAAGCCACCTAGGTTCCATCCTTAAGCATCACGGCTCGCCATCCACGGCCAACAGGTGGTGGGGAAGTCTTACCCCTCTGCAGTCGGTGTATTCTAATGCCCCAGCCGACAGGGCGTGGTTATAACAGAATCGGCGAGTCGAGTTCGAATCCTAGACGAGACAGTTTGCATTTCACTTGGCGCTGATGCTCTCAGTAAAAATATGGATCCGTCTGTTTCCCCTCAGTTATGGGTAAATAGTAGGACAGTCTAAGTTCTTAATCCTTAGTTAAGAAACCGGTCTAGGAGAAGAACTCTGAATTCAAAACCAGTTTTACCCCGCATAAAAAAGGCATGTAATGTAATTGACAGATTATCGATCGTATGAAATCTGATCTCTATGATAAATAAAACTGGAATTCCTTAAAGCTGAAGTCATATCAGTACTACTATATGACAGCACCACTGCATGCTGTCTTGAACAAATATTGGAAACTGTATCCCACAAAAGAAGTAGCTGTATGGCCACTTACTTCCTATCACACAAACCATCTAATTAAGACAAACAGTTGACCTTGTGTCACATCCTAACGGTAAATTTAGTAAATACATAAATCATTTCTTTGAATGTTTGAGATGAGGCTTGATGATTAGTATTATCTGCTTTATTTGGACTAATGTCCTCATCTTCATTGTTTCTGAACGTTTCGGCCGATATGCCCTCCTGCCTTCTTCAGGTATTTCTTGTCGGACTCGGGAACCTTCTTTTCGGACTCGAATAAAGTTCCCGAATTCAAAAAAAAAAAAAAAAAAAAAAAAGGAGGTTCCTGAGTCCGACAAGAAATACCTGAAGAAGGCCGGAGGGCATATCGGCCGAAACGTTATACAGATAACAATGAAGATGAGGAC
This sequence comes from Doryteuthis pealeii, assembly GCA_023376005.1. Lineage (NCBI taxonomy): Eukaryota > Metazoa > Mollusca > Cephalopoda > Myopsida > Loliginidae > Doryteuthis > Doryteuthis pealeii. The sequence goes on from CM042164.1 coordinate 42,089,827, forward strand.
AATAGTCCGAATAACGCAGATAACACTAATACATAAATTAATTATACATTTTTTTGCTTTAAGCATATTGGTTGATTGATTGATTTTAATGGCATGTCAACTCGTGCAGGGTTATTTTATGCCTTGGTTTAGGGAATCGCGGCCATTATGTATTCATATTTACATTTTGTATGGTTATTTCTTTAAATCTTCTTTGCCCACCATCCCATCGAATACGAATAATATTAAAAAATATTTTATGCGATTCTAACAAGTACTACTAAAGTGGACCTGGGAGTAATGGCAATGAAGGATCCTCCACACTCCCAAGAGCTCCAGAATTGGAACCTTACTACTAGATACAGTTTAACGTCATACCTACGACTCTAAGACTCAGTCACCATTCTGTTTAAAAAAACTGACTACCTATCAAGAATGAATAAAACAAAATGTCTTCGGCATGAAATAACCCAGTAAGGGTTGATATGCCATAAAATCCAACCACCAAGTTCACGGCAGCCGACATCACAGCTGTATTAGGCAGTGAACAGTTTGCATCTGTGCATCAGGTGAAAGGTCACAGGAAATGGGGTGGGCCAACAAGCTGATAATTCCATTTCCGGTACAGATTTGGGGAACTACAACAAACTAATCTCGGCGAAGAAAAATAAAACTAATTTTATATCAAGCTACGTGAACCCTCTGTGAACGATAAATCGAGAAAATACGAGATTTTCGAACTCAGCGATAACTCAATCATATCTCTTTCCTGAGTCATATATATATATATATATATATATATATATATATATATATATATATGGATCTGCGTATATATGGATATATATGTGTTTATGTATTGTTTTGTTCTACTTATATATTAAACGTTTTATCTATTAATCTTCTTATTTTTCTAAACATTAATATCCATATAAAATATGTCATATCTTTGTTAGCTTTTCGTTCTCCGCTTATTCACGTGTCTGCATGCGTCATCCTATGATCTTCACTTTCCATTTTTGCACATGCAATGATCACATCATCAGCTTTCGTAAACAAATGTACATATAAAAATTAACGGTTAATAACATCATTTTCACACATTCACAATACACTTGACATCTTTTATTTTGTCCCTCACAAAAACATTCCTTAACAGTATCCTGAAGATGGTATAATACCGAAATACTTAAGTATTGACACGTAAGATTTTTTCCCCTGATCGTAACATCCTGTGTTTGTTATATTTTTGAAAATATTTTCTTCTCACACACACACACACACACACACACACACATATATATAATATATATAATATATATATATATATGTGTGTGTGTGTGTGTGTGTGTGTGTGTGGTGGAGATGTGAGGAACACAAGAACAAAACTCAGACAAAAGTGTGTAGGATATATTTTGCTAGAGCATTGTGTTCGGCATCATCAGTTGTTTTAATGAGTTATCAGGTTTTAATACAAGTGTTTTAGGACGATAGTTGGATTCATACATTTCCCTATGTGAAAGGCAAACAGCCTCGTTCAGGATTTGAACTAGTCTCGCCGTGTCCATTTCCCATGACGGTAACCATTACACTACGCGCCTCGATCTTTTCTGAGTTATAAGTCGACATATACATACCAAAAACAACGCAACACCTTTATATATATATATATATATATATATATATATATATAAGTGTATGATATGGCACCACAACTCATTAAAGTCTCATGTCTAGTACATAGAATAATGTATTAGTGTCAGGAACATGAATAGCGTACAGTAATAATATACATGTAAGTGTGCGCACGGGTACATATGTGTGTGGAGAGGGGTATCAGGTATAGTGTTGGCGGACTACAGGAAGCATGGAGGCTTTGAAAGATGCAGTGTTTCGTCAGCCCACAAAGGACGCAGGCAGTTTATTCCATGCCTCGGCAATTCTGAGGGTAAAAAAATGTTTCCGAAAGTCATGTGTGCAATGCTGTTTTCTGACTTTGTAGGCATGCCCACGTGTGTTAGAAACATGGAGATCAAAAAGGAGCTCAAGGTTGCTGTTGTTAAGATGATTAATGACCTTATGAGCGTTTACCAGTATTCCTTCTTTCTTTCATAAATATAGTTGCCCTTGAGGAAGAGCGTCGGTTATTTCCTATAAATCTAACATAATCAAAGGGGAACCACTCTTGACTGATGAATTATTTATTCATTTATTTATTGATCTACTAGGAAAAAAGAAGACGGGGTTAGGGTTAGGGTTTAGAGTTAGGATTATGGTTAGTTTAATGGGAAAAGAAATAAATAATTCATCAGTCAAGAGTGGTTCCCCTTTGATCATGTTAAACTTATAGGAAATAATTAGACCGTATTTTTAAAAGGTCGAAACAGATATCTGTCAGCAAACTACTATCTATCTATCTATCTATCTATCTATCTATCCCAGTCTGTTAATTATCTATCTATCTATCTATCTATCTATCTATCTCAGTCTGTTCATTAACTATCTATCCTATCTATCTATCTATCTATCTATCTCAGTCTGTTCATTATCTATCTATCTATCTATCTATCTATCTATCTATCTCTATCTATCTATCTATCTATCTATCTATATCTATCTATCTATCTATCTATCTATCCTATGTCATATATCTATCTATCTATCTATCTATCTATCTATCTATCTATCTATCTATCTATCTATCTATCTATCTCAGTCTGTTCATTATCCTATCTATCTATCTATCTATCTATCTATCTATCTATCAGTCTGTTCATTATCTATCTATCTATCTATCTATCTATCTATCTCAGTCTGTTCATTATCTATCTATCTATCTATCTATCTATCTCAGTCTGTTCATTATCTATCTATCTATCTATCTATCTATCTATCTATCTCAGTCTGTCATTATTATCTATCTATCTATCTATCTATATATATATCTATCTCAGTCTGTTCACCTATCTATCTATCTATCTATCTATCTATCTATTATCTATCTATCTATCTATCTAATTATCTATCTATCTATCTATCTATCTATCTATCTCAGTCTGTTCATTATCTATCTATCTATCTATCTATCTATCTATCTATCCCAGTCTGTTCATTATCTATCTATCTATCTATCTATCTATCTCAGTCTGTTCATTATCTATCTATCTATCTATCTATCTATCTATCTAAGTCTGTTCATTATCTATCTATCTATCTATCTATCTATCTATCTATCCCAGTCTGTCATTATCTATCTATCTATCTATCTATTATCTATCTACCCCACCTGTTCATTATCTATCTATCTATCTATCTATATCTATCTATCTCAGTCTGTTCATTATCTATCTATCTATCTATCTATCTATCTCATCTGTTCATTATCTATCTATCTATCTAATCTATCTATCTATCTATTGTTCATTATCTATCTATCTATCTATCTATTCTATCTATATCTCAGTCTGTTCATTATCTATCTATCTATCTATCATCTATCTATCATTATCTATCTATCTATCTATCTATCTATCAATCTATCTATGGGTGTGATTATATGTCAATCCGTCTATTAACGGACACTTTTTAGAATCAGTG
>CM042164.1:42093502-42123502 GCA_023376005.1 Doryteuthis pealeii
GAGAGAGATGCGTGATGATATATGAGTTACATGATGTCAGAGGGTATTTTAATGTTAGGGATATATAGATAGATATAGTCGTTGAGAACGTTGCGCATATGTAGATATATGGTGTCGGTGTTATTCCACCAGAGAATATATACTTGCTACCGCGCTGTTTGTGAAATTTTTCCTGGATGCAGGTGAAGGATGGTGGTACGTAGTTGTCTGGGTGGTTGTTTATAATATATATATATATATATATATATATTATATATATATATATATATATCACCCCTGCTTTTGAATATAGTTAAGCCATGTAGTGAATAATGTCTAACAAATTAAGGTCAAGAGAGACTATAATTTTAGGTGTTTGTAACGGTGAGTCATACCAATATCGCCTCGTCTTTTTTAATTTTTTTTTTTACTTCTTACTATAAACTTGCACTTTACAACAAAAAACAAAAACGCACAAACCTGTTATTTTTCTATTAAACTCTCAAACGTTTTCTAACCTGACTAGAATTGCAACAAACTTATCCAGGCCTTTCACTTTTTTTTTTTTTTACCCCTTCGCCGTCATTTGATTATTTATTTACGCCTTCGTTCTTCACACCTCCCAACCCAAAACGTCTTAATGAGACTAAAATAATATTTTACTTAATAGCATTAAAGCCGCCCTGTCGGACGTCAATTAAGCTAGTTATAAATGTACTAGCAGGACCTGCAGATATACCACAATATATGATTTAATTATTTCTCTGAATGTTTGAGATGAGGCTTGATGATTAGCATTATCTGCGTTATTCGGACTATTGTCCCCATCTTTATTGTTATTTGGTAGATAAGGTAGTTAGGTTAAGACAGTTCTAAGTGACAGTTATCTCTGGATTCCGAGTTCAATCCTGAGTAGAGGCAGTAACATAGAAAAATAATTAACACAACTCCTACCCCAGCTATGGTTAGCAGAATGAGAACAGGATACCCCCGAGGACTGAATAAAGGGTTAGGTTCGAAGTTCCGTGATGGCTTCCGATTACGACAAGAAAGTTCCCGAGTTCGAAAAGAAGGTTACCGGGTCCGAAAAGAAGGTTCCAGAGTCCGAGAAGAAATACCTCAAGAAGGCCGGAGGGCATATCGGCCGAAACGTTATACAAATAACAATGAGATGGGGACAATAGTCCGAATAACGCAGATAATACTAATCATCAAGCCTCATCTCAAACATTCAGAGAAAATAATACTATTTTTCTTATTTAAAAGAAAACGTAACAAAAAAAATTAGGAAGTTGGGGCTGGAATGGATTAATGGCATTTCAATTTATTTCACTGGGGAAAATTGATTTGACAGACGAGGAAATTGAGTTACGAAAAAAACAAAACAAAAAAAAAAGTAACACAAAATTAGGGTGTCATTTGGATCCTGGAACGGATTAATGGCATTTCAGTTCATGTCAATGGGGAAAATTGATTTGGTATACGAGGAAATTTTAGTTACGAGCGAAACGAATTAAACATTAATAATATGGGCTGCTTTGAGGCAAATCTATTCCATTTAGGCCTTAATAGATACATTTTTAATAAATAAGATGCTAATTAAGATTAAATAATGATCGATAGCCACTGAGAATATAACGTAAATAACTAAGGGAATTGTGACGTAGTTTCGGTTACAGACAGACAGACACACAATTTCCATCATAATAAGATAACGAAAACAGAAAATGAATTTTCGAGTCATTAAATGCCGAATTTGATAAACAAAGGATTCAAGTTGCTCGCAGTACCTGCTGTTGCATAAGTGGTCACCCAATTAAGCCTACTAGAAAAAAAATATATACTAGAAAATATATGCACCCTCCGGGTGCAAGTATTTAAGTTTTAATGTAATAAAATATTGTATTAAATTAGAAAGGCTAATGAAACTAAATAAGAATACAGATAAAAAGGTTTGAAACAGAGGAGTATAATAAAAGATTTGAAACAGAGGGAGTATAATAAAAATAATAAATGGAACAACTGAAACTTACTCTTCCATCACTCTCGTCTTTCATTGTTATTTTTTTTAATTTAAGTATTTAGTTATAAGAGGAAGTAAGAAATAAAATGGCAGTTATTTTATCTTGTTAATGGATTTCATTTAAGATTCATTGAAGAGATTTTTGCTTATATTCATTAAAATAAAACCAAACAGTTAGAAATCAATAATACTAAGCACATAATTATTAAATTCGATTTTTTAATATGAATATGCAAATTAGCCTTCCCGTTCACACTGTAAACCGCTATTTTTGTTGTATATATAAATACAATTGCATGTTGTCAGTATGTAGACATAGTTAACAGTATTAATAATGTAAGACAATTTTATTAATAATTGAGGTTTAGATAAAAATAAAATCATGGAGAATGTGATGTCAATAACTAAGAGAATTGTGACTTGAGTAGGAATATAGTTTCGGTTACAGACAGAAAAACACACAATCTCCATTATAATAAGATGTTTTTGTCAGTGATAAATACAAAAGCAATGATTCATTTTGACTGTCCAAAAAAAATCGACGTGGGTGGGAAAAATTAAATGTACATAAAAGCATTTCATCGTTTTAGCCAATTAGGTTGTACTTAGGAAGATGTTTGTATATAATTACTTTTTCTTTAGATAAAAAAAAAATGTTGATTTATTGCACACGTGCGCATCTATATTGATAAATGGAAAAAGTTTGTTTGTTTGTCATCTATAGTAGGTTAAGATATTTGAAACTGCTTGTCATGATTATTTTCAATAATTATCGAATTTTATACGATATACGCATTGTAATTGCTTTAATAAATAAATAATAATATATAATAAAAAAAAGAAAAAAAAAAGAGAGAAATAAGAAATTACAGTTATTCGCCCATTTCATTCATAAAGGAGGAGAAGAGAGAGAGGAAAAAAAGGAGAGGAAAAGGAAATAGGAAGAGAAATTATAACCACACAAATAAAAAAACATAAGCACGTCATTTCTGAAAATAAACTCTGATGATGAAGCTCTAGCTTTGAAATCGATTAGACATATAAAACATCTTTTTGTCTTTATTTTTTACGCATTGTATTGCCTTCGAATTTTATTATTTTATAATAAATAAGTAATCCACAGACACGTGTTTTGAGGTTTCACCTCTCATCAGCGTGGTTATACCTTAACAGCTACCCCTGACCGGGTTTGAGACCTGAATGAACTTTCGTTCGCCAAGTCTCTTACCCATGCGCCAGTAGCGGTTGTCAAATATAGGACAATATTTAATTGATACATTTCTAAGCGGAAATGAATTCACTAGAGTCCTCAAACTTTGTAAACAAAGCTAAGGTTAGCTACACGCCAGAACGGTGAATTTTAAATCCCTATATAGAGAACTCAACCAAAGTGGGAGTATATATATATATATATATATATATATATATATATATATATATATATATATATATGGACCCTCTCGTCGATTTTCAACGCATGAGGGTTCATACAATGAACAACCCACACAGTGATTTGTTAATAGTGATGAAAGCTTGTGTTGGACCATTCCACACTTTTTGGCATAGTCGATAAGAAAGAATTGGTGCACCAAGGAATGCCACAAACCCAATCAACGACTGACCTCAGGAATTTTGAATTCAGAGTTTTCCCTCTCCTAGACTGGTTACCTACCCAAAGTTAAAGAGTCCAGTATGTCCTACTATTTTACCCATAGCTGGAGGGAGAGTATATGGATTCATACCTTTGCCAAAGGTATTAGCGCTATATATATCATCATCATCATCATCATCATCATGTCGCACAATTAGCACGGATATCCATGACAATCTCTCGCCAACCTTTCCTATCATTCATTTTCCCAGGGAGGTCCTCTGCGCAGCATCCAGCATCTATGCTTAGTTGATCAATGTAGGTCCTTGATGGGCGGCCCACACTAGCATGTCCGTGTGTTGGCTTCCACAGGAGAACGTCGCTTATGAGCTCGTCCTTGCTTCTCCAGCAGTGATATATATATATATATATCTCCAGCAGTGATATATATATATATATATATATATATATATATATATATATATATATATAGGGTCATCCACAGACACGTGTTTCGACTTTCAAGTCTCCTCAGTGTGGCTAGACATTTTGTAAGCTACCTACAGCCGGAATTGAAATCCGATCGGTTGGGTGTCAGTCCGGCACCGTAACTATTAGGCTGTCTTCACTTACAGAATGGGAAGGGGATTTTAACTGTTTTAATACACATATATATATATTACGCCGTTACAGAGAAATATCTAATAGAATTTGTATAACAATTTGTAGTTAAATTGGCCACACATGAGAAATGCATATCAGAATAAAATTGGCCACACACGAGAAATGCATATCAGAATAAAATTGGCCACACACGAAAAATGCGTATCAGAATAAAATTGGCCACACACGAAAAATGCGTATCAGAGTAAAATTGGCCACACACAGAAATGCATATCAGATAAAATTGGCCACAAACGAAAATGCGTATCAGAATAAAATTGGCCACAAACGAAAATGCGTATCAGAATAAATTGGCCACACAAGAGAGATGCGTATTGGAATAAAATTGGCAACACATGAGAAATGCACATCAGAATAAAATTGACCACACAATAGAAATATATATCAGAGTAAAATTGGCCTCACATGAGAAATGCACATCAGAATAAAATTGACCACAAAAGAGAAATATATATCAGAGTAAAATTGGCCACAGAGGAGAAATGCATATCGAGTCAAATTGGCCACAAACAAGAAATGCATATCGGTCAAATTGGCCACAAACAAGAAATGCATATCGGAGTCAAATTGGCCACAAACAAGAAATGCATATCGAGTCAAATTGGCCACAAACAAGAAATGCATTCGGAGTCAAATTGGCCACAAATGCATATCGGAGTCAAATTGGCCACAAACAAGAAATGCATATCGCAAATTGGCCACAAACAGAAATGCATATTGGATCAATCGGCCACAAACAGAAATGCATATCGGAGTCAAATTGGCCACAAACAGGAAATGCATATCGGCCACAAACAGGAAATGCATATCGGAGTCAAATTGGCCACAAACAGAAATGCATATCGGAGTCAATGTGCATATCTAAAGAACAGTTCCTCCGTTTTTTTTATTCCTGCAATTTTAAATTCACCTCCAATTTGCTTTTTTGTGATTTATTTTTGCCGGTCCAGCATCAATGAACTCATTTCCATGATAACATTAACACAATCTTGAGACAAAGCCACGAAATGAAACAGACCGGCTAGACTGAACCCGACCTTATTCATAAACCGGACGCCATGTTTTTAAGGTCGAACTTTGCATTCAAATCAGACGGCTTAATCGTATTCTACACATGTATAACATCCATTGACATTTTTTTTCTTCTGTGAATGAAAAAAAAAGAAGAATACTACATTGGCGCCTACTAGTAACCCTAAACCACACACAAAAGGTCGAATCGTGGGTGGCGTGCGATCTATTTCGTTCTTGAAAAAAAAACGTTTTTTTTTTGTATTTTATATTTTATGATGTAACATTGCGAATTCAGCAACCCAGCTACGTAGTCACGTGACGGGTGATATGTTATGAACAGATCGTGTTCGCTAATGTCTCTATAAGTAATAAATGCAAAATAAATAAATAAATAAAATAATAATAATGACTCATAACTGTTCATCAACGATGTAGATGGGAAATAATTGATTGTAAATAAAAGTATTTTATGATTATAGCTAATTAAGCAGTACTCAGGAAGATACTCGTAATTAATTGCATTTTCCTTAGATAAGAATAGTGTTGATTTATAACACACGTACACATCTATATTAATAAGTAGAAAGAGTTTGTTTGTCTGTCTTCTGCAGTAAGCTAAGTCGTTTGGTGTAGAACTGCAACATTTGATATATATATATATATATATATATATATATATATATATATATATATATATATATATAATTAAATAAATATGTTTTTAAACATAAATTTGCATTATTTCGCCTTCAAAATATATTATTACATTTTAATTAATACTTCTAACTCACTATAAAAATTATTTAAAAAAATCTTTATTTCAATATCCCGAGCAGGGCCTCATTATTTTTATAGTATTAAAAAATATATATATATATATTTATATCTGAAATGATTTTCAAAACATCCCGCGAAACAAGACGCAGCACGGGATCTAACGGAGTTTCACTATCTTTGCCGAGCAGAACTTTACAATCTTTGCCGAACGTTTGCATTTACATTAAAACATTCAACGGATTAACATCACAGTTGGGTTTAACAAATACAGATGAAATTTAAAAAAAAATTTTTCAACTCTCTGAAGATGGGCATAGCCTGAAAATATTAAGGGAAACAAAAAAGAAAAAAAAAATTAAAATAAATATGATTTTAAACATAAATTTGCATATTTCGCCTTCAAAAATATATTATTACATTTTAATTAATGCTTCTAACTCACTATAGAAATAATTTAAAAAAAAATCTTTATATATATATATATATATATATATATATATATATATATTAAACTAACACCGCCTAGCGTTTTTAAGGCCGGAGATCGGGGCGGAACTCTACGAATAGTACCAATACAAATAATTTAAAAACAAATCTATTTCACTCATAGATGGAGCCTTAACGGGTACAGAACTACTGACCATAGTGCCGTAACATGGTTTCATATTTGGCAGAATTTATGCAACATACTTAAAAAATAGTTTGCGTTACTGAGCCGTGGCTCACAGTTTGAGAACCACTAATTTATGGCGACTATGTTTAGGATGACGATAGTGGCCGTTTATTTGAGGTGAGCACACTCGTGCACTCAATCCAAAATTTTTTATTTATCTTGAAGTGAAATACAATGAATGTGTACACGACTCGGCATATAGCCGGAAGTTTATGGATTGGGAGGAAGGGTGTCGAAACTGGTCATACTACTACATGGATCTATCTAGCTAGGTTCACTCGCTGACCGATCCATTCAAAAATAAAATATTGCATTCTTCTCTTACACAACCTACATTCACCAAAATACCTCTTTCGCTCTATGACTTAACCTACTTAAAATCGTTCCCATTTTGACTGTCAGATCGAACGACTAACTTCGACGACGGCAGGGTCGCGGCTCAGAATCAGGTGGCAACCGCTAGCTAACCGTCGTGACGGTAAACCGGAGACATGGACCGTGTTCGTGCGAAGCGAGTCTCCGGGCCGACTAAAGGGGCCGGTTTAGCTGTTGGTAGAGTGTTCGGCTAGAAACCACAATGTTCCTAGTTCGATACCGGCCCTCGCCAACTCAGCGTATGAGTAGCACAGGGATCTGTGCGGTAAAGTAAGGAGCTGATGGTAGATGTGGCGCTCCACCTCAGACGCTAAAATAATCTCCTTGGTCTAGCGCTAGTGAAAAGGGGATAGACTCCTTCGCTGATTGGCTGATACCGACATTTGGGCACCCCGACGACTTTACTTACTTTACTTTATGTCTAGGATGCCGTGCTTTGTTTGTTTTTCTTTCTTTTTTTTTTTTAATTCTCTGATTTAATTTACATGTTTTATTCGTTTGGTTCACGCTTATTGTTGTCGTCTGTTGTTTATGGCGCGAAAAATGATGTTCTCAGACGAAACGGCGATGTATTTTCATTCAGCGACTTAGAGACTACAACGTTTAAACTTTGATCTTCTAACATCATTCTTTTGATTCCAATTTCTACGACTTAAGAGCGAAATGTCATAAAGTACAACCGGTTCTTTCCTATAACTCCAACATAAATAAAGGGGAACCACTCTTGACTGATAAGTTATCTATTTATTTTCCCATTAAACTAACCTTAAAGCCTAACTATAATCCTAAAACCTAACCCTAAACCCTAACCCTGTCTTCTTTTTTCCTAATGGATCAATCAATAAATAAATAATTTATCAGTCACGAGTGGTTCCCCTTTGTTTGTGTTGGATTTATAGGAAATAACCGTACAACCATTGTTTTATTTTCTAGTTACAAGTAAAAGCACTATTTGTCTATCACTGGCACCCCACTCTCTCTTTTGAAATTAAATTTAAAAAAAAATTGAAATACATCAGTAGGCCTGAGCCTATTCTAGTAGTGACCACTTATCAAAAATAATAAAAGCACCTACACATGGACACACTCGTGTCTGTAGAATAAACAACTTACTCGCTGGAGAAGCAATATTCCAATTAACGTTGATCTTCTAACATCATTCTTTTGATTCGACTTTCTACGACTTAACAGGGAAATGTCATAAAGTACAACCGGTTATTTCCTATAACTCCAACATAAATAAAGGTGAACCGCTCTTGACTGATAAATTATTTATTTATTTTCCCATTAAACTAACACTAAACCCTAACCCTAATCCTAATTCTGTCTTCTTTTTTCCTAGTAGATCAATAAATAAATAAATAATTTATCAGTCAAGAGTGGTTTCCCTTTGTTTATGTTGGCGTTATAGGAAATAACCGTACAACCATTGCTTTATTTTCTTGTAATAAGTAAAAGCTTTATTTGTCTATCACTGGAACCCACACTCTCTGTTTTTAGATAGAAAAAAAAATTGAAATTGATATAATAAGATTTTTTTGAAGGCAAAATAATGCAAATTTATGTTGAAAAACATATTTATTTAATTTTTTTTCCTAGTTTTCACTCTTATGGAATCTTCCAATGGAAGATTCAACGGATTGGTACCACAGTTGTTTAACAAACACAGATGGAAACTTTTCAACTCTCTGAAGATGGGCCTTGCCCGAAAATATTAAGAGTGAAAACAAGGGAAAAAAAATTAAATAAATATGTTTTTCAACATAAATTTGCATTATTTTGCCTTCAAAAAATCTTATTACATTTTAATTAATGCTTCTAACACACTATAAAAATTTAAAAAAAAATCTTTATTTGAAATTGAAATAAATCAGTAAGTAGGCCTGAGCCTATTCTAGAAGTGACCACCTATCAAAAATAATAAAAACACCTACTCATGGACACACTCGTATTTGTAGAATAAACATCTTACTCACTGTAGAAGCAATATTCCAATTACCGTTGAATTGGCTGTCAAGGCAACAAGCAAGCTGTAGTTTGATACGGTTTTTGCATTAGTGTTGCTTATTCACTGAATTTTTATTTCTTATGAGCTAAATAATGGATCATTACTTTCTTATTAGAAAGGGAAGAAAAAGGACATGCTACACAGAAAAATATAATAAGAAAGAAAGAAAGAAAGAAAGAAAGGGGAGTAGGGAAAGATAAAGTGGGCGAGCGCGCGGTAGTGATACCGCTAATCTGTTTCAGTTGAACATAGTGACAACATGAAAAGAAGGAAAGAAAGAAAAAAACAGTAAGAGAGAGTTAGATCAAGATTTTTAAAATACTTAAAAGTATTGAAACATATCAAACGCTATTTTAAAGTATTGCCCATAAATAAGTACACCCCAGTCAATTTATTTTAGATTAAAAGAAATTGTTGTAATTTGCTAAAAAGTACGGAGCACCCGGTGAGAATTGAACTCACTAAAAATGGTCTGTTAGCTTACCTCGCTAACAATTACACTACAGATGGCATCCTTTTTGATAGAGTAATTTACTAATATTAGTTTATTAAGTCATATGGCCCCCGGTTGAGAACCATTGGTTTAGAGACTTGCCAAGAGCGATGACCGATAGGGACGGATGGCGAGAGAGAGTCAAAGGAAGCCATGCCTTGATGGTGCTGCTGCTGCTGCTGATGATGATAATGATGATGACGATGAGCGTGAATGTGTATCTCTATGTAAGTTATGACTTTTTTGCATCGGTCTGAAATGAGTATCTGGCATATCTTATCATAGTGGAGATTATGTACCTGTCTGCCTGTAACAGAAACTATGTCACGACTGACGTCACGATTTCCTTATTTATTTAAGTTATATTCTCAACGATTATGAAATAGTCATTATTTAATCTTAATTAGCATCTTATTTATTAACTATGTATCTAATAAAGGCTATCTGAGTTAGATTTGCCACGAAACTGTCTGTATTATTAATACATTTAAAATCCTGAAATATGTGCTATATATCTCTAAGAAATAAATAGTTACAAAATATATAGTGGGAATAATTTGCATAATGATTTTAACAAAATTGGGTTAATAAATAATTATTTGCTGTTATTCCACAATAAACTCTTCCTAATCAAACCGACTTTGGGAGGCTGCAGACCAACTTTAAGGAAGTCTAGAAAGGAACAAGTCATTATGTCCCGATTATGCATTGGTCATACAAAACTAACACACTCTTATATACTCAAACAAGAACAACAACCACAATGTGAAACATGTCAAACACCCCTAACAGTCAAACATTGATGGAATGCAGATTTTTTGCTCACATCAGAAAACATTTTTTTAAAGCAAACAATATGAAGGATCTATTTGAAAATGTTAACATTGGGGATATTTTCTCTTTTTTAAGGGAAATAAAATTATACCATAGAATATAGACATGAAACAAATCAATGCCATACAATATAATTCCCAATAATGCTAACACATTGTTAAAACCAATTACTAAAAGTATATATATGAATGCACAATATGTATAACACCCCAACCGCTAAGCATGATATAACCCTGGACGGATTGATATGCCGTTAAAATTAATAAACCAAACCAACCAACCAAACGTATTAAAACAATCCTATATATAATTTTATATGAACGTGATACATGCCCTTTGAGAATTTTTGTTTAAAATTTAAAATATTCCTATTTCTTGTGGAAAATCAATTACACCAGATGAGGAGCGCGATATATGCCCTTTGAGGATTTAAAATATTCTCCTTTCTTAAAAGGTGCGGTATGAATTAATCCTATCACAAAACGGTCACAATTTTCATAAAACTGTCTTCGTATTTAACACAACATATGCTTCGAAAAAGATTTTTAACAAATCGAAATATTGCAATATCAGCATTAATAAGTAAAGTAAAGTCATTGGAGTGGCCTAAAATCGGTATAAGCCATTCAGCGAGGGAGTCTATCCCCCTTTCACGAGCGCTAGCCCAAGGAGATTGTTTTTTTGCGTCTGAGGTGGAGCGCCACACCACCACCAGCTCCTTACTTTATCGTACAGATCCCTGTGCTACTCATACGCTGAGTTGGCGAGGGCCGGTATCGAACTAGGAACATTGTGGTTTCTAGCCAAACGCTCTACCGACTGAGCTAGCTTTATTTAAACAAGATCTGTGTGTTTTTCATATTACCTACCCTTATATACCGTCGGATTTATTTCCTTACTTTTTAATACTTACAAATCAATTAAAATAACATTAAAATCTATTAATAATGGAGATTCGCTCTTTATTTGTCTGTAACAAAAACTACGTCATTGGCTACGTCACATGATCCAAAATCGTTATAACATAGAATAAATACTCAAAATTTGAGCATGCAACATTAGATGATCCTCATTGTTTTTTTAAAACAAGTTTTAATAAATACATGACTGATATTATATATCTATATATAGTTTGTTTCATTTTAATACATATTTAAAGTTTACATTTCAAATTGTTTTATTTTTTTACTTCTTTAATAAATTTGATGATATTACTTACTTAGGGTACAAACTCGCTGACATTAAATTTTTAACTTCTGTTACATAATTATTAGATTCCTAATATTTATGTACATTAGTGTAGAAACAAGATGCCGTTTTAAGTGCAGCTGACGGCATTGAAGATTGAGTGACAAGCTTGACCTCAGTCCTAACCCGATATTCCGGGGATAGCCGTGAGAACCGGTTGCGAGGATCCTCTCTTCCGGTTTAGATAGTAAGTAAGTTTCAGTCAGTTAGAGACTAGCAGCCGAGCTCGACGGAAGGGTAAGTCGCGTTACACGCGCTCCCGTCTTAATCTGCGCAGATGTCTGGTTGGGGATTTAAAAATAAAGTAAGATCAAAGCAAATCGGAGTCTTGTGTTATTACCTAAAAAATTAATGACACAGGGCTTCTGATAAAGAGAAATCCCCAATAGAAGACCAGACCCGAAGTCCCCCAAAAAGTCCAGACCTTAGAAGATTCCAGACGAAGAAGAGATGTTAGAAGAGACCTAGAAGAACCTAAGATGTCAGAAGAACAGAAGAAGAATAGAAGTAAAGAAGTAAAGTATAGAAGTAAAGAGAAGGGTATGCAATACTCCCACCCCTCAGGCAATATCTTTCAAAAATCTATTTTTACATCGCACGGGGGTGTTTGTTTTAATTACTAGTAAGTGTAATATTTTATATTCGTTCTTATTTAGTTTCTTCAGTCTTTATGAATCTAATATATTTTATTACATTAAAACTTGGATACTTGCGCCCAGGAGGTGCATACTTTTGCAAGTGTAAGTAATGGCGTTTTTGCATCGGACTGAAATGAGTATGTTACATATAACTGTAAAAAACACGAATGTTTAGCCGAATATACATTATTTTTAGAAGAAGAACCGATTCGCTCCACAAGTGTTGACGTCGATGTCTGTGCCCACTGCGGAATGTTTATAGTTTATAGTTTATGACATCAAGCAGAATTTTCTGGGCAATTTTGATTTACGTCACAGACGGATATGACGTCATTTGCACTAATGAAGTTTGCTTGGGCCAAAAAAGAAATGAACGTGTGCATATTAGAACACACACACACACACACACACACACACACACTCTCTCTCTCTCTCTCTCTCTCCTCTCTCTCTCTCTCTCTCTCTCTCTTATATAGCGCGTGGTGTAATGGTTAAAGTTATGGGAAATGGACTCGTCGCCCCGAGTTCAAATCCTGGACGTGGTAATTGCATTTAATTTAGCGCTAATACCCTTGGGAAAGGTATGAATCCTACTCTCCCTCCAGCTATGTACAAATAACAGGGCAGACTGGCTCTTTAACCATGGTTAGGTAACCAGTCTAGGAGAAGGAAAACTCTGAATTCAAACCTGATAAACTCCGCTTAAGAAATTGACCATGAGTCCATCCTGCTCGCGCGGAGGGGTTGGTGTATATATATATATATGAGAGAATATGTGCTTAATTGAAGTCATACCTAATTTGAAAATTAATTAGTTGATAATTAATGAATTAGGAGAATATATCTGTTCAAATGTGAAGCGTAAACAAATCGAGAAAAAGTCAATCTCTATATGTACATTTCGTGTCGGCGATAGCCATATCAAACAAACTGTTTGCGTACTCTCATATATATATATATATATATATATATATATATATATATATACTCCCGGTCAAGTTAAGCCCTAGTACCTGTATGATTATCTCAACCTTTTGCTCTTATGGCAAACCCCAACCCTTTTTATTATATATGCAGAGATGCTGATAGGTATGCGTCCTGCGTCCCTGACACACAAAAATTTATAAGCACACAGTAAAATAATATCCATGCGTCCCAGTGTTTTTGTTTTATCTTCCTTCACCATTTCAAGCTAACTGTAAATACATTTCATTATTCTCTTAGAAACGAATTACACCGGTAGGTTACAAGGTAGGAGTTAGACGGCTTTAGTTATTTCTCCAGATCATGAATAAAAACCGTACAATTTATTAAGAAACTTTAGTTGGGACCCATAAATTTTCCCGATGACTCATTCAAAGCAAATATGTGCGTCTTAGGACGCACTAAATCAAAAAGCTATCAGCATCGCTGTATATGTTTTAGAAGGCGATGGCTAAGTGTCTTAGCGTCCGCCCAATACTGAAAATCACTTATTAAACACACCGTTGCATGTATTCGTGCACGCTTGACCAAGTCAGTACATGAAGTGAAAGAAAAAACACAAAAAACCCCTCCCAGGTTAAAACTTCCCCCAGTCTTTTATTATGGTAAGCCACGACCGATTGTCCACTCAATGCATGTGGCTTTCTTAGAAATAAAAGCCGGATTACCTTATTATATAACAAAAATGACGCTGTTGAATGCGAATTTTTGAAATAAAGAAATCTTACTTTACGTTTCATACCAGACACAGGTCACTCTAACTCGCTTATCCCACCGGGAAATTCTTTACTACACACACACACACACACATATATATAACAACCCCGGAACATGCCTGAAAATATGTATAACCACGCAACGACTCCTGAAAATCATAGACGCCATGCCACGTCACGTAGCTGCCTTTACTCAGGGGTAGGGAGGAGCTATACGTAATTTAGTTATTGTTTCTAATTTTGTGGCATTTCAGTTCATATATGCTGCTTGGGTTCATAAAAACTTTAATCTTAAGCTTAATCCGTTCAGATTAATGAAGACAAGGAGATTAATTCAGTTGTGTCTTTATAGCAACGGGATTATAAATATCCGTAGGTTACTAAATGTAGATTTGTTTTTTTGTTTTGTTTTGTTTTACGGCATATCAACCTCAGTGGGTCATATAATGCCGACAAAGTTTTGAAATAAATTAATTCTTAATGGATAATCAATTTTATTCATAAACTCATGTTTTTCTATTTAACCCATAGATGGGACCCTAACAGGTACTACCACTCCGGGTCAGAATGGACATGGGAGCAAGGGTGATGAAGGGGTGCTCCACATTCCCCAGACCTCCAGAACTGGAACCTCACCATCAGATAGAGTTTAACGTCATTCCCAAGACATGAAGACCACCAGTCACCCCCTTCTAGCACCCATATGATAAAAAGGGTTAGGGTTTGACATAAGGGCAATAGGGTCGGGACAATCATATAGGTGCTAGGGCTTGACGTGACCAGCCGATTGATCGGAGGGAGCCTTTCCCAAGGCTATTAGCACTATGTGAAATGCAAACAGCCTCGTCCAGTATTTTAACTCACGTCGACAAGTCCATTTCCTACGACTCTAACCATTACACCACTGCCCTGTTTGCCCTACTATTTATTCATGGTTGGAAGGAGAAAGGAGTGGTTCATGCCTTTTGATTGATTTTAACGGCGTGTCAACCCGTCTACGGTTATTTTCAGGAAGTCGCCTCCATGTATACATTTTTTGTGTAGTTGTTTCTGAAGAGTTTTTTTTTCTTCTTTTTTACGCGGTCTTCTCAAATACGAATAATTTTCAATCAGATCTATTTTACCTATAGGTGAAACACTAACAGATACTACCCCTCCAACGTAAAGCGTGTCCAGTGTATGACGTTAAACTGCATCTAGTGGCGAAATTCCAATTCTGAAGCTCTGGGTAATGTGAAGTACTCCTTCATCGCCATTACTCCCAGGTCCACTCTGACCCGGAGTGGTAGTACCTGTTAGGATCCCATCTATGGGTTAAATAGAAAAAAAAAGAGTGTAAAAATGTGTTTAAAAAATTGAGTTTAGAAAAAAATTGAATACCCATCAAGAATCAAGAATGAAACAAACAAAATGTCTTTGACATAAAATAACCCAACAAGGGTTGATATGCCGTAAAATCCAACCAACCAACCAACCAACCAACTGGGTCAAAGTAGAACTGATAGTCCTCCACTCTCCCTGAGCTCCGGAACTGTAGCTTAACCACCGAATGCAGTTTAGTGTCAGTGAGGCTTAGAATACCCAGGACTCTCATTTTGTCAGCTTATTCTATGCCCCACCGACAAGGCGAGTTCCTTTTCAAAGAGCATTAGCGCGTAGCGAAAAGCAAACTGCTTCATCCAGGATTTGAACTCGGTTCACCAATTCCATTTCTTGAGACGATAACCGTTACACAAGGCTCGCCTCTGTTTAATAAGTAGTGATTTGTCGATATGTATTTGTGTTAATCTATCTAAAGATATAAGCCCTGTGATGCTGATAGCCTTTTGATCTAGTGGGTGATGGGACGCACATATTTGTTTTTAATGAGTCCCCGGGAAAATTTATTGGTCCCAATTAAAGCCGTCTAACTCCTACCTTGTAACCTATCCTGCGTAATTTGTTTCTAAGAAACTATTGAAATGTATTTACAGTTAGCTTGAAATGTTGAAGGAAGAAAAAAGAAAGTCACTGGGATGCATGGATGCGATTTTACTACGTCCTTTTAGATTTTTGTGCGTCAGGGACGCAAGACGCGTACCTATCAGCATCTCTGTAAATGTGTGTATGTACATTTATGCATAAGTATTATAATATCTATAACTCTCCCGTTGCTGGTCTGAAAACCGGGTGTGAAAATAGGTTTAGACGTGGGGGGTGGGGGGTGCGCACTGTGACCCCAGAAAGTTTTCGTTACAAAAACGCCGCCAGGGGATTAAAAAGTAACACGTCCTTGATCTTTTGTCAAAAGTTAAAACCCCAAGAAAATAGAAAACCATAGTAACTATCTTGGTTTCGGTTACAGGCGAATCTATCTCAGATTATCATAGAGAAATCGTTAATAAATAAAATATATTTTGTTGTATGTATTAACTAGAAGTGGCCACTCGGCATCGCCAAGGTAAAGGGAGTATTTTTTTAAAAAGTTAGTCCCGCGGATCCATTATTACTCAATCGTGAGTTGGATCCTGGCCCCATTAAAATCCCCAGGTAAAAAAAAAAGACCTTGCATTGATCCAGCCACTCTGAAAATAAACGTTAATGTCTACTATTCAAAATATTAAATGCAAAAAAAAAATATTCCATTCGGTTATCATTTAATAATAAATTTTATTTTTTAATCCTTTTCACAAATATAAATCAAATCTTATTTTTGCTCAAAAACCAAGCCCTGGTGATATATATATATATATATGGACTCTCTCGTCGATTTTCGACGCATGAGGGTTCACACACACAATGAACACCCACACAGTGATTTGTTTATAGTGTAGGCTTGTGTTGGACCATCCACACTTTTTAGCACAGTCGATAGGAAAGAATTTGTGCATCAAGGGTTGCCACAAACCCAATCAACGACCGACCTCAGGAATTTTGAATTTCTAAGTTATCCCTCTCCTAGACTAGTTACCTACCCAAGGCTGAAGGGCCTAGTCTGCCCTACTATTTAACCCTATAGCTGGAGAGAGAATATATGGATTCATACCTTTCCCAAGGGTATTAGCGCTATGTGAAATGTCAACAGCTTCGTCTAGGAGTTGAACTCGAATATATATATATATATATATATATATATATATATATAGGGTCATCCACAGACACGTGTTTCGACTTATCAAATCTCTTCAGTGTGGCTAGACATTTTGTAAACTACCTATAGCCGGAATTGAAATCCGATCGATTGGGTGTCAGCCCAGCACCTTAACCATTAGGCTGTCTTCACAATGGGAAGGGGATTTTAACTGTTTTAATACACACATCGCTTTTATGTGTAAAGGCCGTCACAGAGTGCTCCATTCCTTATATATATATATATATATATATATATATATATATATATATATATATATTTACTATGTCGTTAATTGTTTTATTTTCGAAGTTTCCTCCGGACATACACATATGCATAACTGCCCTTTATATATGTATAGATGATTTCTTATGTAATAATGATTTTTAATTATTGCTTGATAAACTTATGCAATTACTGAAACACCGAATCGCCATTATAATAAGACTAGAAGCGGCTACCCAGCGTTGCCTGGGTAGAGATGGAGGAAATAAGGTAGTCTCATAGATCCATTATAATTGAATCACAAGTTGGATCCTTGCAGGATGCCCCATTAAAATCCCCATGTAAAAAAGACATTGTGTTCATCCAGACACTGTGAAAAGAAAAATTAATGTATCCTATTTAAAATACTAAATGCAAAAATAAATTCCATGCTGCTATCATTTAAATCTTCACGAATATATAAATCAAATGTCCATTATTTTTGTTCAAAAAGCAAGATCTGGTGATAGTGAATGTGAACTGGGTTGGAAAGGTGATCCACTGGTAATTATGTAAAAAACTAAATTTTGACAATACAACAAAATGGTATATGTATAAACAAGAATCTGTTCTTGAGAATGAAACACATAACATTTTCTGGGACTTTGGATAAAGACGGATCGCCTTAACCCAGTTGATAACGAAATTGTAATTAGTGCCATTGGAAAGATCCTCAGGGGTCTGGAAAAGAGTCTGGATGAATTGGAAATCAGAGGAAGAATGGAAACCATTCAGACTACAGCATTGTTGAGATCGGCTAGAATACTCAAAAGAGTCCTGGAGACCTGAGGAGACTTGCTGTCAATCAGTCTCCAGTGAACCCCCGGCTACGTTAGGTATGATAAACTAATAATAATAATAATGATAATGATACTACTACTACTACTACTACTACTACTAATAATAATAATAATAATAAGAAGAAGAAGAGAAGAAGAAACAACCTCCGATGACATGTCACCGTGGAATTTCTTTTATTTTGGCAATAATCAGATGAAGACGGTTATTATTTCGAAGAGCCTGAAATTTGACACTTCTTAAAGAACAAAACAAAAAACAAAAAATAAAAAACAAACAAACAAAAAAAAAAATCAACACATCACCGTGGGTGGAAGTGCTATAATCAAAACGTACTTGAAACAGGTCAACGGTAATAGGTATTTATGAGCAAATAGTAAAATAGTATGGGGCATATCGAAACGCCTTCAAAGAGGTTAATTTACCCCCTGCCGGATTCGTTGAAGGAAATAACAAAAATCTGGTCCTGTAACAGAGTTAAATGCTATTCTTGTTTTTCTTTGCTTGTAATTTTGACAATAACCCTTCAGATTCAACCAACATTTTTCTTACTTTTTACTTTTTAATGTTTTGAGCTCAAATATCTTTGGTGATCTGTCGTCATTTTCATGGCACAAGGCCAGAAGTATGGGGCGCCCAATGAGAATCGAACTCACTGATAATGGTCTGCGAATCTAGCTTGCTAACCATTACACCACGCGAGGTGCCCTATTACTTTGTGTTCATAATCTTAGCTTAGATGTGGCACAAGGCCAGAAGTATGAGCCCCCAATGAGAATCGAACTCACTGATAATAGTCAGCGAGTCTAGCTTGCTAACAATTACACCACGCGAGGTGCCCCATTACTTTGTGTATATATGTATATATTTACCAACCCCTCCGCACAAGCAGGATGTAACACAAGGTCAATTTCTTAAGCGGAGTTCAACAGGTTTGAATTCAGAGTTTTCCTTCCCCTAGACCGGTTGCCTAACCAAGGTTACAGAGCCCTGTCTGCCCTACTATTTATCCATAGTTGGACGGAAAGTAGGATTCATACCTTTCCCAAGGATATTAGCGTTAAGTGAAATGTAATTACCACAAGCAGAGAGTCAGCAGACAAGGCCACTGGCCCATGTGATGAACACACACATGACATCACAAAGGACGGCCCATACGACGATCACGCACATGATACACACAGAGTTGTTTTTCGATCCCAAACCATCCGACTGTATTCCCTGTCAGTGAGAATAAATAAAACAAATATTGTTATATGTTAACACATTTCACTGTTTTTATTGTCATTTTGATATTTCCTACATCTCGGGATATAACAGAAATCAAAACAGGCATTTTTTTACCCTGTCACCCGAGCTCAGAAAACACTGACTGTATACTCTACAGAAGAGTAATACCCCTTCCTCCTCCTCCAAAAAGGGGGATGTCCTGGGTATGACACTAAACTGAATTTGGTAGTGGTAGTATATGTTAGGTCCCGTCTATAGGCAAAATTGATGATTAAGAATTATTCCAATTCGATAACAACGTTTTACAACCCCCCCCCCAAAAAAAAAACAATTGCACACAAATGTAAATATGAATGTACAATGAAGGCAAGTCCTAACCCTCTAGGCATAAAAGGATTCTAGATGAGTTGACATGCCGTTAAATTAAATCGATCGATCTATGAAATATGAACGTATAATTAAGGATATTCCCTAAACTCTAGGCATATAATAACCCGAGAAGAGTTGATATGCTGTTAAATTAAATCAATCAATCAAATATGAACATACAGTGAAGGCGATTTCCTCACCTCTAAGCATAGAATAACCCTAGTCGGGTTAACGTGCCGTTAAAACCTCATCAGTCAGTCAATCAATCAATCTTTCTTTTTTCTTCCTTGACATAAATGTAGTTATAGCATTTCTTGGTCAATATTAACCCTTTGCCTTCCAAATCCCCCTCCCCCACCCAACAGCTGTATTAAATCTTCTTGGCATTTTTTTTACCTGTATGATGGGGTATTTCAATGCTTATTGTCTATTATCCCAGAACTCATTCGATTCGAATAAAAAATCTTATTATCAATGTAATCTGAGTCCTTCTGCTAAATTATAATGAACTAACCATAATATTTTTGTACTTTGCTCGGTGTGCGCTGTGAGCGTTTAAGAGCTACGGAAATTGCGCTCTTCAGAAATGCCCCCTGCAAGTCCTTCACTAGAAAATGGCTGTTTTGGCAAGAATCTTATTATTTACGGACTATTCTATTTCTTTTGTCACTTCATGTCCTTTCTTAATCGAGATAAAAAAAGGGTGCCTAAAGGTCATATGGTCCAAATAAACAACTTAAAAACAAGAATATATAAAGAATAAAATATAATAAAACTAATACATGGGGAAAAATTATTAATTTATATATAAATATAGATAAGAGATTTGTTTTTAATTTTTTAAATCCCAGACAACGCCGGGTAGCCCTGCTTGAAATAGACTAAAAGGCTTAGATTTATAGCGTGTGGAGCCTTATCACCCTATGCAGTTTAGTGTCATATGCAGATATGCATAATAAATATTATCTTTTCTTTTTGGGGGGTCCTAACTCTCTGGAGGGGATACAGTGAGCTGATTCTAAGCCCTGTAAGCTGTATGTGTGTGTGTGTGCGTGTGTGTGTGTGTGTGTGTGTGTTGTGTGTGTGTGTGAGAGAGAGAGAGAGAGAGAGCGGAGAGAGAGAGAGGAGAGGGAAACCAGAGAGAGATAGAGAGACAGTGGGAGAGGAAGAAACAGAGAGATAGGGAGAGAGAGAAGAGAGAAAAGAAAGAGAGGAAAGAGAGAGATAGGAGAGAGAGTGAGAGTGAGAGAGAAAGAGAGAGAGGGTAAAAGAAGAGAAAGGGAAACAGAGAGATAGAGACAGAGAGAGCGAGAGGGGGAGAAAAAAGAAGAGAGAGAGAGAGGAGAGAGAGTGGGGAGAGAGAGTGGGAGAGAGAGAAAGAGAAGAGAGAGAGACAGGGAGAGAGAGAAGAAAGAAGCAGAAAGAGAAAGAGAAAGATAGGAAAGAGAGAGAGAGTGAGGGAGAGAGTGAGAGAGAGAAAGAGAGAGAGAGAGACAGGGAAAGAGAGAAAGAGGGAGCGAAAGAGATAGATAGATTAGATAGATAGATAGAGAGAGAGAGAGAGAGAGGGGGGAATAGTATATTATAATGAGAAACTCTTATTAATATGTTAGTATACTCTGGCTAATGTAATCTTCGCCCAATAACAAAGTGAGAGAGTGGGGGGGGATCATATAATTAATAGGACTGACTGCCCTGATCACTGCCTCCCACCCCACCCCTAGGTGCCACAACTCGAAAGCCTAACAATGACATTGTTGACATGAAGGCAATAAAGATGATTTGAACACGGTTTTTGTTCTGTCTACATCATTCACGTCACAGATTAGGGTTCGACTGACGGGTACTAATAGCAGATACCTTTGCGTTCGGGTTGATTGGTATCGTGAGCATTTAGTCGAGGAGAGAGAAGAGATGAGAGAGAGGAGAAGAAGAGAGAGAGAGAGAGAGAGAGAGGTGGAGGGCGAAAGCGTCGATAAGCATCAAATTGAGAGCATAAAACACAAAGAAAGAAAGAAGATGAGAGAGAAAGAGAGGGGGAGGGCGAGAGAGGGAAAGAGAGAGACAGAGAGAAAGAGAGAAAAAGAGAGAGAAAGGAGGAGAGAAAGAGAGAGAGAGAGAAAGAAAGACACAGAGAGAGAGCAGAGAGAGAGAGAGGAAGAAAAGAGCAGAGAAAGTTAATGCATCTGTAACATTATATATATATATATATATATATATATATAGAGAGAGAGAGAGAGAGAGAGAAAGAAACCAATAAAGAGAAAAACAGATTATATATATACATATATATATACATATATATTTATACATATACATATACATATACATAGATATAGATATATAGATATGTATACATATACATATATATACATATACATATGTATATATCATCATCATCATGCCACGCTTTACATATACACGCTTTACATATATACGCGCTTCATGTATACATATGTACATATGTATACATATACATATGTATATATCATCATCATCATGCACGCTTTCAGCACGGATATCCATGACAATCTCTCTCCATCCGTCCCTATCGCTCCATCATCGCTGGAGGTCCTCTATGCAGCATTCCTGCATCCGCACAGAGCGATCAACGTACGCTTTTGCTGGTCGGCCCACACTGGCTTGTCATGTGCTGGCTTCCACAGGAGGACGTCGCTTATGAGTTCGTCCTTGCTTTCTCCAGCAGTGTCCCGCGCTGTTCTTGTCCGTCTTACTCGGATGGTTTGGGTGATATGGTGCTGGTTGACGCCGTACAACTGTTTTTCTCGTGTGGTGTTGTTTCCACGTCTTGTTCATGATCACCCGCAGCATTCTTGTGCAGCCCCATCTAGCTTTATTCTCTAGTCGCTTAGTTAGAGTCCAGGTGGTGCAGCCATACCAGCAGTACTGACACGACAACAAACTCCTAAACTCTATAGAACAATTAGATACTTAGGCAGTAACATCTCCTTCACAGGAAAACGACGTTAATGCACGTATAGGAAAAGCATGGGCCGCTATAAAAATAAATTATCGATCATATGGAAATCCAATCTCACAGACAAGTTAAAGAGACTGTAAATGTATAATATACATACATATATATACATATTCATAGTATATATACATATACATATGTATATATATATTATACATATATATATTATGGGAGAAGAAAGGAGAGAGGGGAGAGATGGTGGAAGGAAGGAAGGAATTAAACTTAGAAATTTTAACAGATAAAAGATGAGTATTGAACAATACACCGCTTAAAAAAGGATTAGTGTTGGATTATTGTTCAAAAATTGTGGCGATAATTTTCCCACAATCTTGAAATGAACTTCAGTTGTTAAAATACCTTCTGTCAGCAATGGGAGGGTATATCACTCTACCCCCCTACCCCCGACATCCACCACTTCAACCCCCACACCCTGCCGCCGCTAAGAAAAGTTGCATGTCCCCGAGGAAACTTGATCGTGTAAAACTTGTGTGGGCGGAAGTAGATGATGCATTAAAAAACCCAAAAAAACAACAAGACCGTTTTCTTACATGCATAGGTAATTTTCCCAAACCCGTTCACCAGGGGTAGGATGTGACACAAGGTTCGCAATGTTATGGAGCATCCAGACGAGGATCGAACTCCGCTATTCAGACGGTAATGGATCTGTGAGACTTAGCTCTAACCATTACACCATGATGACGCCTCTTTACCTAACCCGTTCGTCCACTATCTCTGATAGCCGATGTCACATAAGGGTCGCCAAATGGGTGGGGCATTCAGCTAGTATGTAATGGAATCTTGTTGAGACTAGCTCTGTTAACCCATTACACCCCGTGTTATTTGTTTCGGAATATTGGGATGCCCTCTTTACCCTAACCCGTTCCGCACGGAAAGGATCTGCTGACACAACGAGGTCCGCCAATTAATAGGGCATCTCAGCAGCGTAGGCGTCGAACTTGCTAATTTCAGTACTAATGATCTGCGAGACATCTAGATTTTTCAAAATACGTTATGTTGGTATTTACGGAATCTGTTCGTGGCACAAGTCGAAAGTAGATATTTTACCCAAAACTCTTTCGCCAGGTGGCGGGGGGGGGTATATACTCAAGATCGCAACTTATGGGCTTCCGGCGGAATGATCAAACTCGTGCTATTTCAGTTTGATATGGATAATCCTGCGATACTATCTGTTGGGATTGTTCTCCTTCCCTTGGTTTGGAAGAGTTATTTTTCCCCCTTCGTTTCTTATTCTACCACCAGCGGCGTCTTTCTGTATTTAAGACAGAGAAGCGCCCTAGCTCTTCAAGACCTCTTTTCTTCTCCATGGAACTCACCACCACATGGGTTAGACATTCGTGTCTAACACCCTTCTCGTTGTACGGGCGGGTTCTGCCTCAAGCAAGCTACTAGGTAAGTTTAATTGAACTTATGGACTCACCAGTCCTTACATCTCAATTTTGTATGTTCTTGTAGTGAACTAATGTATACCCGTTCTTTTCTTTATGTATATCATTCCCTTTCCTTGTATGCTGTATTTCATGTTATATGTTACGCCATGTGCACACAGTCCATTTAATTGAAAATCCCTTTAAGTTATGTTTAGCTCCCTTGTCGGAGTTGTTTGTTCCTCAACCAGTTATAAATTTATATTGTAACCTTAGAATCTTACAACTATCTTACTAACCATTACATTCCCAGATAGACACAGGCCGCGTTTTCTTACAAGCCTGTGATTTTTGAATCAAGTGATACAAGCTATCCTCGCAGATCTACGTATTTCTAGCTGAAATACACGAGTTCGCGATCACTGGAACTGGATGCGCCCAACTTACTTGCGATCTTGCTGTCACCCCTCCTCATCCAACCCCGATGTGAATGGCATTTTGGTTAAATATCCTTCAACTCATCAAGTACGATAGGACGTAGTATCAGCATGTTGTTCCAGACGTCGAGACCGAATTCGCAATATGGCCGCTTTCTACGTGTTTTTTATTTTATAACCTTCTACCGGACAAGGGCAGACCACTCTGTTGAGCCTAAGCGCAGGGGTAGATTACTCCTAATTACTCTTTTCACTTATAACGCCCACGTGTCTAATTTTTGAAGCTAGTACCCAAGCTTACGTTTGTTTGTTTTGTTTTGTTTTACGGCATATCAACCCCCAGTGGGGGCATTTTTCAAATGCCGGACAAAGTTGTTGAAATAAATTAATTTTTTTTGTAGTGGATACTCATTTTTTTTTTTAAATTATAAACTCGTTTTTTTCCTATTTAACCCATAGATTGGACTCCTAACAGCGTACTACCAGTCCGGGTCAGAGATGGACCGGGGAAGCAACCTGGTGATGACAAGGAGGGCGTTTGTCCCACATTTCCCCAAACCTCCTTAAACTGCAGGAAACATCCACCCCCATAAGCATAGGTTTAACGCCATTTCCTAGGTGTAATGAAGACCCCCATTCCACCGCTCTTCTAAGCACCCATATGATAAAAAAGGGTTAGGGCTGTCCATAATAGATGCAAATGCTAGTCGGGCAGAGTCCCACTCGATTACTACATGAAAGCAAGTTCGATCTAGCCTGGATGCTTTTATTAAATTGCTGATCTTGTCAGCCATACAACTTTAACGAAGCCGGCCGGGTAGGTAATGAAATGCCTACCGCGCGTGCCTCCATTTAGTAGCCTGAACAGTGAGTTCTGATCCTCGCCGTATGCCTTATTACTTGCAGTCTTTCATAGCACATAGGCGTGAGGTAAAGGTGTAAGAGTTTGCCATAAGATCAAATACCGGTTGGACAATCAGTATAAGGTGCCAGGCCTTGGATGGACCAACCCATCATTAAATCGCGAGCGAGGCTCTTTCGACCGGCCTGGTCGGTTAGCCCCAAGTAGACCTCAAAGTTTTAGGGACTGTGTGCCATGTTATGGACTGCCCTCAGCCAACAGCTTGTTCTTAACATTCATCGCGTCACCACCCACCGTCCAACCTTAGGCCCCCCACTTTCTTTAGCCGCGTCTTTGTTTAATTCGGCCATATCAACCTTCGTGGGTTATTAAATGCCAAAGTCAAAAACTTTTGTATATAACCTAACAAAAGTGTAGCAAATGAGAGCAGAAATAACAAAAAGAAAGTATTATCTGCCGTTATTCGGACTATTGTCCTCATCTTCTTTATCTGTTATCTGTACAACGTTTTTGGCCGATATGCACTCCGGTCCTTCTTCAGGTATTTTTTTCTTGTCGGACTCCGCGGGAACTTTTCTCCGGACTCGCAGGAATCCTTCTTTTCGAACTCGGGAAAACTTTCTTCAAAGTTTCCGTGATGCGGCTGTTCGCCGATCTTAACGACAAGAAAGTTCCCAAGGTTTTCGAAAAAAGGTATTTCCTGAGTCCGAGAAGGTTCCCGGAGTCCGGCTTAAGAAATACTGGAAGACGGTAGCGGTATATCGGCCCCCCAAAATGTTAGTATAGATCTCCGAACAATGAAGGATCGAGGGACAATAGTCCCGAATAACGCCAGTGTGAATAATTACTAATCATCAAGCCTCATCTCAAGACATTCAGAAAAACAAAAGGAAGGCTAAAGAGAATAGAGCTCAAAGCACTGCTTAGTATGGATAAGACTACTTTGAGTCCAGTAGGGTTTCCCTGAAGTCCCGACGGAGAAATACCTGAGAAGGCCAGAGGGCCTTATCGTGCTCGAAACGTGTGTACAAAATATATTCAAATGAAGCATGAGCGACAGATAGTACCGAATGAATGCAGATAATTTACTACTTAGTGAGCATCATACTTCCGCTATTAATTAGGATGGAAATATCCATTAATGTCTCAGATAGCGGTTATATAACAAGTTTATTTAATGCCTTTTTAGAAGAAGGTGAGTAGTTGGTTTAGCTTATTATAACCATAGCTCTGGGGACGGGGGATTAATGGGTTCATTAACCTTTCCCAATAAGGGTATACTCCTAGTCTCGGAAGTGAAGAGCAATCGTACAATAAGCGGCCGACTGGATTTCGAACTCAGTTTTTAGCTTACGATCTCTCGCCAGCTCCGATCCATCTGCGCTCTTAACCACTTTACAACTCGCGGGGGAACCCCCCCCCAACGCCGCCCTCTGTTTTTGAGGTGTAATTGCAATAACTAAAGAATCGCTCCTTAGGGCCGGCGTAGCTCAGTCGTGTAGAAGCTGTTCGGCTAGCAAACCCACAGGCTTCCTTGGTTCGATAACCCGCCCCTCCGCCAATCCAGCATTTGTATGAGTAGCGACAGGTATCTGTTGCGGTAAAGCCAAGGAGCTGATGGTAGTGTGGCGCTCCACCTTCAGACGGCAAAATATAATCTCCTAGGTCTTAGCGCTTAGTGAAACAAGCGGGATAGACTTCCTCTGCTGAATTGCTTGAACCGACTTATATGCCACTCGTGTACGATTCAATTCTTGTATCGACTTATAATATACACAAATTAATTGGATTATTTTCTTTCTGATTCTAAAAAAAAAAAATTTGTAAAAAAATATATTTTTTTAAATAAATCAGTTCAGCCGCAAATGTTTAAGTCAAAGTCATATGTCTCCGGTATATAGCCCACGGAACAGGCGAGGTGGGAAGAAGGTCTATCCCCTTTTCACTTAGCGCGTAGTGACCCAAGGAGATTATTTCGTAGGCATCTGCAGGTGATGTTGGAGCGCAACACCTACAGGCAGCCTCCTTAACTTTACCGCAAGAATTCCCATGCCTACTTTCATACCGGCTGACGTTACGCAGTGGCCGATATCGAACTAGGAACCCTTTGTCGGTTTCCTTAAGCCGAACACCCTCTACCCGACTCTGTTAGCCTAAACCGCTGGGTGAACTTGTTTGAAAAAAAAAAAAAAAAAAAAACCAAAATTCCGGTCGCCTAAAATTTTTACACAATTTCTAGGTAGGAAAGGATTCACATTCTGCCAAGAACGTCTATTGACATTAAAAAAATTACAATTGACTGAAATACCCGACTTTAGGGGCCACCTCGACGACTTTTATAGAACTTGAGCATTCATCACCAGGTGCAGTTTAGTGTAGTACTTGAGAGCCAACGAGGATTATGAGTGCAAGAGCTTGCCGGTGAAGTAGCAAACCGTTTCACAAAAAAAAGGCAGTCAAACTCATTTTATCTGTCCCGGTACTTCTATTGGACTCGATTGCCTATCGTCCTTCCTCTTACAGACTCTTTCCTTCACGCCTAAATCTTTCGAGAAACTAAGTACGTAAATAAAGCCGCGTTACAAAACCTGGTCTGTTTCATTATCATATTTAAAAAAAATTATTTCTTCTCTCTCTCTGCTTCTCTCTCTCTATCCCCTCTCTCTCTCGTGCTCTCCTTCCGCTCTTCTCTCTAATCTACACTATATATATCTTCACGCTCTCTTCTCCTCTCTTCTTTCCTCACCGT
Organism: Doryteuthis pealeii; assembly: GCA_023376005.1. Classification (NCBI taxonomy): domain Eukaryota; kingdom Metazoa; phylum Mollusca; class Cephalopoda; order Myopsida; family Loliginidae; genus Doryteuthis; species Doryteuthis pealeii. The sequence goes on from CM042164.1 coordinate 42,121,741, forward strand.
CTCTCTCTCTCCCCTTTCTCTAGTCCTTTCTCTCTTTCTACTCCTCCTCTCACCTCAGCCGGCTCTAATGTGTCTATGTCTATCCCCATCTGTCTACACGTCGATAAACAAAGCATTACAAAACCTGCTCTTCATTTTATTTATTTAAAAAAAAATTATTTATTTTTTTAAAAAAATCTCCCTCTCTCCAGGTCTCTCTTCCTCTCTCTTTCTTTCTTCTTTCTCTCTCTTTCTTTTCTCTCTCCTCTCTCTCTCTTCTCTCGTCTCTCTCATTCCTCGTTTCTCTCTCTCCCTCTTCTCTTCCCGACTCTCTCTCTTCTCTCTCTCTCACTCTCTCTCTCTCCATCTCTCTTAATGTATATAACTATATATACTATATCTTCCGGCTCTCTCTCTCTCTTCCTCTCTCTCTATTCCTTTCTCTCATTCTCTCTCTTTCTCCTCTTCTCTCCCTCCCGCCCTATGTTGTCTGTTTATTCCCCATCTTGTCCACACGCCGATAAACAAAGCTGTACAATAACCTGCTCTTTCATTATTATCATATTTAAAAAATAATCTCTCTCTCTCCGCTCTCTCTCCTTTCTTTAATTTCTCTCTCTCTCTCTCTCTCTTCTTCTCCTGTCTCTCTCCTCTCNTCTTTCCTCTCAACTCTTTCTTTGTAGTCCGCCTCTCCCCTACCTCCCCCCTCAATCTCTCTCTTCCTTTCCTGTTCATTCTCTCCCTTTGTCTCTTGTTTTTTTTTCTCTCTCCCTACTCTCCTCTTGTTCGCTTAGTTTTTTCTCTCCTATTTGGCTGCTCTCACTCTCTCTCTCTCTAGTCTCTCCCAACCCATGTTTCTCTGAGTTATGTGGTTGAATTCAATATTTTGGGGAATCAACTTTCAATCTATGTAGGCTCATCGCATCGTGCCAACGTTAGCCCGAACTTGACTAGCGACCGCTTGTTAGTGAGTTCGATTCTCACTGAGTACCGCATGTTAGTGGCCTTGCGCTAAACTAAGCCCAGATTAGTATCAGACAGCTTTCTCTATATGTAGTTCTCGTTCTCTTTTTCTTTACTGCTTTCTTTCTGTTTCTCTTTCTTTCTATGTCTCTCTCCCCCTCTCTCTTTCTTTTTTCTCCTTTGACATCCCCTCCACACAACACCAACACCACCCACCCGTCCCATCTAATGGTACGTGCGCCACAGATCAGTATCAAGGAGGTAAACAAAAACACCCGTCAAAAAACACAAACACACAAAAACAAAAATGAAGAAAGAATACCGAAATAATGACAAATCTATTTACACACTGAATCATCCAGGTGAGAGAGTATTTCAATGTAAAATGTGAATGAGGTTTTTTGTCGATGGTGGCTGGACGTGTGGACAAAATAGAGAGAGAGAAAGAGAGAGAGGGGGAGGGAGATGGAAAGAGAGACTGAGAGAGAGGGAGGGGGAATAGAGATAGGGGAAGGAGAGGGAAAAGGAGACGGAGAGAGAGGGAGTGGGAATAGAGAGAGAGAGAGGGGGTAAATTTAAAATGATTAAAAAATATAATAAAATATAGACAGGTTTTCTACGGCTTTGTTTATCAACTGGACGTTTGGAGAAGAGGAAGAGAGGGAGAGTGTGTGAGAGAAAGAAGAAGAGAAAGAGAGAGAGAGGGGGAGAGAGAGGGGGTGGAGAGAGAGGGGGTGGAGAGAGAGGGGTGGAGAGAGAGGGAGGGAGATGGAAAGAGAGACGGAGGGAGGGGGATGGGAATAGAGAGGGGAGGGAGAGG
>CM042164.1:42126002-42128502 GCA_023376005.1 Doryteuthis pealeii
GATCTTTCTAGAAATGTAAAATTAGGGACCGGAATTTTTTTTTTTTTTTTTCAAATGAACAAAGTTCAACCCCAGCGGTTTAGCTCAGTCGGTAGAGTGTTCGGCTAGAAACCACAAGGTTCCTAGTTCGATATCGGCCCCCTGCTAACTCAGCGTATGAGTAGCACAGGGATCTGTGCGGTAAAGTAAGGAGCTGATGGTAGGTGTTGCGCTCCACCTCAGATGCTAAAAATAATCTCCTTGGTCTAGCGCTAGTGAAAAGGGGATAGACTCCCTCGCTGTCTGGCTAATACCGACATTACTTTACTTACATTCTGAACTGATTTTTAAAAATTATTTTCATTTTTTTTTTTTAGATAAAATAACCAATTAATTGTGTAATTAAGTCATCAATGAATCGTCACGGTGGCCTAAAGTCAGTATCAGCCAATCAGCGAGGGAGTCTATCCCCTTTTCACTAGCGCTAGACCAAGGAGATTATATTTGCGTCTGAGGTGGAGCGCCACACCTACCATCAGCTCCTTGCTTTACCGCACAGATACCTGTGCTACTCATACACTGAGTTGGCGAGGGCGGGTATCGAACCAGGAACCTTGTGGTTTCTAGCCGAACGCTCTACCGACTGAGCTAACCCGGCCCTAGACATCTCTTTATTGCAATTACACTCAAAACAGAGCGGGGGGGGCCGAGTTGTAGTGGTTAACATGCTGGACTGCGAGATCGTAGTAAATGAGTTCGAACTCCAGTCGCGCTATTACGTTCACTTCCGGACTAATACCATTGGGAAAGGTATGAACCCATTATCCCCCAGCTATGGGTTAAATAGTACCACTACTCTTCTTCTAAAAGGCATTAAATAACTGTTATATACCCTATCTAGAGACATTAATGGATATTTCCCAATTCCTAATTAATACGGAAGTATGATGCTGACTAAGTAGTATTATCTGCATTATTCGGACTACTGTCCTCATCTTCATTGTTATTTGTACAACGTTTCGGCCGATAAGCCCTCTGGCCTTCTTCAGGTATTTCTCGTCGGACTCGGGAACCTACTTGGACTAAGTAGTCTTATACCACTAGCAGTGCTTGACCTTTCTTTACCTTCCTTTTGTTTTTCTGAATGTCTGAGATGAGGCTTGATGATTAGTATTATCTGCGTTATTCGGACTATTGTCCTCATCTTCATTGTTATCTATACAACATTTGGGCCGATATACCCTACCTTCTTCAGGTATTTCTTGCCGGACTCGGGAACCTTCTCGGACTCAGGAACCTTTTTTTCGACCTTGGGAACTTTCTTGTCGTAATCGGGAGCCATCACGGAACTTTGAAAGAAAGTTCCCGAGTTCGAAAAGAAGGTTCCCGAGTCCGAGAAAGTTCCCGAGTCCGACAAGAAATACCTGAAGAAGGCCGGAGTGCATATCGGCCAAAACGTTGTACAGATAACAATAAAGATGAGGACAATAGTCCGAATAACGCAGATAATACTTCCTTTTGTTATTTCTCATTTAGTACACTTTGTTAGGTTACAAAGTTTTGACTTTGGCATTAAATAACCCACGAAGGTTGATATGCCATTAAACAAAGAAACGGCCTAAAGAAATGGGGCCTAAGGTTGGACGTGGGTGGTGACCGATGATGTTAAGAACAAGCTGTTAGCTGAGCAGTCCATAACATGCAACACCCTACTTTGGCCCTTACTTGGGGCTAGACAGGCGGTCGAAGAAGCCTCCTCCGATTAATGGGTTGGTCACATCAAGCCCTGGCACCTATATGATTGTCCCAACCGTATTTGATCTTATGGCAAACTCTTAACCCTTTTATACCATATGTGCTAGAAAGCCGCAGTATAAGGCCTCCGGCGAGGATCGAACTCACTGTTCAGTACTGATGGATCTGAGAGGCGCGTAGGCATTTACCTAACCCGTTCGTTAAGTGTATGGCGTGAGTCGCAAGTATAAGGCATCCAGCTAGGATCGAACTCGCTATTCATTAGTAATGGATCTGCCCGACTAGCTTGCATCTACCCTTATGGCAAGCCCTAACCCTTTTTATCATATGGGTGCTAGAAGGCGGTGGCTGGGGGTCTTCATGTCCTGGAAATGACGTTAAACTCTATCTTATGGTGAGTTCCAGTTTTGGAGGTTTGGGGAATGTGGGACACTCCTTCATCACCATTGCTCCCCGGTCCACTCTGACCCGGACTGGTAGTACCTGTTAGGGTCCCATCTATGGGTTAAATAGAAAAACATGAGTTTATTAAAAAAAATGAGTATCCATTAAAAATTAATTTATTTCAACACTTTGTCGGCATTAAATGACCCACTGGGGTTGATATGCCGTAAAACAAAACAAACAAACAAACGTAGCTTAGGTCTAGATTCAAAATTAGACACGTGGGCGTATAAGTAGAATAGAGTAATCTACCCCTGCGTTTAGGCTCAACAGAGTGGTCTGCCCTTGTCCGGTAGAGGTATAAATAAAACCGTAGAAGCGG
>CM042164.1:42134131-42171631 GCA_023376005.1 Doryteuthis pealeii
AATAAGTTCATTAACCATTCACACTCTCCAATCTCTCTGTTTACACTCACAGAAAAAACTAACATATATAAAGAGTACTTAATATATATATATATATATAATAAATTTTTGAAGGCGTAATAATGCACATTTATGTTTAAAAAACATATTTATTTATTTTTTTTATTTTTTTTTTTCATATTAAGGGTCCAAATATTTTCAAGCAAAGCTCATCATCAGGGGAATGAATTATTTTCTCATAATTTTCATCTGTATTTGATAAATTTCAAATTTTGTTGTTGTTCATTGAATGTTTGGTGTAACTGTGAAATTTTTTTTTTTTTTTTTTTTTCCGGCGAAGATATAGTTACGCTCGGTAAATTCCGTAATAAATCGGTGCGGTGATCGTGTTCCGCGGGATTTTTTGAAAATTATTTCATATATAATTCTTTTTCTTTTTTTTTATAATACTATAAAATAATGAAGTCCTGCTCAGGGACACTGAAATAAAGATGTTTTTGTCATTATTTTCATAGTGAGTTCGAAGCATTAATAAAAATGTAATAATAAATTTTTTGAAGGCGTAATAATGCACATTTATGTTTAAAAAACATAATTTATTTATTTTTTTTTTTTTTTTTTCATATTAAGGGTCCAAATATTTTCAAGCAAAGCTCATCATCAGGGGAATGAATTATTTTCTCATAATTTTCATCTGTATTTGATAAATTCAATTGTGTTGTTGTTTATTGAATGTTTGGTGGTAACTGTGAAAAATTTTTTTTTTTTTTTTTTTTTCCGGCGAAGAATAGTTACGCTCGGTAAATTCCGTAATAAATCGGTGCGGTGATCGTGTTCCGCGGGATTTTTTGAAAATTATTTCATATATAAATTCTTTTTCTTTTTTTTATAATACTATAAAATAATGAAGTCCTGCTCAGGGACACTGAAATAAAGATGTTTTTGTCATTATTTTTCATAGTGAGTTCGAAGCATTAATTAAAATGTAATAATAAATTTTTGAAGGCGTAATATGCACATTTATGTTTAAAAAACATATTTATTTCCTTTTTTTTCTTTTTTTTTTTCATATTAAGGGTCCAAATATTTCAAGCAAAGCTCATCATCAGGGGAATGAATTATTTTCTCATAATTTTCATCTGTATTTGATAAATTCAATTGTGTTGTTGTTCATTGAAGTTTTGGTGGTACTGTGAAAAATTTTTTTTTTTTTTTATATATATATTTTTTATATATATATATATTTTTTTTTTATATATATATATTTTTTTTATATATATATATTTTATATATATATATATATATATATATATATATATATATATATATATATATATATAGAGAGAGAGAGAGAGAGAGAGAGGGGCAAAGTGACAGGCAAAATGTAAAGTAAGAGACGGGTGATTTTTTGACTTCATTGCAAATTACGAGTAATTAGAACCAAATAAAATGGAATTTTTTCAAACATAACCTAATCACAAAATTAAGGAATATTTTGGGGTGTATTTTGTGTCATTAAACTAAATAGGAAAAGCCTTTAGCGAACAATCATTGATTTACTCGGCTTTGCTATAATAATAGATATATAGCCAGGGGCATATCCTTCTGTTTTACCTATACAACAATAAAAGCGTGTGGTGTAATGGTTAAAGTCATGGGAAATGGACTCGTCGACCCGAGTTCAAATCCTGGATGTGGTAATTGCATTTCACTTAGCGCTAATACCCATGGGAAAGGTATGAATCTTACTCTCCTTCCAGCTATGGATAAATAGTAGGTCAGATTGGGCTCTTTAACCTTAGTTAGTCAACCGGTCTAGGAGAAGGAAATCTCTGAATTCAAACCTGTTGAAATCAGCTTAAGAAATTGACCTTGTGTCACATCCTGCTCGTGCGGGACGGGTTGGTAAATATATATACAGCAATAAAGCATTTTCGCTTAATGGTCTTACGTTTTTTTAAAGTATTTACTGAACACCGCTCTTATGGTCGAGAAAGTTCAAGGTGTCCACTTATTAACAAGCTAGACAGGAACGTGATAAGGAAGATGAACATTTAGCACGTAACCTTGTTTGATCGTACATGTAGTGTGTCTTGAGCAGGGATAGCCAAGAAGAGCCTATCCCTCAGCAGGTCTACAACTGGTTTGAATTCCGACTTTCTCTTCTAGACCAGTTGCCATACCAAGGTCAAAGAGTCCAGTCTGTCCTATTTACCCATAATTGGAGTGAGGATAGTTGGATTCATACCTTTCCCAAGGGTATTAGAGCTATGGGAAATGCAAACAGTCTCTTTCAGTATTTGAACTCGGGTTGTCGAGTCCACTTTCTACGACTATAACCGTTACGCTACGAGTTTCCACAAAGACCATGACACAAAAATAAATAAAATATATTGTACAAAATAAAAAAATTCCCTCCGGGCGATGTAAAAATAAATTTTTGAAACATATTGCTGGGAGTAAAAAATTCAATGTTAAAATCATCAAATTCATTAAAGGATTAAAAAATAAAACAATTTGAAATGTAAACTTTAAATATGTATTAAAATAAAGCAAATATATATAGATATATAATACCAGTCATGTATTTATTAAAACTTGTTTTAAAAACAATGACGACTGTCTAATGTTGCATGTTCAATTTTTGAGTGTATTTATTCTATGTTATGACGTTTTAGGTAATGTGACGTGACATAATCAATGACGTAGTAATTAAGACTCTTCCTTCTAGACCAGTTGTCATACCAACGTCAAAGAGTCCAGACTGTCCTATTTACTCATAATATAATTGAAACCTTACTCCCTCGGTGGCGACAGAATCTCCGTAGAGGACTATTCATGTCAGAACTCACCCTGACACAACATAATGAAGCTAAGAGGTCCAGAAGAAAGCAGCGGCAACAAAGCATCGGCACATCAACATCTTCAGGGACAGCCTTCAAATGCGAAATCTGTGGTCGAGAATGTTTTCAAACATCGAATTTCAGTCACAGGAGGCGTTGTAACTTCAGGGGCACATAAAAAAAACTTTATTATAGTCTTCCGAGACTGAAATGCCAATGAATGAATACTTAAAACCTTATAATTGCTTGCAAAAATGACCTCGGTATTAAATAACCCGGGAGTGGTTGAAATGCCGTAAAACCAACTGTCAACGCGTCTAAATTTTCGCCATTATAGAGGTTTGGTTTGGCTTTTTGTTTAAAGGCATATAGACCTTCGTGGGGTTATTTAATGCCAAAGCCACCCTTGCAGAAGAACAGTAGTGGTACTATTTAACTCATAGATGGGAGGATAAGGGGGCTGATACCTTCCCCCAGTGAGTTTGGTCCGAAAGTGAACTGACTGAAGTTCGAACTCGCTTACTACGAAGTTGTAGTCTAGCACGTTAGCCACTACACCACAGGAAACCCCTATAACGGAGGTAAGTATGAAATACTAATTAAAAACTCTGCACTCTTCCCTAAATAAAAGGATCAATATTGTGTTTTCCTTAAAAATAATACAGGGTTTATATCAATTTTTACTCAGAAATACAATACTAGGCTTATTTTCGAGGGATGTCGAGTGTTGCGTCGCATGATGTGATTGTAAAGAATGCTTATTTCTTTCGTCTGTATACCGCTCTCAACTAAGGCTTATTTTAAGGAGAGGACTTATATTAAAATCATCTGGGCACTTCATGTAGTGTAATGGTTAGCAATAGTCCGAATAATGCAGATAATAGGGCTTATATTATTTTTCACCCCGGAATATAACACTAGGACTTATTTTCGGAGGATACCAAGTGTTTGTGTCGCATGATTTGATTGTGAAGAATGCTTATTTCTTTCGTCTGTCTACTGCTCTCAACTAGGGCTTATTTTAAGGAGAGGACTTATATTAAAATCATCTGGGCACTTCATGTAGTGTAATGGTTAGCAAGCTAGATTATCAGACCTTATTTTCGAGGGATATCGAGTGTTTGTGTTGCATGATGTGATTGTGAAGAATGCTTATTTCTTTTGTCTGTCTGCCGCTCTCAACTAGGGCTTATTTTAAAAGGATGACTTATATTAAAAATCATCCTGTAAAATCATGCTAGGTCTTATTTTCGGTGAAACACGGTAGCATTATGTGCCACTGTTAGAACGGGAACCCTTTCGGTTCTCGGCTCGTCTAGTAAACTCAAAATATGTTATGACTCGACAATCGAGCTTAATGGTCGCCAGAGGCGATGTTTGAGCGAGTCGTCTATACAGATCTATAATGTATGTTTTAGTAGCAGGCCAATTGAAATATAAAAATGGCTGTCCGCTGTAACGATGTGCACACTAAGGCAAATGTGAGAAACGAATAAAGCGCCCATTGTTTTACGGATGTCACTAGCTCATCTTGGGGCAAGAGAAATTGAAATAATTACAGGGTTGTCAATCTCTTTTCACCTGCAAATCTGGAGAGTAATTCAGAACAAAACAATAGTGGCCATTGTTTACAGCGTCTTAATGCGTGATCGCTGAGAAAATAAACAATAAATAAATAAATAAATGAATAAGATAAAATAATGCAAATTCGTATACACTGAGAAACACAGCTTTCATATGCATATGTACTGTTATTCATAAAGAAAAAAACAAAGCATATTCCCGCAGAGATACAAATGAGTCTTACGTAATCCATCTGTGTATATTATATCAATACAATTGGAGATACCTACATAACTACCTTCGTGTCTTAGTATTTGGTGTGCGTCGCGTTAGAGCTGGATTGATTGTTTGTTTGATTGAATGGTTGATTTTTAATGCCAACCCATCCAGGGTTGTTTTATGCCCAGGGGCATACGCCTATTCAATTGTGACCAACTACATATCTACCTTCGTGTCTCAGTATTTGGTGTGCATCACGTTAGAGCTGGATTGATTGTTTGATTGATTGATTGATTGATTGATTGGTGGATTTTTAATGTCAACACATTGAGGGTTGTTTTATGCCCAGGGGCATACATCAATACAGTTGTTGCCAGCTACATACCTACCTTCGTGTCTCAGTATTTGGTGTGCATCACGTTAGAGCTGGATTGATTGTTTGTCTGATTGAGTGGTTGATTTTTAATGTCAACCCATCCAGGGTTGTTTAATACCCAGGGGCATACACCCATTCAGTTGTGGGTAACTACATACCTACCTTCGTGTCTTAGTATTTGGTGTGCATCACGTTAGAGCCGGATTGGTTGTTTGATTGATTGATTGATTGATTTTTGATGTCAACACATCCAGGATTGTTTTATACCCAGAGGCATACATCAATACTGTTGTAGCCAACTACACAACTACCTTCGTGTCTCAGTATTTGGTGTGCGTCACGTTAGAGGTGGATTGGTTGTTTGTTTGATTGATTGATTGATTGATTGTTAATGTCAACATATCCAGGGTTGTTTTATGCCCATGGGCATACATCAATACAGTTGTAGCCACCTACGTACCTACATTCACGTTCAGTATTTGGTGTGCATCACGTTAGAGTTGGATTGCTTGCTTGATTTTAACGGTATGTCAATCCGTTTAGGGTTGTTTTCGGCCAAGGGGTTAAGGAATTGCCTTCATTGTTCGTTCATACATTTTTTGTGTACTTGTTTCTTTATATATATATATATATATATATATATATATATATATATATATTGCACAAGATTTACCAAACCCCCTCCACACGAGCAGAATGCGACACAACGTCAATTTTTAAGCGGTGTTTAACAGTTCTCCTTCTCTTAGACCGGTTGCCATAGTATTTACAGTTAAAGAGCCCAATCTGCCCTACTATTTACCCGGAGCTATTAACATATTCTCACAGAGATACAAATTAACCTTACATAATCCATCTATACATCCCGGGTTAGCTCAGTCGGTAGAGCATTCGGCTAGAAACCACAAGGTTCCTAGTTCGATTCCGGTCCTCGCCAACTCAGCGTATGAGTAGCACAGGGATCTGTGCGGTAAAGTAAGGAGCTGATGGTGGGTGTGGCGCTCCACTTCAGATGTCAAACAATCTCCTTGGTCTAGCGCTAGTGAAAAGGGTATAGACTCCCTCGCTGATTGGCTGATACCGACTTTAAGCCGCCCCAACGACTTTACTTTACTTACATATCAATACTGTTGTAGCTATCAACATACCTACCTCTGTCTTCAGTATTTGGCATGCATCACGTTATAATTTGATTAATTGATTGATCTTAACAGAATGCCGTTCTGTGTAATTTTTACTGATAGAATATAACAATTACCCTTTGTAGTTGGTCCTTATCAATTTTCAATTGACAAGAAAAATAGTAACATAACCAGTTAGGATCCAGTTAGGATCATTTACCCAACGTTGATCGGTACTCCAGCTATTTTATACCCATCAGTCTGTTATATATATATATATATATATATATATATATATATATATATATATATATATATTATTATTATTATTATTATGGTATACACAGGAACAACCTACTCGATTTTCAACATAAGGATCTTCAGGGTTAAATCCACTGAATTAATCAAGATATTGATTAAGTGGATTTAACCCTGAAGATCCTTATTCACTGGTAAGTCAACATTTTCACATATAAAATCATATATATATATATATATGAAGAAAAATGAGTAAAGAAAAGAAATGTAGATGGATAAAATGAATTTAATCGATATCACATTAATCGATATCACTTACACATGTGTTTCGGTCAGTTTATGTGTGTGAAAATATTTCGCACACATAGAAGAATCGACCTTCATCATTATTTTATTTATTTTTTGTAATAAAAAAAAATATTTTGTACCATAACCACTAGAAAAAAAACAAATATCCAAATCATAACGGTCTATCTTAACGCTCTATTTTCAGCGTTCCAAATTTTTAAAAAAATTCGATTTTCGAATATTTCCAAAAATTTCTGTTGTTTTTTCCCAACGAATTTTTTCATTCAAAATAAATGTTCACTCTGATGAAGGTCGATTCTTCTATGTGTGCGAAATATTTTCACACACACATAAACTGACCGAAACACATGTGTAAGTGATATCGATTAATGTGATATCGATTAAATTCATTTTATCCATCTACATTTCTTTTCTTTACTCATTTGTCCTCATATTGTCGGATTCAATTCCTTTTCCATTTTCACACACACACACACACACACACACACACACACACACATATATATATATATATATATATATATATAAGTTAAGAGTAAGGAAATGAATCCGACGGTATAAGTATAGATAAAAGGATATGAAAACACACAATGCTGTAAAAATGAAAATGATATAAAATATTTTAACAGCATTGTGTGTTTTCATATCCTTTTATCTCTCTCTCTCTCTCTCTCTCTCTCTATATATATATATATATATATATATATATATATATATATATGAGAAGAGTTCTACTAAGACTATGAGAGTATCCGTGGTTATACTCCCATAAATCTTTCTTACTTGAGTAGCTGGCTTCATGGCTAGATTTCTTATCTTCTCTCCTTGTAGCTGGAATATTTCTTCTAACTTTTTTTTCTCATCTGGTTATGTGTCATTAAGGTGTTGGTCTAATTTGATTTCACCACGGCTGCCATTTAGTTCATAGAGAAACAACCAAGGCATACATTTTGTGATCAATTTTTTTAATTCAGAACCAGACTTTCTCAACCTAGGATCCTTCAACCGCATGCGTGGAGTCGAAGACGGTACGTCTTTATATCACGACGTCTCCGGCTTAACTGACTAAGCTAAGCTCTAAGTCTTCTTTTCCACAGTCTGTGCAACCGGAAAGAAGGTTACCCAAAGGTTATTTCATGTCAATCATCTAACCCTACAGATTTTGAATTTCAACCCCTTAAATTCAAAACACTAACCGCCTCTACATTAACCGCCCAACGATCGACGGTGGTTATCAATATACAACACTGCTAAGTCTTAGTAAAATGATTGATTAATTTTAACGGCATCTCAAACCGTCTAGGGTTATTTTATGCCACGAGGTTTGGGAATCGCCATCATTTTATATTTATATTTACATTTTATTATGTAGTATAAGGGCCGGTTTAGCTCAGTTAGTAGAGTATCGGAATAGGAACCACAAGGTTCCGTGTTCGATACCAGCCGTCGCCAACTCAGCGAATGAGTTGCACAGGGATATGTGCGGTAAAGTGAGGAGCTGATGGTTGGTGTGGCGCTCCACCTCAGACCCCTCCCCCCGAAAAAAAAAGAATCTCTTCGGTCTAGGGCTAGTGAAAAGGGATTAAACTCCCTCGCTGTCTGGTTGATACCGACTTTTTATTGTGTAGTTGTTTCTTAATATATTTTTATCTAATACAAAGTATTTGTATAGAGTTGCATGGTTTCATGTATTCCTATCTAATACTAATAATTATATGAACTAGCAAAATAAAAAAACACCCTCCGGGCGATATAAAAATAATTTTTTGAAAGATATTGCTTGAGGAGGTGGAAGTTAAAAATTAAATGTCGGAGAGTTTGAACCATAAATCATCAAATCATCAAATTTATCAAAGGAGTAAAAAAATAAATAAAACAAAACAATTTGAAATCGAAACTAAGTTCTATTAACTTTGAATATCTATCAAAATAAAACAAACTATATATAAATATATGATACTGGGGATGTATCTATTAAAACTTGTTTTAAAAAACAATGAGGACTGTCTAATGTTGCATGTTCACATTTTGAGTGTATTTATTCTATGACGATTTCGGGTATAGTGACGTAAGCAGTAACGTAGTTTTTGTTACAGAAAAAAACCGGAAGCGAATCTCCATTATTAATAGATTTAAGTAATCTATACATATTATTTCGGTTCCGCTATTGATAAGTGGAGTATAAACAAGCTCTTAAGATGATTTTTATAAACCGAAATATTGTTCAATATTAGCTATGAATATGATATAAAATCTTTTCCCTTTAACAGCATATTGTGTTGTTTTCATATCCTTTTATCTATACTCAATCTATACATATATAGAGGGCAGTTGTGTGTATGTATGTCCGAATGTAATCTATACATCTATAAAGGGCAGTTGTGTGTTTATATATGTCCGGAGGAAACTTCGAAAATAAAACAATTAACGACAAAGTAAATATATATACACATTAGATATCACCAGGGCTTGGTTTTTGAGCAGAAATAATAGAGATTTGATTTATATTCGTGAAGATAATTAAAAGATAAAATTTAAATGATAACAGCATGGATTTTTTCTTCATTTGATATTTTAGATAGTAGACATTAACATTTTTTTCAGGGTAGGTGGATCAATGCAAGGTCTATTTTTTTATTTTTTTACATAGGGATTTAAATGGGGCATCCCACGAGGATTCAACTCACGATTCAGTAATAATGGATCTGCGGGATTAACTTTAAAAATTCCCCTCTACCCAGGCGACGCCGGGTAGCCGCTGCTAGTTATTTGTATTTGATAATTGTCATTTTTTGCATGCAGTTTTTTAGCAATTAATAATAATTCTTAGCTAACATTTACAACTTCATCTTACTATTCTTAATATAATAATTTACATATCTATTTTGAGGTGCGTGGTTGTGTAATGGTTATAGGCGTAGGAAATGGACACGACTAGATGAGTTCTAATTCTGGACGAGGCTGTTTGCATTTCCCGTAACGCTAATACCCTTGGGAAAGGTATGCATCTAACTATGCTATTGGTGAATAGTAGGGCAAGGTGGGCTCTTAAACCTTGATTAAGCAACCAGTCTAAGAGAAGGAAAACTCTGAATTCAAACCTGTTAACCCCGCTTAAAAATTGACCTTGTGTCACATCCTGCTCGTGCGGAGGGGTTTCGTAAATATATACATACCTATTTAACCCAATGATGGAACCCTAACAGGAACTACCATTCCGGATCAGAGTGGACGTGGGAGTAATAGCAATGAAAGGGTATTCCACTCTCCTCCAGAAACGGAGTCTCTTCATCAGATACAGTTTAGTGTCATACCCAGGACCCCCTGGGCGGGGCTAATCCTCTGCAAGGGATACAGTGTATTCTAAATATGATATTTATATATACTAATTAATCCGTAGAATTTCAACATGTTCAGCTAGCAGCTATTTATAAAACTTAAATAAGTCCGACACGTCCTAGAGGGTAAGGAGCTGGGTTGGTGAGGCTAGCTTACAAAATATCGCTTTACGCCCAGGGGTCAGAATTTTGTAGATTTTATCAAAGGAAGGGATTTGGGGAAAATTGGGAGATTGTGAAAAAAATATATTTTTGTATATTTCTCTGAATGTTTGAGATGAGGCTTGATGATTAGTATTATCTGCGTTATTCGGATTATTGTCCCCATCTTTATTGTTATTTGTACAACAGCCGATATTCCCTCCGGCCTTATTCAGGTATTTCTTGTCGGACTCAGGAACCTTCTCGGACTCGGGAGCCTTCTTTTCGGACTCGGGAACCTTCTTTTCGAACTCGGATACTTTCTTGTCCTAGTCGGAAGCCATCACGGATACCCCCGAGGACTGAATAAAGGGTTAGGTTCGAAGTTCCGTTATGGCTCCCGATTACGACAAGAAAGTTCCCGAGTTCGAAAAGAAGGTTTCCGAGTCCGAAAAGAACGTTCCCGAGTCCGAGAAGAAGGTTCCCGAGTCCGACAAGAAATACCTGAAGAAGGCCGGAGGGCATATCGGCCGAAACGTTGTACAAATAACAATAAAGATGGGGACAATAGTCCGAATAACGCAGATAATACTATTTTTACATGTATTTGCATTTTTCCCTTTTTTTTAAGAAGAGAGAGAGAGAGAGAAGAGAGAGAGAGAGAGAGAGAGAGAGAGAGAGAGAGAAATGAAATAAAGAGAGAGAAAGAAAGAAGAAACAGAGAGAAAAAGAAAGAAAGAAAGACAAAGAAAAAAAGAAGGAAAGAAAGAAAAAGAGCGAGAAAAATAGAGAAATAAAGAGAGAGAGGAAGAGAGAGAAAGAGCGAAAAAGAAAGAGAAAAGGAAAGAGAGAGAGAAAAAAAGAAAGAGAGAGAGAGAGGGGGGGAGAAAGAATGAAATAAAGAGAAAGAAAGAAAGACAGAAAGACAGAGGAAGAAAGACAGAAAGAAAGAGAAAGGAAGAAAGAAAGAAAGAAAGAAAGAAAAGGAAAGAGAAAAAGAGAGAAAGAAAGAAAGAAAGAGAGAGAAAAAAGAAGTGAAAAAAAAGCGAAAAATGCAAATTTTTCCAAGCAAAACATAAAAAGAAAAACTAGTATCGAGAACAAGCGAGAGATTGCGAGAGTTAATGCGAGACGAACGAGCGTAAAGCCGTTTCTTGATTTCTCTGTTTGTGTGCGTTTACTGAGGCACTGTTTGAATGTACACAGCTGCGATGTCGTAATCCGCACGAACATGCCTTTCTTTACTTATTGGCTTAAGGGCTATAAGGGCGTTGCAAAGAATTACAGAAAAATAACTGGCGGATTTTGCGAAGAAAGTGTGATGAATCAGTCAACAAAAATCACACAGGTATGCCGACATCAAAGTACAAGGGTCATTCAAAAAATTAGGGGGAACATTAAAAAAGAAAAGAAAAAGAGAATAAATCTTTTTCATATTTTTTCCAGAAATGTAAACTCTGAATTGGTTTATAGCAAAAATTATATGCCAAGTTGGTAAAAATAAATATCATTAATTTCATGTGTATTAATAGACAATGGTGGTTAACTCTCAGCCACCGCGTTCTAGTACCTATTTGATAATAAAGGATGTTTGCCATCAGAGCAATTTGAAGAATACCATGGGGACAATCATATAGTTGCTTGGGCTTGACATGGCCTGCCGATATATATATATATATATATATATATATATATATATATATATATATATATATGCATGTTATATATAAACTTTGTTCTTGTGAACATTGTTTTGTTTTTTTGTCTTTTGAAACATCGGAAAAAAGAACAAAAACAAGAAAAACAGAACAAACATCAGAATTTTAATATTCAATTGTTGTTCTGTTCCTGGTTGGATCAATTCCAATATTTCGGGTGAACATTCACCCTTTTTCAAAGTATATGATATGAGAGGGTCTGGAGCAAAAAATGAAATGCTGTATATGCGAGCAAAAAAGTAATTAAATGAAATGAACGGATTTGGCGTTTTTAGCCGTTATTTTTCTTTCGAAATTGTGTGACGTACCTCATCCGAAATACGATCATGGTAATCGTTCGAAATTCGGCATGACTTTAATCGTGAAAGTCATGCACTACTTAAAGAAAATTAAAGAATAAAATGAAAACATGGATAATATATATATATATATATATATATATATATATATATATATATATATATATGAGAAGTAAATACACAAACGATGTGTTTTGATATGGCTTTTTTAGCCGACAATTTTTGGGAGAATATGTGCTTAATTGAAGTCGTACCTAATTTTGAAAGTTAATTAATTAATAATTTATAGAATGCCCGCCTAATTAATTAATTATTAATTAATTAACTTTCAAAATTAGGTACGACTTCAATTAAGCCCATATATTATATATATATATATATATATATATATTATATATATATATATATATAATCGGCATCGCAGTCTCGGAAGACCATACATTTCTTCTGTCCTGAAGTTTCGTTCAAGCGCACCGCCTTCCACGACTGTGAAGGTCTATGTTTGGAAAACAGTTTCGACCACAGATGTCGCATGTGAAGGCCGGCCCTGAAGATGTTACTGGTGTACGGGTACTCTGTTGCTGTTGTTTTCTCTTGGACCTCTTTCCTTCATGGTGTTGCGCCAGGGTAACATCAAACATTAATAGCCTACTACGGATATCCTACCGCCACCGAAGACGGTCCTGAGCCAAATTTTCCAAGCTGACAGGGTTGATATTGAAAGTACTTGAGATCATACTTGCAGACATCCTTAAATTGCAGCTGGGGACGACCAATCTGTCTCTTTCCAGGTGAAAGTTCCGCATAGAGGATATCCTTTGGAATTCGCCCATCATCCATCTGGCATAGCACACTCAGCGGGGACGACGATGTATCAGTAGAGAGCACAAGATTGGAAGCTGTGCTCTCCTTAGGACTGTTGTGTTAGTGATCTGGTCCCTCATATATATATATATATATATATATATATATATATATATATATATATATATATATATATGGGAGAATATGTGCTTAATTGAAGTCGAACCTAATTTTTGAAACTTAATTAATTAATAATTAGTTAATTAGGCGGGATTACCTATTTAAATGTAAGGCTAAACAAATCGAGAAAAATCAATCTCTGTATGTACATTTCGGCCTATATATATATAATGAATAGAGAATAAATAAGAAAATAAATAAGAAAAGTATTGGCATGAAAAGGTGCTCAATGCTAATAAAGCAGAGCAGATTTATAATCAATAGTAATATTATGGATTTGGACTCATAACTTAAAGTTTCATGATTATGCAATCCTCAGATGAGTCAAATGGTTGAGATCTTAAAAACCAGTAGTCAAAATATTGACGAACCCAAGGCAAACCAAAGGCCAATCCAAGTCTACCTAAGTCCCAGACAGAAGACCCACAGAATTCAGCACAGCTAGCAGAAATAGAAGTTAGAAGATTATTGTATAATAAGAAGAGTAAGAATAAGAGTTCTGCAACACAGGCCGGGCGTGTCAATTAGGGGCACAGGTGATTGGTCGGGATGAGTCACCATGAGATTTCGACAGAAGAAGGTCGCCTTAAAGAGAAAGGCCAAGATAGAATGAGAGGAATGCTGTTTTACCACAAATTCTCGAGACACACAGATATTCCTATACCTGCCAGACAAGAACTCTCCCATTTCATCCTGGAATTCTTATATATATATATATATATATATATATATATATATATATATATATATATGTGTGTGTGTGTGTGTGTGTGTGTGTGCTGAAAAGGCTGTCCAAAATACTATCATGGAATGTGACCAAATGAGGCTTATTTTTCAACATTGTTACCCTTGTGATCCACACAATTCATTCATCCGCAAAGGGAACAATGTTGAAAAATAATTTGGTCACATTCCATGAGAGTATATTGGACAGCCTTTTCAGCAGATCCTCGTAATATATATATATATATATATATATATATATATATATATATATATATGTAGAACGTTTGTAGAAAAAAAAGATGTTAATAGTTTTGCTGACAGAAATCTGTTTCGACCATCTGAAGCGGTCTTTATCAAAGCAACTATGTGTAAACGGAAAGACGAAATAAATATAACGTTACTCACGAGGCACAGAACGCTCTCGATCAGGGCCGGAATTTTCAAAAATATCTTAAAAATGCGTATTATATGTTAAAAATAAAATAAATTTTATTTTCAAAAATTAGAAGCATTTTTATCATTAAATTCCGGCCCTGATCGAGAGGGTTCTTTGCCTCGTGATTAACGTTATATTTATTTCGTCTTTCCGTTTACACATAGTTGCTTTGATAAAGACCGCTTCAGATGGTCGAAACAGATTTCTGTCAGCAAAACTATTAACATCTTGATTTTTCTACAAACTTTCTACACATATTGTCGGATTCATATCCATTTTACCTTTCATATATATATATATATATATATATATATATATATATATATATATAGGTAATTATGAACATTAGTTGGGCAAATTCCTATCATAAATTACGCGTGCGCATTATCTCCCTTAACAAATTTGCTTGTATAGTTTTTCTTATGTGATTTTCTTAAACAATTGTACAGTTGTAGACTAGGTTGGAATTAGACAATCCCCCAAATTTGAGCGTCTAATTTGAAATATTCGCCGAGTTATGTCGATTTTAAAATTTGAGGAGGGGTGAGAAAATTGGCGCCATTTTGTAATATATTTCTGTCTATAAAATGGGTTCTAGAGCTCCTCTACTTCTGAAAATTGGCTTCTAGAAGCTTATTGGTCATTGTTTTTGGCTACGTTAAAATTCAGTTGATTTAACGGTGCAAAAATGAACACATTGTTTTCAATCATAATTTCCATTATTTTCTTAATCTGAAAAAACTTTCTAAAATCATCAGCAGTTTGTTTAAGGTTTCTTCTTTCGAATGGAAAATTTTTTTTCAAGATAATATTAATTCTTTTGTAAGTTTTATTGTGTTAAATATGGGGGGTAAATTTCACAGGGAAAATTGGTGGTACTAAGGATATTGTTATCAATTTTGTTACCTTCCAATTTTCAATTCTAAAATGAAATGTGGTGCTGATATTGATGTTTGTATATTGTCAGAATTTTGCAGGCAATATTGTTGATACATGGGAAATATGTTGCTTGTATATTATTTTAAATATATCCAACCACCAACATAATCCTGATAATTTCTATCAAACTCTGACAGTTATTTTGCTCCATATGGTGCTTATTGAATGGCTGTACGTAAAAGTGCCAAATCTTAACTGGTGTTGTAACTTCGCTTGTGAGCAAAAACCAAACTCCATTTTTGGTACAAATAATGTTCAATATATGTAGAATAATAATTTAAAGGAAAAAGAAAATTATATGCAGTGCCACATTGTTGTTACGAATAATATGAATTGATATATATATATATATATATATATATATATATATATTTCCAGGATCTGTGGATATTCCACATTATGATAACTTAATATATATATATATAAAAGTAATTAATTTGCTTGAATATATATATATATATATATATATATATTAAGTTATCATAATGTGGAATATCCACAGATCCTGGATATAATATATATATATATATATATATATATATATATATATATATATATATTATTCGTAACAACAACTTTGGCCACTCTTTTCCACCAAATAATCCATATTCACCTTCCACCAATGGGCGACGCCTGTTGAACAATCCTGATTGTGTTGCAGCATATAAACCCGCAATGTTCTCGATTTTATCATCCTCAACCAACGAGTTGCACCTGGTTATACTCGAAGCCCTCCTCATCGACAGATTCCGTCCCGCTCTTTGCATACAAAAACAATTTTATTCTTTACTCCTTTTCGGACATACCGTTTTTGATCCAAACAACATGAAGAAGGTACTATGAACACACACACACACACACACACAACACACACACACACACACACACATATATATATATATATATATATATATATATATATATATATATATAACTAGTCCTTTATTAGTATTGGAGAATTGAATATATATATATATATATATATATATGTGTGTGTGTGTGTGTGTATGTGAAGAAAGGAAGTGAATCCGACGGTATGTAGTATATTAAGAAAAATGAAAAAAACACAGGTTTAAATGGGTTAAGTGGTGAGTTTATTGGCCGATGCTGCAGTGTTTCGATCTATTAATTAGATCATCTTCAGGCATTTGTTGGTATATGGAAGGTGATAAGAAATTATTTATCACAGAATAACGAGAAAAGCGAGTGGTAGTCATTGTTATTCATCTGTTTAAAAATTTTTGAGGTTTGAAAAAAGGGGACGGTTTGAAATATGACGTCAAATATTCTCTTTTATGGCGTGAGTATCGGACGGTGTAGATGTGTGTATCGAAAGGAAACATTTTGCATTTTTAGGTGTATGGTTGTGTGTGTGTGTGTGTGTGTGTGTATAAATTTTTTGCGATAAACGACAGCGGAAATAAACCTTAAGGTTGTGTGTGTGTGTGTGTGTGTGCGTGTGTGTTGGTAAGAGGTAGGGGAGAGAGGTGTCATTGGGCGTCAAAAGAATTTTTTTTATTTTTTATATTAAGAGAAGAGAAGGAAGTCTGGGTGTGTGGGGGGGAATTATATATATATATAATATATATATATATATATACATATAGGGTTGGGGTTGTATTTGGTGTGTAAAAAGTCATCAGTAGTAGATATGATATCCTTATATGAACTTTTCAGCCCCCCCCCCGTATATCGAAAATAGTGTTTCTACATTTGTTTGTTTTCCTTATTTATTATTTGCCATTATTTTTGCTTGCAAAACGACACGGCCAAGTACAGCAATATTTTCCACGTCCATCAGGTAGGTAGGTGTTTACCTTTTAAGCAGATGGTGCCAAAACAAATGGACCACATTCCAATGACTGATCCTAATCTCAAATAAGAATACAACAGACATACAAAGTGACCTGTATTCGACTCAGAATGCCCCCCCTTCTCTCTCTCTCTCTCTCTCTCTCTCTCTCTCTCTCTCTCTCTCTCTCTCTCTCTTGAGAAAAAAAAAGAAGGTTGGGTGGTTATAATTACGTGACGCAGACACGATTTTTTTTAAAAATATGGCGTCGGGGAGAAAAAAGCTCACTGTTTTTTCTTTTTAAGTTTTGTGCCTAACGTGTGACCCTTCCTTTCTATCGTTATCTTTTTTTGGCTCGTTAGATCTGGTGTCGCTTATGTGTTTGTTTCCTGAGAAAAGTAAAAAGACATCGTTGCTGTGTTGTTGTTGTGTTGAAGTGTGATCTGAATGATTTCTGTCGTGATGGAGATTAGCGAACTCGACAAACGACACAAACGTACAAATATCCATGATCTCTTCTCTCTCTCTCTCTCTCTCTCTCTCTCTCTCTCTCTCTCTCTTTCTCTCTCTCCCTCCTCTCTCCTCCCCCTCTCTCTCTCTATATATATATATCATCATCATCATGTCGTGCAATTTGCACGGATATCCATGACAATCTCTCGCCAACCTTCCCTATCATTCATCGACTCTGGAAGCTTCTCCGCGCAGCAGCCCGCATCCCTACATAGTTGGTCAATGTAGGTCCTGGCTGGGCGGCCCACATTAGCGTGCCCATGTGCTGGCTTCCACAGTAGTACGTCGCTTACGAGCTCGTCCTTGCTTATCCAGCAGTGTCGTATGTCTAGCCCGTCTTACTCGTACGGTTTGTGAGATGGGAGGCAGGTGGCCATATAGTTGCTTTTTTGTGGGGTGCTGCTTCCACGACCTATTTAGGACCTATCGAAGCATTCTGGTGCAGCTCCCATCTAGCTTATTCTCAATGCACTTCGTTAGGGTCCAGGTGGGACAGCCATACAGCAGTACCGACACAACCATAGCTTGTCGGGGAGATCGGATTTCCATATGACTGATAATTTGTTGGTGGCCAACCTATTCGAGTGTTAACATCGCTTTCTGTGGATGAGATATTACTACCTAGGTATGTGAATTTTTCTACTGACTTAAGAGGCTTGCCGCCAAGTGTGGAGATGTCTCCTTGTTTTTGAAGCTCATGAACTCAGTTTTATCAGAGTTCACATAAAGGCCTATGTTCTTTGCTGCCTCCCCCAGGCTGTGTAGGAGTGCCTCATCCTGTGCCGGTGTATCTGTAAGAAGCGCGAGGTCGTTAGCATAGTCTACATTGTGACAGTTTGTGCGGGGTATCGCCTGCTTCTTACCTTTGTTAGTGTGAAACCTTTTTCTTTTATGGTATCTACTGAAATTCGGAGTACGTAGTCTAGGCATATTATAAATATATAGTGCTAGTGTATCTCCCTGAAGGACCCCAGCGGTGATGTCAAAGAAATCTGTGTCGCCATCAGGTGAGCGTACCATTGCTTTAGTGTCTTTGTAGAGCATCATTATGGCGGCAACAATTTCTTCGGGGAGACCATATGCTAGTAGTATTTGTTCCATTTTCCCTCTGTGTATGGAATCAAATGCCTTAGAAAAAAATCTACGAATAGTACCGTTGACTCTAGATTTTTTGCTCGAACCCCTTCTATGATTCGTCGTATAGTCAGGATTTGAGAGGTTGTGGATCTATTTCTGCGAAATCCGATTTGGTTTTTCCTAAGGATTTTCTCTATTTCGGGTCGGATGCGATTAAGAAGAAGGGCATTATATATCTTAGCTGCGATAGCAGTAAGAGTTATGCCTCTGTAGTTTTTAGCGATTCCTAGGTCTCTCTTTTTTGGGAATGGGAGGATGCATCCTTTTGTCTATTTATCTATTCTATTTTGTCTATACACAGCATTGCATAGCCTAAGCAGTATGTCGTGGAACTTTCCCATCTTCCATACCTCAGCAGCAGGCCTTGACAAATATATATATATATATATATATATATATATATATATATATATATATATATATATATATGAAGTTCGCATAGTCGAGAAATTGTCAGTAATCAGGTGTTCTGGTCTCCATATCCACGCTACCTTAACGTGTATATAAATATCTATCAATGATATTGAGCACTGTTATAAATATCACACACACACACACACACACACACACACACACACACACATGTATATTATATATATATATATATATATATATATAATATAGATTAACCCTACACTTATCAGATTCCAGCTCCATTAATCAACATCTTAAAACACATTCATGCCCTCTACCTACCGAAAATTCTAACTGAAAATACACACACACTATATATAGAAAAAAACATAAACTTCAAATAATTGAAGCTTTATATATAAAACAAAAAAACCTACCCTAAACAAAATAAACTTTGAAGTAAGTCAACATATCCTAAAAATGCTTATAATTTTCTGCCTACATTACTTCCATTATCCCCCTTATCATAATCTGTGCCCCCCCTCCAAAAAATCACCACTACTTTGCTCAAAACTACTACCATTCCAAAAACCTCCCACTACCAATTGATATTACCTCCCACTAATTCCTTGCTTCTACTCGTTCTCGTTAAAAACGAGACATGAAAACTATTCCATCGTTTCCACCTGAGGATGGCAAAGTGCATTGCCGAAAGCGCTAGTGACGAAACATTCGGTGGACTGGTATACCAGTTCCACCCTGACACCAGAAGGATGGCCCGAAGATTAGAACGGATCGACGAAAGACTTGTCAGACAGGAATTGTCTGTTCAATTCAATGAAACTTGTTTAAAAGAAAAAATGCTGCCTAAATACAACACACACACACACACACAACCCACACACACACACACACATATATATATATATATATATAAGTTCAGTATCAATAAGATATTCTTGTGAACGTTTTTGGTGATATTGGAAGCATATGAATAAAGTGAACGAAAAACAGTACAAATTTTTTTTTAATATAACCGTTGTTTTGCAATTGGTTCGCTTTATTTTTCCAATGTTTCGCGTAGCTCTACCCTTTGTCAAGGTATTTTTGACAACTGAATATAACTTAATAGGAAAAATAAATAAATAATATATATATATACATATCTTATTATAATGGAGATTGTAGGTTTGTATGTCTGTAACCGAAACTATATTACCATTCAAGTCACAATTCCCTTTGTTATTTACATCACATTCTCCATGATTTTATTTTTATTTAAACCTCAATTATTAATAAAATTGTTTTACATCATTAAGACTGTTGACCATATCTACATACTAATAACATGCAATTGTATTTATATATACAAGAAAATAGAGGTTTACAGTGTGAATTGGAAGGCTAATTTGCATATTGATATTAAAAAATTGATTTTAATAAATATATGCTTGGTATTATTGATTTCTAATTGTTTGGTTTTATATTAATGAATATGAGCAAAAATCCCGGGGATAAATCTTAAAAGAAATCCATTAACAAGAAGAAATAACTGTAATATTATTCTTTACTTCCTATTTTAACTAAATAGTTAAATTAGGAAAATTTACCAATGAAAGACGGGAGTAAGGGAAAATAATGGAAGTTTCAAAGTTGTTCTATTTTTCAATCATACCCCCTCTGTTCCAAATATTTGTATCTGAATTCTTATTCAGTTTCATTAGCCTTTCTAATTTAACATGATATTTCATATTAAAACTTAAATACTTGCACCCGGAGGGTGCATATATTTGCTAGTATATATAATGTATATTTAGGCAGCAGGTTAACTTGTAGTAGACATATTTTATTAAAAATGATAAACACGGATTTAGTAAATTAATTTTTATTCAGTTTTTCTTTTTGGTCAGCGAGATGTCGCAACTGTGGTAGTTGGCATTTCAAAAATTTCTTTCTTTGGCCAAGTATTATAGTATCAACCGATTATTTTTCGGTTGGTACTATCTTGGTCTTTGGTTTTTTTTTTCAAATTTTTTTTCTCCCCAGGTAATGTTTGGTAGTATATTTTTACAATCAAACTATTTGTTTTTTTTTTCTTACCGCAGGGTTTACCAACAAGTTTGGTATATATATATATATATATATATATATATATATATATATATATATATATATATATATATATATATATATATGACAATCGTTTATTTCTATTGAATGTAAGCAACATTTATAATTGTGTTTTTTTATGACATTTTGTTTTGAGGGCTACGTTCACGCCATTATGAACAAAGCCACATTTTTGGGAATTTTTGGAAATCGTTTTTGCTTTTCCCAATCCACAATGGACTTTTTTTTTCTCACATCTTTTGTTTACAAATCTGTCGATCACTGACCTTTTAGATGGCATTCAAGATCGAACAAAACCACCGAAAAATGATGTAAACCAAAAAAAAATAATGACTCACAATTGTCACCCCCCCCCCTAATGGCATGATCACCCTCTGGATTGTTGGCAGGAGGAGGACGGGTCAAACAAGTATTTTGACTCCTTCACGTGAATCAACAACGGGTCATTTGCACCAACACCCGGATCAGGCTTTCTTGTTTCGGGTGATCGGGTTTAACATTGGAACCTTATAAAAGCTATTGATTAAGGGGGTCACTGAACAGTACATAACCTGCTCAACGGGTAGAAGAATCCCTGCCGTAACAGCTGCCAGTAAGATATATTGGAGACCCGAGGAGACTTGTTGTCTCACTAAGGAACTCCAGTTACGCTGTGTGGTGAAGGAAACTCCAAGAGCGAAATAAACAATATGCAATTAATTCATCGGAGAATAATCTAGAGATCTTTCGTGATCATTTCCAATCTAAACACTAATTTTCAATTTGGACAGAGAAGATCAAAGGATGTTTAATAGGAAAAGAGGCAGATATAATTTACCGGCTGACACACCACACACACACACACACCACACACACATATATATAATATTGGTGTAATGGTTAAAGTCATGGGAAATGGACTTGTCCGCCCCGGCTCAGATCCTGGATGTGGTAATTGCATTTCACTTACCGTTAATTACCATTGGGGAAGGTACTGAATCCTACCTTCCTCCAGCTATGCATAAATTAAGTAGGGCAGACTAGACTCTTTAACCTTGGTTTAGGCAACCGGTCCATGAGGAGAAAAACTCTGAATTCAAACCTGTTGAAATCCGCTAAGAAATTGACCTCTGTGTCACATCCCGCTCGTGCGGAGGTGTTGGTAATAGTATATATATATATATATTTATATATATTTTATATATATATATATTGCTCCTGGCTAGAGGTTACGATCTGCAAAGTCTAGCTCGACTGAATATAGATTAAGGTAATGTGACGTAGGCAGTGACGTAGTTTCGGTTACAGAAAATAGAGAACCTAATCTCCATTATCAATAAGATATGGCCAAAATTGTCGTACGACAGCACCCTCCTCGTACTTTTAAACTTTTTTTTTTTTTTAATTGTAACATTGTCATCCCCCCCCCCCTAAAAACAGAGTCTAAGATTTTCTATGAATTTCTTAAATATAACAATGAATAAATCACGTTAAAAAGAGCACATCATTCAAAAGAGAAAAAAAAAGTCGCAAATATCAAACTATCTTTTTGGTACAAATAATGTTCAATATATGTGAAATAAAATAGAAAAAAAATTGTTGTCGTAGACGCAGTCCACATCGGGATATTGATCTTGCTATGAAAAAATCAGAAATCATCAATAACTTAAAATTGGTTGACTTTAAGACTTTTTGTGGCATTTTGGATTCCTTGGACAAAAATGTTTTTAAACCAATTTTTAGGAGTAGGAAAGCTCTAGGTTATTACAGACAAAAATAAGTTACAAAAAGTCGCCATTTTACTGCGACACCCTTCAAATTTGGAAGCTAAAAATCGAAATGGACACATTATATTATGACGGAATAACAGTTTTTAATTTATAAAATTCTCCCGTTTTTAAAGACTATAAAACAAATAATGTGTCCCCGTGTTTTTTTTTCTAATCTTCCTTCTTCACAATGAAAGTAGAATTATAAAGTTATGTTTTCATTCTCATTTTACTCCGAGTTTTGTTGACATTTTTTGAATACTTTTCATTGGTGTGGGGTTAAAACACAAATAGTTGTGGCGCACACCTGCATATTATATCATATCTACAACTACAGGTGGTTGATAACAATTAGGAAACGAGAGAGAAAATATTTGAAAATTCGCATCAAACATGAAAACACACAGGTTATTTATAATAATGATATTTACACACTACAATTATTAATATATAATAATATATATATATATGTATTATCATCATCATCATTGTCGGCAATGCACCGAATCCATGACAATCTCGCCAACCTCCCTATCATTCATGCCGCGGAAGCTCCTCTCGCAGCAGCATCCACACATAGTTGGTCAATATAGGTCCTGGCTGGGGGCCCACACTAGCCGCCCATGTTTTGGCTTCCACAGGAGTATGTCGCTTAGAGCTCGTCCTTGCTTCTCCAGCAGTGTCGCATGCTAGTCCGTCTTACTCGTATGGTTTGGGAGATGGAGGGCAAGTGGCCATACAGCTGCCTCCTTGTGGGGTGCTGTTCCACGATATATTAATTATATATATATATATATATATATTATATATATATATATATAATATATATATATTTGTGTGTGTGGTGTGTGTGTGTTGTGTGTGTGTTATTTCAAACTTAGAATACAACAGAATACAAATTGTTTTGAATTTTTTTTAAAACCTTCTCTTCTTCTTCTTCTTCTTCTTCTTCTTCTTCTTTCTTCTTCTTCTTCATCATATTATTATTAATTATTATTATTATTATTATATTATTATTCTCTTCTTTTGAATTCTTCACACCAGCGTTTAGCTGATGGTTTTCACTGGAGCCTGAGTGACAACGAGCTCCTCAGGTCTCCAGGACTCTTCTAAGTATTCTGCAATACTGTTGCTCCAGATGGGGTTATCTCCGATAAATCTAACATTAAACAAGGGGAACCACTCTTGATTGATAAAATTTTTATTTATTTTACCCAACCCTAACCCCTATTTTTTCTGTAGATCAATTAATAATTAAATATATTAATCAGTCAAGAGTGGTTCGCTCTTTGTTTATGTTAGGACTTATAGGAAATAACCCCGGATGGTCTTCCCGGATATATATTTTATATATATATACTATATATAACTTAAATACGAAAGAAAAACTCATATTGAACGGTCTGTTAAGTTTTTAAGGGCGGTCGGTAGACGCCTTTAGGAAGCGACTTAATAAACTTTCACCGCTAAAAAAAGCATAACGCAATGATTGTCTTTTACAGGATTTGATCTCTCTGGTGATCTGTAAAGTATATACACAGATGTATGTATTTAAAACAGTATAAAAACCCTCCTTAAGGGGGGAAGCTGCACATAGCCTAGAGGTTTAACGGATCGGACAACTGCGTATCAGTCAGTCGGGTTCGGCTTCTGGTCGGATGTTAGTTGTGTCGTTCTTAAGTAAACTGATGAAGGACGTGAAACGTTCGAAATACACGGAGTCTGTGATGACTTAGTCTATAATATATTATATATATATATTTTAAAAATAATATATATTATATTATATATATAAGTCATCCACGGACACCGTGTTTCGCATTATATACTATATATATATTCCGAAAAATGTGGTGGACGGCTCTAAAAACAGTCTCCGATGATGATTTTTATAGATCGAAATATTGTTAAATATTAACTATGAATTGATATAAGATATGTTCATTTTAACAGCATTTGTGTGTTTTCATATCCTTTTATCTATCTTATACCGTCGGATTCATTTCCTTACTCTTAAACTTATATATTGTTTTAGGAAACACACACAATGAATGAATTCAATCACTACAACAACTGCTAAACCATGGAGACTACAGGAACATAATCTTCTATTATTATAGCTAAAAGCTGAGTTTATCAACCTTCTCCAGCAAAGGAATTTTTTCTATTATATGTTATGGACACAATATTTATACTTAGATATTCTTGGTGTTAGCACTACAAGTGTATGAAAAAAATTCAGTTATAATGCTTTAAGTTAAGGCGTTAATTAGCATTTAAGTCAACGAACCGACCAAATCCCTGCTTCCCAGACTAACTGTCTCTCTTAACCATCTCAGCTTTGTCAGTTAATTAACTCTCCTCCCACTTTCTATTTGTCAGTTAAGCAGAGGGAAAAAAGAAGAGTAAAAATCCAGCAGTCAGGGAACGATCACCATCACACCCACACACTAAACCCCCCAGTAGATTCGCCACCTTCCCTTTCTTCCAGGCGAATCTTATTCAAATGATCAAACCTTTGCGTTTGTTTTTAAATAGTAAATCAAAAAAAAAGGTTATCCCCCTTTTTTACGGCATGATTTTCAATTTTTAGTTGAGCGTAAATTTTACGAAATTGAAATCAGTGCTTTACAAATAGATTTTTTTAAAATTACTTTAATTATTAATTCATAGAGTATTAACTTAGCTTTTAAAAAATATTTCATGTTGGGTAAAAAAATAGTTTATCATATTTAAATATTCATGGAATTCAAATTGAGCAAACATTGACTACCCCAACTGATTTAAGTTTTGTTCTTCGGGCTTAAAAAAAATTGCTTAGTTAAAACTTAAAAACAAACTAGACTGACTTGTTATTTAAGGCTCGGCTAAATTAAAAACGGAAAATTTTTTGCTGGTACAATGACAGTTTAACTGCAGTCTAATGAATTAACATTTTGCGAATTTGGTTACGGTATTAGGGGATTAAGGTTGTTTTTAATTACGGTATTCGATTAAAAAAATAAAACAAAAAAACACAAAATAACTATAACATTGAATGTTTGAAAAATATTTTCTAAACTAAGTTTAATTGAAATTATTCACTTGCTATATTAAACACAAACAACTGTCTCATATAGATTCAATAATAATTTCACTGGTTAATTAAATTGTTATAGTAATTTGATTTTTTGTTGTTTATTTTAAATAGCAATACGTAATTAAAAAACCCTTAAGCCCCTATAAACCTTAACCCAATTCGGCAAAATGTTAATCATAGACATGTAGGACTGAACTTCTGACTTAGGTTGGGAAAATTAAAACGGAAAAAATTTTGCTGGTACCCAATGACAGTTTAACTACAGTCTTATGAATTAACATATTTGGCGAATATGGGTTACGGTTTAGGGATTAAGGTTACGTTTTAATTCGTATTGCTTTAAAAAAATAAACTCTGTCTTTAGTCGTTTTTATTTATGCAGAAAAAGTAATCAATCAAATATATACCACTCCGAATTACAGTCTGAATAATACAATAATTTTAATCTTGGCGGAGTTCCGTCAAGGCTTCTTGCCTCAAAAACATGCTTGGCACGCGTGACTGCACGGAAAAAACAAAAAAACAAAAGAAATACACCAGCTACGATTGAAGTCCGTAGCGGAAGCGGCGTGAAAACAAAAACAAATAGGGTTTAGGATTTAGGAATTTGGGCGTTGGGGTTAAGGTTTTAGGTTAATGGAAAAATAATAAAATAATTGTGGCTCTGTTTTTTCTGAGTCACCCTGTATACAGGGTGACCCAGAAAAAACAGAACTTTGTAATAAAACAGTTGATTTAACTAGGGGGTTTAGGGTTAGGGTTGGGTTTTTCAGTGGAAAATTCCCTAAGTTGGTTCTTTTTTTTTTTTTTTTTTTTAAAGTGATACCGCTTCGGATGCAGGAGCCAGACGGAACCCCGCAAAGATTACCATTATTTGTATTATCAGACTATTGTCCTCGTCTCTCAATTTGTTATCTGTACAAAGTTTCGACTGATGTCCCTCCGGCCTTCTTCAGGTATTTCTTGTCGGACTCGGGAACCTTCTGTAATTGGAGCCATCACGGAACTTTTGACCCAACCCTTTATTAGGTTCACGGGGTATCCTGTTTCTCAATTCCACTAACCATAGCTGGGGTACAGGTGTTTAAGCTGGTGTTAATTATTATTCTTATGTTACTGCTGTCCCCTGACCAGGATTGAACCTGCAGTCTAGAGATAACTGGCATTTAGAACTGTCTGAATCTAAACTCCCTTTATCTACTAGGATATGTGTTTCAATTGGACTCAATCCAGTGTGAATTTTTTTTTCAATTGCAAAAGTTACAATTTATTTGTAAAAACGGATTTTAAGTAGTCTCTTGGCAGCATCTTGATCAAAAATTGGACGAAAAAAACGTTTTAAATATATCAAAAATAAATTATATCTGTAATATTTATTTTGCTTTTTACTGATGCTCATTATGTTACTACTTTTCGACTTAGACAAAAATTGACCTTAAATAATCAATTAATTAAATTTTAGTTCGTTTTTAAAAATGAAAAGCAGATGATATTTTGGCAGATCCTACTCTTTTCCCTAATCATCTTAGCGAGAGCTTAATGGGTGACCCAACGGGTTACTTTGTCTAGTAAATATAAAAAATATATATATATGTATATATTAAACGTGACCCGTTGAATCACCCATTGAGCTCTGGGGTAGATAATTAGGATTAGGGAGAAGTGAGTTTGCAATGTGAATTAAATCTTAAAAAAGTAAATACGACTTGAGAATTTAAAAAAAAAAATTAGAAACATTTTGTATAATAACTAAGAAACGGAACGTTTGACCTAATTTAAGCTACGGGCTAGCTGCTTATGAAACTTAACTTACAAATATATTCCATGACTCTCTTTCATCTCACAGAGAAACTAACATATATATAACGAGGAGGTTATCAAGAAATATGTAGAGAGAAGGAGAAAGTGACTAGCAGAATATAAAGTAAGAGTATTATTTTTAACATAACTTAATCGTAAAACCAAGGAATAGTTTGGATGTTATTTGTGTCATTAAACTAAAACAGGAATAAATCCTTTAGCAAAACATCATTGATTCACTCAGCTTATTAATAATAATAAATATATAACTTTCAAAATTCCTCATATATATATTATATTTAAAAAAAAATTCGGTGCTATTCGTAGAATTGCGTCCCATTAAAAACGCTAGGCGGTGATAGCTGAAAAAACAATCCATTCTACGAATGAAGTCCCTATTGTACAATTGCGATACCATAAAATAAAAGTGTTTTTTTTTTGTTTATTTTGTTTGTATTTTAATTAAAAAATAATCTGCCTTTTTTTTAATAAAATATAAAAGAATATCTAAAATATTCAGGTTTTTTTTAAGTTTATGTTGTTAATGTCTTGTTTTNATTCCTAATAAATTATTCTTAAAAGGGGTGGGGTTTAAAATATTGACATTGATTTGCTGATAAAAATCGGGGGGGGCGTTAAAATATTCACATTAATTTGCCGACGAGTTAAGTTAAGCTGGAAATACGCCTGACGCTGGCTCGCTAAAACATAATATAATGTCAGTAATATTACGCAATACAAGGCACAAAGGCCGGCTTAGCTCAGTCGGTAGAGGCGTTCGGCTAGGAATCACGAGGTTCCGCGTTCGATACCAACCCTCGCCAACTCAGCGTATGTTTAGTACAGGGATCAGTGCGGTAAAGTAAGGGAGCTGATGCTAGGTGTGGCGCTCCACCCCAGACGCTAAAATAATCTCCTTGGTCTAGCGCTAGTGAAAAAGGGGATAGACTCCCTCGCTGTCTGACTGATACCGACATTAGACCGCCTCGACAACTTACTTTACTTTTACAAAACACAATAGTTGTTTGTTTGGTTCTTTTGTTCTTTTTGTTTTTAAATAAATGGTGTTATTGAATTTCCCCATTATTTCTCTCTTTGTCTGTATTCCATTACAATATAACTTAACATCTAACAAGAAACATAAAAAGCCACAGTTAATCTATGATATTAATCTGTACTGAGAGAAAAGCAAAGTCGCCAGTATCAGTTACTATGTGTTTCTGATTTGTCATTGCCATATTTTAAGTTTCGTCTTTTTCGTCTTTGTTCTTCAATCTCTCTTTATCTCTTTATCAACAGTATTATTATCGGGTCGTAGTGACATGTTTAGAGCAGTGACTATTAAAACTGGAGTCCGCAAGATCTCCTGCTAAAATTCAAAAGTTTAAAAAAAAAAATGTCGGCAAATTAGTGTAGATATTTTACAACCGTCCTTTTAAGAAAGTGAGAGAGTTAAATCAAGTGATTATTAAACTGGAGTCCGCAAGATCTCCGCTAAAATTCAAAAGTTAAAAAAAAAAAAATGTCGGCAAATTAGTGTATATATTTTACAAACCGTCCTTTTAAGAAAGTGAGAGAGTTAAATCAAAATGACTATTAAACTGGAGTCCGCAAGATCTACTGCTAAAATTCAAAAGTAAAAAAATAAATTGTTGGAAAATTAGTTGGTTGGTTGGTTGGTTGGATTTACGGCACGCCAACCCATTGGGTTATTTTATGCCGAATATGTTTATTTCTTTGTAAGGTACAGCTGCCACGTGTGCAGCCACCTGCATATCATTCCAGATCTGCTTCTATTGGTTTGGTTTGGTTTGTTTTTGTTTTACGGCATATCAACCTCAGTGGGTCATTTAATGCCGACAAAGTTGTGAAATAAATTCATTCTTAATGCATAATTCAATTTTGTTTATCAAACTCATGTTTTTCTATTTAACCCATAGATGGGACCCTAACAGGTACTACCACTCCGGGTCAGAGTGGACCAGGGAGCAATGGTGATGAAGGGGTGTTCCACATTCCCCAAACTTTCAAAACTGGAACCTCACCATCAGATAGAGTTTAACGTCATTCCAGGACATGTAGACCCGCAGTCACCGCCTTTAGCACCCATATGATAAAAAGGGGTTGGGGCTTGTCATAAGGGCAATAGGGTTTGGAAGATCATATAGGTGCTAGGGCTTGACGTGACCAGCTGATTGATTGGAGGGGCCTCTCGACCGCCCGTCTAACTCCAAAGTGGAGTATTGCAAATCATTAACTGCTCATCCCACCTGGGTTCTATCCTTAAAGCATCACGGGTCGCCACTCACAACTAACAGGGTGGCCCCATTGTGGGAGTCTTACCCTTTGCAGAGGTGCAATCGGTGCATTTTAACGCCCCAGCTGAGAGGGTGGGGCAAATTAGTGTAGATATTTTTACAACCGCCATTTAAGAAAGTGTGTGTGTGTGTGAGAGAGAGAGAGAGAGAGGAGAGAGAGAGAGAGAGAGAGAGAGAGAAGAGAGAGAGAGAGTTAAATCAAGATTATTATTATATTTATTAATTATACTTTTTACATATTGGACTAAAAGTGATATAATAATCGACAGTATAAGTATAGATAAAAGGATATGAAACACACAATGCTGTTAAAATGAAACTATTTTATATCCTATTCATAGCATAACTATATTCGAACAATATTTCGATTATATAAAAATCATCATCAATCTTGTTTTAATCCGGACTACTCGAGAGAGAAGCGAAAAATAATTTCCGTTTTGAATTTATATTATTTTCTGCTTCTCTCTCGATGAGTCCGGATTAAAAACAGCTCTGATGATGATTTTTATAAATCGAAATATTGTTCAATATTAGCTATGAATATGATATAAAATATTTTATTTTTAAACAGCAGGTGTGGTTCATACCATCTATCAATGATGTAAATTGAACTTTTTAGCTAGATAGTGCCATATAGTGCAGAATAAACAATATCAACGTGGTAATAAACTCATTATATATCAGGGTCGTATACCAATCTATCTTGCTCAGCGTGAGTATCTATATATCTTCTAATATATAAGTAAGGAGAAGAGTTTGTCTGTCTGTCCTCAGTAAAAAGAAGTAAAGATGTGGGAGTCGCGTATCATTGTTCTCTCTGGTCCAGAAGCGTATGTGGTGTACCTTGTCTGATCACACTTTTGCTAGCTCGTACGAGAGTTTTGAGTACAGGGTGGAGCGACATGCATACCGTCAGCTCACCATTTACCGCAGCACATCAGATTTACCAATCTAATGCTACTCAATGCGTTGAGTTTGGCGGGGGGACCAGTATCGGCACCCTGAACCTTGTGATTCCTAGGCAGTATGCTCTACCGACTGAGCGTAAACCGGCGTTTGAAAGGAAAAAAAAACAATTATCTCTTGGTGGTTGAGCAAACGGTTCCCTCTAGATCACTGAAGTTAAGCAGCGATGAGTCTGTTCAATTCTTTAGATGGGTGACAAGTTAAGCAACAGCTGTTACTGTAAGTATCGAGTAAAGTAAAGTCGTCGGGTGGCTAAAGTCAGTATCAGCCAGACAGCGAGGGAGTCTATCCTTTTCACTAGCGCTAGACCAAGGAGATAGTTTGGATCTGAGGCTGGGAGCGCACACCTACCAATCAGCTCCTACTTTACCGCACAGATCCCTGAATTAGGCGAGGGCCTGGTATCGAACAGGAACCTTGTGGTTCTAGTCGAACGCTCTCACCGACTGAGCTAACCGGCCCCTTAATGTATACTGTAAGTATACCGATATCAATGAATTGATGTGGTTAGGACAGTTTGTCTACACCCTACTTGTGTTGGGGGTTTTCACCCCTCACAGGCAATGTAGTAAGTGGACTGTAACTTATGGACTCTCCATAACTTTCAATGTACGTATATTATCTCACTATGTATCTTGTCTCGTGTAATGTATTTCCATCGTCGTTAAATGCTGTCCACATGCTGTCCTTGTAATTAAAGTCCGATTTATATTTCATTCTTGGTCGCGAGTTGTTTGTTCAATCAGATAATTTAATTGCTTAATGCATAACCATGAAACCAACACCAGTTGACTGCGTATATTCTCCTGAGGAGTTGGGTACCCCTTCATTGCCTTAACCCAGTCACCACACCTGGCACCAGAACTTGTAATACCTGTTAGGATGAAATAGATAAAAATAGTGTGATGGGTTGATAGATAAAAAAAAGAAGAGTTTTGAAGGATGTAGTTAAAAATGAGTTTGAAGTTTTTTTATATACCAAACAAGAATGAATAAATCAACAATAAATGTCTTGACAACAAAGTAACCCCTAAGGGTTGATATGCCGTAAAAAATCAACACCAACCCAACAACCAATCGTCATTAGGATTTCAAGATATTTCATGTGAAATGTAAGTCGTCGGGTGTTGTCGTTGCCTAAAGTTGGTATCAGCCTATCAGCAGAGAGTCTATTCACTAGCACAGCCAGGAGATTTTTTTGCGGTCTGAGGTGGAGCGCCACACCTACCATCAGCTCTTACTTTACCGCACACCCTGTGCTACTCATACGCTGAGTTGGCGAGGGCCGGTATCGAACTAGGCAACCCTTAATTATAATGACGTATATATAATTAAAGACAACAGATTAGTTCAGACATTTATAGCTATTATTTTGGATTGCCCATTTATTTATTTCACGACCCACCTGAAGAGTCTAGGAACTCTAGTTTGAAAAACCCTGATTGTAGACGACGCATGATAACAGAATAGAAAGGTTGGTGCCGGCAGATAAATCTTCTCTCCTTTTAGTTAAAATATCTAAATATTTTATTTTTATATGTAATTGTTTGTTGGAAATAAATATATTAAAATAAAATGAAAATACCGAAAAAAATGTTTTGATTTTTTATTAATAGCTTCAGCTAGGGACTTCCTTCGTAGAGCGGGTTGTTTTTCCAGCTACCACCGCCAAGCGATTTTAAGGCAGGAGACCGGGACGCAATTCTGTGAATAGCACCAAAAAGTGTCTACTGATTTTAACAAGAAGGTTGTTTTCTTTGCGAAATGCGTTGGTGTTTGTTATTCTTTAGTTTTGAACAAATTAAATGAAAATAGAAAATAAAAATTGAAAAATCAAGTGTTGAATTTCCTCCTCTTCTTCTTCTTCTTCTTCTTCTTCTTCTTCTTCTTCTTCTTCTTCTTCTTCTGCCTTTTTTTCTTTTCTGAGTATCAAATATGTTGCGCCTCGGCCGTATCAGGTTTCCGGCAATCTCCACTTCACCGATATTTATTTTTGACTCACAAGAAATTATCACACACACACAAAAAAGACAAAAGTAAAGAAAACAAAGACAAACAACAAATAAAACTTGCATTACGCAATTTCACCAATAACTTTGCCGTGGTCGAGAAAGAAACAATGAACAATCTATATTTTAATACTCGTGCTCCTTAATTTTACGACCGTTAAGGTCGGTCTAACTCAGTCGGTGGAGCGTCCGACTAGAAACCACAAGGTTCCTAGTTCGATACCAGCCCTCGCCAACTCAGCCTATGAGTAGCACAGGAATTTGTTCGGTAAAGTGAGGGGCTGATGGTAGGTGTGACGCTCCGTCTCAGACATCAAACCTATCTCCTCGGTCTAGCGTTAGTGAAAAGGGGATAGAATCCCTCGCTGTCTGGCTGATACTG
Source organism: Doryteuthis pealeii (assembly GCA_023376005.1). NCBI lineage: Eukaryota > Metazoa > Mollusca > Cephalopoda > Myopsida > Loliginidae > Doryteuthis > Doryteuthis pealeii. The sequence continues at coordinate 42,167,633 of CM042164.1, forward strand.
ACTTTAGGCCACCCCGACGACTTTACTTACTTATCATCTTGCAACACCCTCTGGTTAAAAATGAGACCGCCCAAATCACCCGAGGTGAAATGCAAAAATGTAAATCCTGATTATCTGATGTTGCTTATCCACCGAATTCTTATATCTTATGAGTATTTTCATCTCATCTAAATAATGCACCATTCCATTTTCTTATAAAGAAAGAAAATACAAACAAATAACATATACAAATATAGACAAATAACATTCTGACATGCGGATAATTCCATGTCAAATCCTCCAGGCCATGTCACCCACCCACTTCAATTTTCCTGAAATTTTGTCCGAGTGTGGATTATGATAAAGTTAGCCAATTCCCAAAATTTGAGCTTCCAATGCTAAGCATTGGCGAAGTTATGTCGATTTTTAGCTTTCCAAATTTGAAGGGTGTCGCAGTAAATGGCGACTTTTTGTAACTTATTTTTGTCTGTAAAACCTAGAGCTTCCCTACTCCTAAAAATTGGTTTTATAAAAGCATTTTTGTCCAAAGAATCCAAAAATGCTATCAAAATGTCTTAAAGTCAACCAATTTTAAGTTATTGATGATTTCTGATTTTTTCATAGCAAATCAATATCCCGATGTGGCACTGCGTCTACGACAACAATTTTTTCTATTATTATTTCACATATATTGAACATTATTTGTACCAAAAAGATAGTTTGATATTTGAACAGAACCGAAGCTACAACATTTTGCAAAATATTGTTAAAATTTTGCACTTCAATTTTTTCTGAAATTTTGTACAGGTGTGAACTATCTTGGAAAAACTTCAGAAAAATTGAAGGGGGTAGGTGACGCTTTTACTTATATCTGGATTATTAGACATGGAATTCGCGTCGTGGCTTAAAGTCAGTATCAGCCTATCAGCAATGGAGTCTATCCCCTTTTCACTAGCGCTAGGAGATTCTTTTTGCGTCTGAGGTGGAGCGCCACACCTACCATCAGCTACTCACTTTACCGCACAAACACCTGTGCTACTCATACGCTGAGTTGGCGAGGGCCGGTATCGAACTAGGAACCTTGTGATTTCTAGCCGAACGCTCTACCGACTGAGCTAACCCAACCCTGTAAAATCAACCAACCGATGCTTATTCTTTTTTAAGAGAAGGGGGTTTAATTTTCACGGTACATTCTTTTGTAAAAAGAACCCCGACTTTTTTGTGTAGCACGAGGCCCTAAAAACCGTGGGATATTAGATAAATATGAATATTATCTTTAAGACGTGCCGAAGTCCGTGTCAGCAACGATACAGAAATATTTAGGGCGTTATTGAATTTCAGTTTTAGGCAAGTATTTAGGTGATGGCTTTAAATTCAAATTATATAACATTACTATTTATGTCATCTCGAGATCTTACCTTCGTGAAATTCTTCTTTCACCTTTACCTGCGGACAAGAAAGAATAACGAGGTGAAATATAGTAATATATATATATATATATATTAGTATACATCGCTGATGAGACTTAATAAAGGTGAAACAGTCTGTACGATGTTCTACACACAGAATAATTCTTTACTGAAATTCACTTGTCATTATTATCTTCTATAATTATCGAATTTTATGCGATATACGCATTGTAATTGCCTTCAAGCAAAAATATGAATAATAGTAATATATATATATTAATATTTTTGTTCCTTGATTGTACGCCCGTTATCATCTTGCAACACCCTCTGCTTAGAATGAGACCATCCAAATCGTCCAGGATGAAATGTAAAAATGTAATCCTGGTATTAATTGTATTATTTCGGACTATTGTCCTCATCTTCGTTGTTATTTGTACAACGTTTCTCCCGACGCGCCTTCCGGCCTTCTTCAGGTATTTCTTGTCGGACTCGGGAACCTTCTCGAACTTGGGAACCTTCTCGGACTCGGGAACCTTCTTGTCGTATCGGGAACCTTTTGTCGTAATCGGGAGCCATCACGGAACTTTGAACCTAACCCTTTATTCAGTTCACGGGGCACAGGTGTTAAGCAGTGTTAATTATTATTTTATGTTACTGCTGCCCCTGACCAGGATTGAACCTGCAATCTAGAATAACTGTCACTTAGAACTGTCTTAACCTAACCCTTTATCCACTAGGCTATGCGTCCAATTAGAGAAATACTAAATCCTAGTTATCTGGTGTTGCTTATCTGCCAAATTCGTATTTAATATAAATAATGCTAAATAATGGAACATCGCGTTTTTATTATAAAAAAGAAAAAGAAGAAAAAGTACATGTTACACAGAAAAATTTAAGAAAGAAAGAAAGAAAGAATGAAAGAAGGGGAAAGATAGAGAGAGGAGGTGATCGCGCGGAAGCGAATACGGTAATATGATTCAATCGAAATATAATGAAAAGATGAAAGGAGGGAGAGAGAGAGAGAGAGAGAGAGAGAGAGAGAGAGAGAGAGAGAGAGAGAGAGAGAGAGAGAGCTCTTAAGTTAACATAAAACTACAAGTGTCTAATACCCTTTGGAAGGGTATGAATCCAAATATTCTTCTTCCAGCTAGGGTAATTTGTAGGGCAGAGTTGGATCTTTAACCTTGTTTAGCCAACTAATCTAGGAGAAGGAAAACTCTGAATTCAAACCTGTTAAACTCTGATTAATAAATTGACCTTGTATCACATCCTGGTCATGCGGGGGGGTGATATATATATATATATATATAAATTTGAAAAACGAAGTGTTCCAAAAATAAGATGAATTTATTTATCGACACTTAAACGTTTCGGTTTATTTAAACCTTCATCAGAATAGTTTTTTTGTTTTTTTTTCTCTCTAACTCCTGTCATCTACAAAACATCCATCAATATCTTCACCCCATAATCTATCCTGATGAAGGTTTAAATAAACCGAAATGTTTACGCATCGATAAATAAATTCATCTTATTTTGGAAACACTTCGATTTTCAAATTTCTTAATAGTGTGTGACTCGAAACCTCGACTGTCTTAGAGACTTCGCCTGTCAGCTTGACAGTCGAGGTTTCGAGTCACACATAGAGCAGTCTCCCATGTCTATAACCTTGCTGATGAGACCTAATAGGTCGAAATGTACATTCAGGGATTGACATTTTCTCGATTTGTTTAGCCTTACATTTGAACATATATGCCCGCCTAAATTCTTTAATTATTAACTAATTAATTTTCAAAATTAGGTGTGACTTCAATTAAGCACATATCCTCCATATATATATATATATATATATATATATATATATATATATATATATATATATATATATATATATCTTCTTAGCAACATCACGTTATTTCAAGCTAGGTGTCAGGCGGAGTGATACAATCCCAGGAATTTTTTCTAAGAATCTTATCCTAGCCACGGATTCCGCAGACACACGTTGCCCCTTGTCTTTCTTACCCTACAGGGATGCCATCCTCATCCTCCTCATCATCATTATTCTCATCCACATCTCTTATCTTCTATTAGTATTCCTTATTCTTATCACTGATGGCCAGGCTCTCTATCCTATTGTTGGGATGACTGATTCGGACGGACAAAAAGGCTCACGTTGTACTTTTTGACATGGCTCAACGGTACAGTGACTGGACTGGGGGCCACCGTGCTTGAGATCGCTTTTGTGATAAAGAGCTATTTAATTTTTGCTATCGGGCGTGTTACTTCTGGGAGGGAAAGATCATTGAACTGGAGACTATGGCGCCTGAGGCTCGACTACATGACACCGCTGACAAAGAGGAATCAGCAGAACAAGACAGTGACTTAATATTACAGATAGACGATAAGGAAATGTTTTTCAGAAAGGCAAAAAAAAGAAGTATAAATATTCAAATAATAACCTTATTCTGTGCATTAATTCCTAACAAATTACAATCCTTTCTTTCTGATACCCAATGTATTTCTATAGTAAAAATCATTAGCAATTAATTTAAATTTTAAAGGAACTACAAGGTTCCGGGTTCGATACCGGCCCCGCCAATTCAGCGTACAAGTA
>CM042164.1:42174131-42186631 GCA_023376005.1 Doryteuthis pealeii
ATAGCTGGAGGGAGAGTGATTGGATTCATATTTTTCTCTGGGGTGTGTATGTGAAAACATTTACGTCTCGGATATGAACTCGGGTCGCCGAGTTCATTTCCTACGAAAATAACCGTTACACCATAAACGCATTTTTCTTCTCTCTAATTCCATCGGAAAGGTCAGAATGCTGTGCATGATATAAAGTCATCGGGTGGCCTAAAGACAGTATCAGATAGACAGCGAGGTAGTCTATCCCCTTTTTTGGGAGTCTGAGACGGAGCGCCACACCTTACTTAAACGCACAGATATATGTGCTAATTATACGCTGAGTTGGCGAGGGCCGATATCGAAACCGGAACCTTGCGATTCCTTGTCAGGCGCTCTTCCAACTGAACTAAACCTGCCCTATAGATGATATAGTTCAAATGATATAAAGTCATCGGGGTGGCCTAAAGTCGTTGGCGAGGGCCGGTATAGAACCCGGAACCTTGTGATTCCTAGTCGGGCGCTCTACCGACTGAACTAAACCGGCCCTATAGATGATATAGTTCAATATAATGTCTTTAATACTGTTTTCTGTATTCTACTTCGTGACAAATTCATCATCACTAACTGGTGTAGCCGTGCCGAAAGAAATGAATGTAATAATAAAATGTTTTATGTTCTCTGTATTATTAGATCTTAACATATGAGTCTTTAAGTGTAAGTGTGATACCAGGTGATTCTGTTAATAAATGTAATTAAAAATCTATGATTTTATTGCATTGATCATTTAGTCTATGTCCAAGAATCATGGTTATTGTGAACGCCTTTCAAATGTCTTTTTTATTATTATGCGTGAGTTGTTCACGCCATCTCTAATTGATGGTTCTTCATTGGAGTCTGTATACAGGGTGGTCGAGAAAAAACAGAGCCCAAATTATTTATTTATTTTCACATTAAACTAACCCTAAACCCCAACCCCAAACCCAACCCTAACCCTAGTTTTTTTTTCAAGTGACACCGCTTCGGCTACGGACTTCAATCGTAGCTGGTATAGTTTTTTTTTCAGCAGCCATCGGCTAGTGGTTTTTGAGGCAGGAGGCCGGGACGGTTCTACGCGAAGAGTACACTATTAGCAAATCTAAACCTACGAGAAAGGTCTCGCTTCTTCCAATTGCAGACAAAAAATAAATAAATATGTTAATACGTTCGGGCGTTTTATTACATAGTAAATGACTTTACTTCCTGTATAAAACTAGACACTTGCATTATTCACTTTTTTTTAAAATTTCAAATAAAGAAGGAAAAAAAAAAAATTTATTATAAAAATAAAAATAAATATATATATATATAACTAAATAATAATAATAATAATAATAATAATAATAATAATAATAATAATAATAATAATGATAATAATAATACTTTATTATTAATATAATAATATTTTATTAATAATAATATATTTATATATATTATAATAACTAGCAAATATATGCACCCTCCGGGTGCAAGTATTTAAGTTTTAATGTAATAAAATATTGTATTAAATTAGAAAGGCTAATGAAACTGAATAAGAATACAGATAAAAAAGAGGGAGTATAATAAAAGATTTGAAACAGAGGGAGTATAATAAAAAATGGAACAACTGAAACTTACTCTTCCATCACTCTCGTCTTTCATTGTTATTTTTTCTAATTTAAGTATTTAGTTAAAAGAGGAAGTAAATAATAAAATGACAGTTATTTTATCTTGTTAATGGATTTCATTTAAGATTCATTGAAGAGATTTTTGCTTATATTCATTAAAATAAAACCAAACAGTTAGAAATCAATAATACTAAGCACATATTTATTAAATTCGATTTTTTAATATTAATATGCAAATTAGCCTTCCCGTTCACAGTGTAAACTGCTATTTTGTTATATATATAAATATAATTGCATGTTATCAGTACGTAGACATAGTTAACAGTATTAATAATGTAAGACAATTTTATTAATAATTGAGATTTAGATAAAAATAAAATCATGAAGAATGTGATGTAAATAACTAAGGGAATTGTGACTTGAGTAGGAATATAGTTTCGGTTACAGACAGAAAAACACACAATCTCCATTATAATAAGATAAGATAATATAATGATATAAATATAATAAATATACATACAACAATATATATATATATATATATAAATGCTTTAATTTAGATTGATATAAAAATAAAATAAAAAAATAAAATATATAATGATTATAAAAATAATTATAAGAAAATATATATTAATTATATAACAATAAATATATATATATACTTTTTTTAAATCTAGATTAACATAAAAATGAAATAAAAATAAAAATATATATTAATCCTAAAAATAACTATTAAAAAATATATATTTATTATAAAAATAAAAATAAAATAAAATAATTTAGATTAATATAGAAATTCTAATTTACATATATCTATATATCTATATGTGTGTATGTGTGTGTGTGTGTGTGTGTGTGTGTGTGTATTAATTTAGTTGTATAGATGTGATAAGGAAAGCAACGAGGGTGCTTTATGCTCGTCGAAATGCCATGGCAAACATTTTTTGTTTTAATCGAAATATATTCATACGAGGGTGGATCAGTAAGGCCTGACACAGATATCTAGCCGAATTTTGGTGTGAATTTTTTTGTTATCCTCATGCTGCGAATTTATTGATGTACCCACGTAAATCCTGCTGTAAAACTTATACCTGTTTTCACCCGCTGGAATTTCATTTCACTTCCTTCTTTTTTTTTTTATTTTAATAGTTTTAAGGAACAACACTACAAACAATGTGCACAACACCACATACAATGTGTGATCAAAAAGTACCGAGGTCAAAAAAGTATCATATTAAACTAGCAAATATAAGCACCCTACGCCGGGTGCAAGTATTCAAGTTTTAATGTAATAAAATATCGGATTTTTTGTTATCCTCATGCTGCGAATTTATTGATGTACCCACGTAAATCCTGCTGTAAAACTTATACCTGTTTTCACCCGCTGGAATTTCATTTCACTTCCTTCTTTTTCTTTATTTTAATAGTTTTAAGGAGCAACACTACAAACAATGTGCACAACACCACATACAATGTGTGATCAAAAAGTACCGAGGTCAAAAAAGTATCATATTAAATATAAGCACCCTACGCCGGGTGCAAGTATTCAAGTTTTAATGTAATAAAATATCGGAACCTTGCGATTCCTTGTCGGGCGCTCTACCGACTGAACTAAACCTGTCCTGTAGATGATATAGTTCAAATGATATAAAGTCATCGGGGTGGCCTAAACTCGGTATCAGACAGACAGCGAGGGAGTCTATCACCTTTTTACTAGCGCTAGACCAAGGAGATTGTTTGGGCGTCTGAGGCTGAGCGCCACACCTACTATCAGCTCCTCACTTCAACGCACGGATCTCGGTAATCCTTAACTATTTCCTCGTAAATTCCTACCATGAAATAAACTGAACCCTCATTTTATGTCCGTGTTTTTGCAATAAATGTTTTATTTTTCTTGCACCCGTTATTTTACAATACTAAATATATTTTCTTTGTTTATTTTAATATAGCACCATATATATTTATAATATGCCTAGACTATGTACTTCGAACATCATTAGATACCATAAAAGAAAAAGGCTTAACACTAAGAAAGGCAAGAAGCAGGAGATATCCTGCACAAACAGTCACAGATGCAGACTATGCTGATGACCTCGCACTTTTTGCAGATACACCGGCTCAAGCTGAAACACTACTGCATAGCCTGGAAGAGGCAGCAGGAGGCATCGGCCTGCATGTGAACTCTGATAAAACGGAGTTCATGAGCTTCAAAAAGAAAGGAGACATCTCCACATTAGACGGTAAGCACCTTAAGCCAGTGGAACAATTCACATACCTAGGGAGTAATATCTCATCCACAGATAGCGATGTTAATACACGAATAGGAAAGGCGTGGATGGCCACGAACAAATTATCTGTCTTATGGAAATCTGATCTCACTGACAAGCTAAAGCGACATCTCTTCCAGGCCGTAGTCATATCAGTACTGCTGTATGGCTGCACTACCTGGACCCTAACGAGGCGCCTCGAGAATAAGCTAGATGGGAGCTGCACAAGAATGCTGCGAGCAGTATTGAACAAGTCGTGGAGACAGCACCCCACAAGGGAGCAGTTGTATGGTCACTTGCCCCCTATCTCACAGACCATCCGAGTGAGACGGACTAGGCATGTGGGGCACTGCTGGAGAAGCAAGGACGAACTCATAAGCGATGTTCTCCTGTGGAAGCCAACACATGGACATGCCAGTGTGGGCCGCCCAGCAAGGACCTACATTGACCAGCTATGTAAAGATGCTGGCTGCAGCGAGGAAGAACTCCCTGGGGCGATGAATGATAGGGAAGGTTGGCGAGAGATTGTCAAGGATATCCGTGCTGCCAGCGCGACATGATGATGATGATATTCTTAAAGTTTTTATTATGTGAGACTGGTTAGTTTTAAAGTGATGACTCATTTTGTTGTTGTTATTTCTTTTTCTTTTTTTTTTTTTTTTTTTTTGGCTTTGGTATTCTAAAATAAAAACGTCAGATTTTAATCATCGTCGACGAAAAAAACAAAATTACGGTCATAAAAGGAGGATCCAACTTATGCCTAAATTGTAAAACGAGTCCCCACTTTAAAACTAACCATTCTCACGAAATAAAAACTTTTAGAATATACACATTGAAGTGAATATGAAAATAAATAAATAAACCATATTTTGTATTGTAAAATAACGGGTGCAAGAAAAATAAAACATTTATTGCAAAAACACGGACATAAAATGAAGGTTCAGTTTATGGTAGGAATTTACGAGGAAATAGTTAAGGATTACCCAGATCTCTGTACTACTCATACGCTGAGTTGGCGAGGGCCGGTATAGAACCTGGAACCTTGCGATTACCTAGTCTGGCGCTCTACCGACTGAGCTAAACCTGTCCTGTAGATGATATAGTTCAAATGATATAAAGTCATCGGTGTGGCCTAAAGTCGATATCAGACAGCGAGGGAGTATATCCCCTTTTTACTAGCGCTAGACCAAGGAGATTGTTTGGGCGTCTGAGGCGGAGCACCACACCTACTATCAGCTCCTTACTTCAACACATAGATCACTGTGCTACTCATACACTGAGTTGGCGAGGGCCGGTATAGAACCTGGAACCTTGTCAGGCGCTCTACCGACTGAACTAAACCGGCCCTATAGATGATGTTAGCTCAGTTGGTAGAGCGTTCGACTAGAAACCACAAGGTTCCTAGTTCGTTTCCGTCCCTCGCCAACTCAGCGTATGAGTAGCACAGGGATCAGTGCGGTAAAGTAAGGAGCTGATGGTAGGTGTGTCGCTCCATGTCAGACGCAAAAAAAAACAATCTCCTTGGTCTAGCGCTAGTGAAAAGGGGATAGACTCCCTCGCTCATTGGCTGATACCGACTTTAGGCCGCCCCGACGGCTTTACTTACTTTACTTACTTCGTGACAAATTCATTATCACTAACTGGTATAGCCGTGCCGAAAGAAATGAATGTAATAATAAAATGTTTTATGTTCTCTGTATTATTAGATCTTAACATATGAGTCTTTAAGTGTAAGTGTGATACCAGGTGATTCTGTTAATAAATGTAATTAAAAATCTATGATTTTATTGCATTGATCATTTAGTCTATGTCCAAGAATCATGGTTATTGTGAACGCCTTTCAAATGTCTTTTTTAATTATTATGCGTGAGTTGTTCACACCATCTCTAATTGATGGTTCTTCATTGGAGTCTGTATACAGGGTGGTCGAAAAAAAAACAGAGCCCAAATTATTTATTTATTTTCACATTAAACTAACCCTAAACCCCAACCCCAAACCCCAACCCTAACCCTAGTTTTTTTTTTCAAGTGACACCGCTTCGGCTACGGCCTCCAATCGTAGTTGGTGTTGTTTTTTTCAGCAGCCATCGGCTAGTGGTTTTTGAGGCAGGAGGCCGGGACGGTTCTACGCGAAGAGTACACTATTAGCAAATCTGAACCCACGAGAAAGTTCTCGCTTCTTCGAATTACAGACAAAAAATAAATAAATATGTTAATACGTTCGGACGTTTTATTACATAGTAAATGACTTCACTTCCTGTATAAAACTAGACACTTGCATAATTCCCTTTTTTATTTAATTTCAAAAGTAAAAAAAAAATAAAAAAATAATGCACGAATGTTTGTTCAGAAAATTATTATTAATTTTGATTTTGTGATAAGAAAAGAAACGAAAGAGTTTTTATGCGCGTCGTATTGTCATGACAAACATTTCTTTGTATAAATTTATATATATATATATATATATATATATATATATATTATTTTCACATTAAACTAACCCTAAACCCCAACCCCAACCCTAACCCTATTTTTTTTTTCAAGTGACACCGCTTCGGCTACGGACTTCAATCGTAGCTGGTGTTTTTTTTTCAGCAGCCACCGGCTAGTGGTTTTTGAGGCAGGAGGCTGGGACGGTTCTATGCGAAGAGTACACTATTAGCAAATCTGAACCAAGTATAAGTGTGATACCAGGTAATTCTATTACTAAATGTAATTAAAAATCTATGATTTCATTACATTTATCACTTGAAAGTATTCAAGTTTTACTGTAATAAAATATCATATTAAATTAGAAAGGCTAATGAAACTAAATAAGAATGCCGATAAAAAGATTTGAAACAGAGGAGGTGGATAATCGAAAAATAGAACAACCGAAACTTACTCTTCCATCACTCCCGTCTTTCACTGGTAAATTTTCCTAATTTAACTATTTATTTAAAATAGGAAGTAAAGAATAAAATTACAATTATTAAAACTAGCAAATATATGCTTCCTCCTGGGGCAAGTATTCAAGTTTTAATGTAATAAAATATTATATTAAATTAGAAAGGCTAATGAAACTAAATAAGAATGCAGATAAAAAGATTTGAAACAGAGGAGGTGGATAATCGAAAAATAGAACAACTGAAACTTACTCTTCCATTACTTCGTCTTTCATTGCTAAATTTTCCTAATTTAACTATTTAGTTAAATTAAGAAGTTAAGAAAAGAATTACTGTTAATGGATTTCTTCTAAGATTTATCCTCGAGATTTTTTGCTCATATTCATTAAGATAAAACCAAACAGTTAGAAATCAATAAGACTAAGCACATATTTATTAAAATCAAATTTTAAATATCAATATGCAAATTAGCCTTCCCGTTCACACTGTAAACCACTATTTTGTTGTATATATAAATATAATTGCATGTTAATATAATTAAATGTTTATTAATAATTGAGGTTTAAATGAAAATAAAATTATGGAGAATGTTACGTAAATAATTAAAGGAATTGTGATTTGAGTAGTGATATAGTTTCAGTTACAGAGAGTGAGAAGAGAGAAAACACTATCTCCATTATAATAAGATTTTAAAATTTTGAATAAGACGCTATGTAACTTACATTACAAAAAAAAAAAAAGTGATCCGTTGGGTCAACCATTGAGCTCTGGGTAGATAATTAGGATTAGGGAAAAAATGAGTTTGCAATGCAAACTTTTTTTTTTTTTAATAAATACGGACAGAGAATTAAGAAAATGAATAAAATAATTTTGTAAGATTTCTAAGAAAGGAAACGTTTGACCTAATTTAAACTTAAATGGACTTAAATTCTTGGAATTTTATTAAGAGCCAAGATGTTGAGAAGCTACGGGCTGGCTCCTACTGAACTTAACATACAAATAGGTCTTATAACTCTCCAATCTCTCTCTCTCCATGCTCACTGAGAAACTAACGTATATAACGAAGAGGTAATCAAAATATGCATAGAGAGGGTGAAAGTGACAGGTAGAATGTGAGGTAAGAGACAGATTAGTTTTTTACTTAATTGCAAATTACGACTAATTTAGAACCAATTAAATGGAATATTTTTCAAACATATCAATCCTAAAACTATAACATTAAACTATACAAGCCTTTAGAGGAGACAAACATGATCGTTCGCTCAGCTTTATTTCCATTTTTTATTCATATTTATTCCTTATGAATAAATAAATACAGCTTTTACACCCGTAATCGAGCACTCTAATATTCCCCCAACAACAACAAAAATAAAAACTACACACACACACACACACACACACATACACACACAAATATATATATATATATATATATTACAATATAGGTACAAGTGATTACCTACTCGAGTTTCACCATAAGGATTTTCTCATAACGAACCATTTATCGCGAAAGACACACACGTGTAATCGACTGCAATTAATTAATATTAGTGGATTTAGCCCTGAAGATCCTTATGGTGAAACTCGAGTAGGTTATCACTTGTACCTACATTGTAATAAATTTGCTCTACTAACGTATTGAGCACTTTTTATTTGTTATATCGCTGTCTTACCTTTCTGAATTTTGCATCAACTAACCATTGTGACCATATTCACCGGTAAGTCACCTTTTCTATTATATATATATATATATATATATATATATATATATATATAGGAAAAGTTGACTTACCAGTGAATTTGGTCACGATGTTAGTAAGTGTAGAATTCAGAGGGGTAAGTCAGCGATATAAAAAATGCAAAAATGCAAATAATAAGTAGAGCAAATTTATTATAAAATAGGTACAATAGATAACCTACTCGAGTTTCACCATTAGGATCTTCAGGGTTAAATCCACTGAATTAACCGAGACTGCTATTAATCGGTGTCTCGATTAATTCAGTGGATTTAACCCCGAAGATCCTTATGGTGAAACTCGAGTAGGTTATCTCTTGTACCCATTTATATATATATATATATATATATATATATATATATATATATATAATGACCTCCGAAGTTTGCCAGTTAAGAAGGTGAATCGATGAAAATATGTCGCAGACAGCACAGGTAGGCAAGATAGAAAATAGTCAGAATGACCGGACAGGTAAGAGGACAAATCAGCAGTTAAGTAAGCAGATAGGTACGAAAGGCAGGTAGTTAAGAAGAAGGTATGTAATGTGGTGTGTTAAGGAGTGGGATGGGTTGGGTGAACGGGATGAAAGAGTGAGTGAAGTGAGCAATAAGCAGGCGTTCGTAGCCATGGACAAAGAAAAAGTCTATTTCATACTTACCATCTCATATTACATCGCTTTTTCACTCGATCTGTCTCAGTCTGTCTGTCTGTCCTCCCCCCTCTCTGTTTCTTTCTGCCCCCCTCTCTCTCACTTCTTACTCTCTCTTCTCTCTCTTTCTACTCCCCCTCTCTCTCTTCTCTCCGTCTCTATCTCTCTCTCTGCTTCTTTCTACTCCCCCCTCTCCCCCTCTCTCTCTCTTTCTACTTTCTCTCTTTCTGTCTCTTTCTACTTCTCTCTCTCTCTCTCTTTTCTACTTCTCCTCTCTCTTTCTGCTTCTTTCTAATTCCCGCTCTCTCTCTCTCTCTCTTTCTACTTTCTCTCTCTCTCTTCTGTCTCTTTCTACTCTCTCTCTCTCTCTTCTCTCTCTCTGTTCTTTCTACTTATCTCTCTCTCTCTCTCTCTCTCTCTCTCTCTCTCTCTCTCTCTCTCTCTCTCTTTTACACACTCACGAACAAACACGCGCACACACTTTCTAGCAAACAAACCTGTTTGCATATAAGTAAGTAAAGTCGTCGGGGCGGCCTAAAGTCGGTATCAGCCAGACAGCGAGGGAGTCTATCCCCTTTTCACTAGCGCTAGACCAAGGAGATTATTTTAGCGTCTGAGGTGGGCGCCACACCTACCATCAGCTCATCACTTTACCGCACAGATACCTGTGCTACTCATACGCTGAGTTGGCGAGGGCCGGTATCGAACCAAGAACCTTGTGATTCCTAGCCGAACACTTATACCGATTGAGCTAAACCGGTCCTTTCTAATCAAACGCACATGTGTGTATACAGAAACACGCGAGAGAGATACACGTTACATCTTTTCTGATTTAAGAAGAAAATACGTTTTTAGAACGATTTGTTTATTTCAATATACTAGCAAATATATGCACCCTCCGGGTGCAAGTATTTAAGTTTTAATGTAATAAAAACTTAGAAAGGCCAATGAAACTAAATAAGATGCCGATAAAAAGATTTGAAAGAGAAGGAGAACAACTAAAACTTGCTTTTTCTTCACTCCCGTCTTTCATTGCTAAATTTTCATAATTTAACTATTTAATTAAATTAGGAAGTAAAGAATAGAATTACTGTTAATATTCCTAATGGATTTCTCTTAAGATTTATCCCCGAGATTTTTGCTCATATTCATTAAGATAAAACTAAACAATTAGAAATCAATAATACTGAGCACATATTTATTAAAATCAATTTGTTGATATCAATATGCAAATTAGCATTCCCATTCACACTGCAAACCGCCATTTTTTGTATATATAAATACAAGTGCATGTTATTAGTATGTAGATATGGTCAACAATATTAATAATGTAAAACAATTTTATTAATTCTTGAGGTTTAAATATGAATAAAATCATGGAGAATGTGATTTAAATAACTATGTGAATTGTGACTCAATTAGTAATATAGTTTCGGTTACAGACAGAAAAACACACAATCTCCATTATAATAAGATATATATATATATATATATATAAATATATAATTTTGAAAAATAACATACTTTATTGATCAGCAATTTTGAATAGTAAAATGAAAAGGGAGTGAAAGAAAAAAAAAAGGAGAAAATTAAGGGCCCTTTCGACCGGTGCTTTTTCAAAAGTAACGACCGGTAGATCGTTTAAAAGTTACACTGTATATGAATTGGATAAAAAAGGGAGATTAAACCATAACCCTCTTGTTTTTCTTTGTACACATGTATATGTATACATTTAAGTGTGAAGAATGTCAATTTCATGCCCCTCTCTCTCTCTCTCTCTCTCTCTCTCTCTCTCTCTCTCTCTCTCTCTCTCACACACACACACACACACATTTACATAATACATTACCCTATCTTTTATTGGGGTTCTAAGCCTTCTTTTTAAGCGAGTGACCATTGAAATAAAATGACATCCCTCTTAGCAGCTCGAGACCTGGTTGCATTTAAGTACGTATTAGGAGGAAAATAACCACCTGTCTCCCATAACGGAGAGTAGATAATCACTGAAAGAATATATATATATATATATATATATATATATATATAAATATATATATATATATTAGGCACGTGCCGTGTGTAATTACTCAGGTTAGGCAGTCGACTGGCCATTATAAAGTAGGCAGGGCTTCCACATTTTTGTGGTCCGTTAGCAAATATGGCTTCGAGCAGCGTCCACATCATGTAGTCTAGACATCATGACGAGTATTTTATATATATAATATATATATATGTGTGTGTTTGTGTGTGTGTGTGTGAGTGTGTGTGTGTGTGTGTGTATATATATATATATACCGCTGTTGAAAATTTATGGAGATTTATGCTTATCTGAAATGATAATAATTATCAGCTGAATTATACATTAAATTTAGTGCATTAACGTAGATATAACGAATAGGAATTATTTTACTTTTCTTTGCCAGAAGGTGTCACATCCTTGTACAATTACTTAATCTGATAACAAGACACTTTGATTGAAGATGATTGCCCCGCGCCAATCTTAAAAATGGAGATAGACTGTTGCCTTAAATTTAAAGCCAAAATTTAGTCATTAAATAAACACACACGCACAGAATAATAATAATGACCAGCCAGGAGGTCAGACATAGTGTTGATTAACAACAACAACAACAACAACAACAACAAAAAGAGAACGTGTCAATTGTTGGACTTTGCGGTTCCAGCAGATCACAAGGTGAAGCTGAAGGAAAATGAAAAGATGGATAAATACCTGGATCTTGCCAGAGAATTGAAAAAGCTGTGGAATATGAGAGTGAAAGCGATACCAATTGTAGTTGGTGCACTTGGAACAGTCCCAATGAACTTAGAAAAAGACTGGAGGATCTGAAAATCAGAGGAAGAATTGAGACCACCCAAACTACTGCACTGCTGCAATTGGCTAGAATACTCAGAAGTGTCCTGGATACCTGAGGAGACTTGTTGTCACTCAGCCTCCAGTGAAATACCATCAGCTAACGCTGATGTGAAAAACTCAAAAGGAGTGATAATAATTAGACCTTGCCAGAGAACTGAGAAAACTGTGGAACATGAAAGTGAAGATCGTACCAATTGAAATTGGTACTCTTGGAACGGTTCCCAAAGCTCTGGAAAATAATTTAGGAGAATTGTAAAGAAGAATCGAGACCATCCAAACTACAGCACTGGATCGACTAGAATATTCAGAAGAGTCCTGGAGACCCGAGGAGACTTTTTGTCACTCAGCCTCCAGTGAACCACCAGCTACGACAGGTGGGAAAACTAATAATAATAATAATAATAATAATAATAATAATACATGTGCATTTGGGCGTCCAATCATCGGGTTAATGACGAGTTAATTAACATAAGGA
>CM042164.1:42191631-42221631 GCA_023376005.1 Doryteuthis pealeii
GAATACCCAACAAGAATGAATAAAACAAAATGTCTTATAAAATAACCCAACAAGGGTTGACATGCCGTAAAATCCAACCAACCAACCAACCAATCGCCACTACCACCATATATATATATATATACACGTACTTCGAACTTCATTAAATCTCATTTAAAAGAAAAAGGTTACACCTTTAAAAAGTCAAGAAGCCAACGATATCCTGCAGTGTACCTGATGATATATATATATATATATATATATATATATTGGTTGGTTGGTTGGCTTTGAAGGCTATCACAATGCAAGTGTAAAGAAAAAAGAAGGTTACTGTGGTGTTGTTTGTTAACCTGTGATTTATTCTCAATTCTTAATATTTCGGGATAAAAAAAACCCTTCTACAGAAGATAATTAGAACTGAAGTTGTTGCTAGTGGCTGTTCATTTGTTCTGTCTCATGTCTTCCAAATTCTGTGTGTGTGTGTGGGGGGGGGCTGCTTGGCTCGCCCTCTAAGCATGTTTTTTTTTGTTTACTAACAGGACCATCTGATTCCCTTCTTTTTTCTTTTTTCTTTTTATTAATGTGTCTGAGATTAACATTCCAGATATCGTTTGATTGTTTATGGGTGTGGGTGTGTAAATATATATATATATATATATATATATATATATATATATTTGTGTGTGTGTGTGTGTGTAAATTCAGATGCGATCTTGAGCTTCTCGTAAATACACCAGCACAAGCCGAATCACTGCGGCATAGCCGAGGGAAGGTGGTGGGAAGCATTGGCCTCTATGTGAACTCTGATAAAACCGAGTTCATGTGTTTTTAACAAGATGGACGCATTTCCACACTGAGTAGTAAGCCTCTGAAATTAGTAGACCAGTTCATATATACCCAGGTAGTAATATCCCATCTACAGAAAGTGTCAATATACTCATAGGAAAGGTGTGGACTGCTTTAGACAGATCATTGATCATATGGAAGTCTGATCTTACTGATAAGATAAAGCTAAAATTCTTACTATATGAAGCCGTGTCAGTGCCACTGTACGGCTACACCACTTGTACTCTAAAGAAGCCCTTCGAGATAAAGCTTGAACGGAGCTACACATGTTTAACTAAAAAACTAAAAAACTAAAAACAAGACATTAAACAAACATGAATAAAAAAAATCTTAGTATTTAAAGTAATATAGATAAATATGACCAAATTGAGATAGATAGATTGATATGAAGATGGATAGTTTTGAGTAGACTGAGCTGGGTCATTATTTTAATAGTCACCGGATAGCAATTTTTGAGGCAGGAGACCGGGACGCACTTCCTCATAAATTACCAAACATTTATATCAAAAAGCATGCTACAATGATACCAAGTTTTAAAACATCATTATTACTACTAGCAACAACAAAACACCCTCAGGGCAGTGTAAAAATTAATTTTTGAAAGATATTGCCTGGGGGAAGGGAGTTAAACATTCAATGTCAGAGGGTTTGTATCATCAGTAAGCAAAATCATCAAATTTATTAAAGGAGTAAAAAAAATAAAACAATTTAAAATGGAAATTTAGTCCTGTCGCCCTCAAATAAAATGTTGCGTTCATGTATTAATTATTAATTACATGACTATTTTGAATATTTTGCACATAAATTTACACAAAATCCTAAATTAATTGTAAACTTTTTAGTTAAACATGTTTTCCTGGACAAATCTTGGAAGCAGCACCTCATAAGAAAGCAACTGCACGGCCACTTGCCGCTTATCTCTCAAACCATCCGAGTAAGATTAACTAGGCACGCCGGACACTGCTGGATAAGCAAGGACGAACTCGCCACTGACGTTGTGTCTTTCGCGATGACACACACGTGTAATCGACTGCAATTAATCAATATCTTGATTAATTCAGTGGATTTAACCCTGAAGACCATTATGGTGAAACTTGAGTAGGTTATCACTTGTACCTATATTGTAATAAATTTGCTCTACTAACGTATTGTGCACTTTGTATTTGTTATATCGCTGACTTACCTTCCTGAATGTTGCATCATCTAACCATCGTGACCATATTCACCGGTAAGTCACCTTTTCCATTATATATATATATATATATATATATATATATGGAGATAGGATGGATGTAGTAGAATCCGACAGTATGAGGTAAGTAGAAGGATGGTGAACAAGAAATGAAAACTCAAAACAAATCTAAGAGTTGAAACGTTTCATCCGAATTCATACGGACATCATCGGTCAAATGATTTTCATTGAAAGCAAAATTTCGTGCAAGTACATGTGAATTTGGTGCTCTTTCCACTAACTGACCCAGTGACCTAAGATCACTCAACTTTCCCCTCCTCCTTATCTTCTGCTGACATCAAACACAGCAGAACTTTACCCCCTCCCTTAACCTACCCCTGTGCCCATCCACTCTCATTCTCTCTCCACTTCCTGTATACTACCCTCACTTCATTCATGTCTGCCCCTAACCTCTCCCCCTTCACTTCCGCTACTAACTCACCCCTCACCAAATTCACATGTACTTGCACGAAATTTTGCTTTCAATAAAAATCATTTGACCGATGGTGTCCGTATGAATTCGGACGAAACGTTTCAACTCTTAGATTTGTTTTGAGTTTTCATTTCTTGTTCACCATCCTTCTACTTACCTCATATATATATATATGTATATCGCGAGAAAGAGAGACAGTCCCTAATAAGGTCAGCAATTAGCCTAACACCGTTTCACTCCTATTCCTACCTGGGTGGTAAGAGATTTATGCGACAGTGGCTTGATGAGTCGCCCACTTTTTTGATTTTATTTATTCTTTATTTATTTATTTATTTATATATTTTTATATTAATTATTTTTTTGTTTGTTTGTTGTTTGTTTTTTGTCAGGCATGGTGTTATGCCAGCACGAAGACATTTATTTCAAGATATCTGGCTTAGGGACTGAGCGCAGTGATATGTAGTCATACCTTTCTCAAGGGCGTTAGTACTGAATGAAAACAAGCAACCGATAACCTTTACGCTCTACCCCCCTCTCTCTCTCTCTCTCTTTATCTTCCTCTCACACACACATACTTACTCTATCTCTCTCTCACACACACAAAGATACACATGCACATACTCTTTCTCACACACACATACATGCACATACTCTCTCTCTCTCTCACTCACACACACACACGCACATACACATACTCCCCTCCTTTCTCTCTCTCTCTTTCTCTATTGCATTCTCTCTTTATCTCCCTCTCACACACGCATACTTACTCTCTCTCTCTCTCTCTCACACACACACACAAACACACACACATGCACATACTCTCTCTCTCTCTCTCTCTCTCTCTCTCTCTCTCTCTCTCTCTCTTTCACATGCACGCACACACACGCGCACTTGCACACATACTCCTCTCTCTCTCTCTCTCTCTATCTATCTATCTATCTCTTTCACATGTACACACACACACACGCACTTGCACACATACTCCTCTCTCTCTCTCTTTCTCTCTCTCCCTCTCTCTCTCTCTCTCTCTCACACACACACACACACACACATACTCCCCTAACTCTCTCTCTCTATCGCATTCTCTCTTTACCTCCCTCTCACACACGCATACTTACTCTCTCTCATACACATGCACATACTCTCTCTCTCACACATACACACATATACTCCCCCTCCCTCTCTCTCTCTCTATCTCTTTCACATACACACACACACATACACTTGCACGCAAACTCACACCCACTTACACGCATACTCCCCTCTCTCTCTCTCTCTCTCGCCCCCCTTTACATATGCATACTTATATAAGATGCATCTGCAGATACCTCAATAAGTTTGTTGCCCAATGACGTAAAGACATTACATAACAATTACAGTATCGTCTATAAATAAATACACCCATAACAATTTCTTTTATAAATTCCTTTTTTTTGTTACAGCGTTTCAATGTTATTTCTATTGGAAGGCTATACAATCAAAACAGATCAAAACTGTTAGTTGATTGGTGTTTAACGGTATATGAACATTTTGGGGTTATTCAATGCCAAACCTTGTTATATATATATATATATATATATATATATATATATATATATATATCGTACATGGTTTTTGCCGAGTTGTCTGGTTATGGTAATATAATTCAATTATCAATATCAATTATATGTTTCCTCTATCTATGAAATTTAATATATATACCCCTTGCCCATTAGGTTGTGTTCCGTGGATTCGGGCCCCGAATTGGGAAGTCGTTGTCCTGGAGGTGACCCTGTCCTCTGTAATCCTGCGATGGGATACACGACAAATATAGGTTAAATGGCTGCGCTTGAATCACCATTACCATTGACTAGATGATTTGGCATTCTCCGTTTGTGGCATGGGCTGGTGGCCCAGGTGTAGAGTCTCCGCTCTTTACTCTGTGGTCCACTGGTTCAATCTATAGTGGCGGAGATTGTGGTATGCACTGCTGATGAGACCAAATGAGGTCGAAACAGTTGTCCAGTGTTCTGGATGTCGCACATGGTGTTTGCCGAGTTGTCTGGTCATGGTAATATAATTCAATTATCAATATCAATTACGTGTTTCCTCTATCTATGAAATTTAATATATATATGTATATATATATAGCTCAGTCGGTAGAGCGTTCGACTTGAAACCACAAGGTTCCTAGTTCGATACCGGTCCTCGCCAACTCAGCGTATGAGTAGCACAGGAGCCTGTGCGGTAAAGTAAGGAGCTGTTGGTAAGTGTAGCGCTCCACCTCAGACGCTAAAATAATCTCCTTGGTCTAGCGCAAGTGAAAAGGGGATAGACTCCATCGCTGATTGGCTGCCCCGACGACTTTACTTTTACTTATATATATATATATATATATATATATATATATATATATATCATCTCCAGTAGACAAATGCAAATGGGAATGGAGCAGAACCTTGCAGGAACTGGCCACAGGGAAATCGCAAAAAAATTGAGCACCTTTAAAGGTGCTCGCTGCAGTTAATTATTTAAAAGAAAAAAGAAGGTGTTAGGTCCAGACCTAACGAAATATAGAGTTACTCCATTTGATCAGTTTGATCGGGGTTTGATGGTAGGACATACGTGCACAACACAGTTGGGCTAATGTTATAAACAGGGTTAGTATGAAGTGTATGGTGGCAAGGAAAAACAAACACAGATTTTAAGTTTCATCAATTGTATTAGAAAAACACGAAAAGGTTGTAAGGTTGGAAATGATTTAAGAAGAAGGTCTGATATTTGGTGACAGTCTGTTGTGATGTGATTGTGATAGCAATGTCTGCGGAAAGCTTGATGTTCTGTGGTCGAGTCAGTTGTAATGGAGGTGGTGATGTAGGCAGAAAGCCTGAAGTTAGTGGTCAGATGCTGGTGATATGTGGGTAGAGGTTGGAAATGATTTAAGAAGAAGGTCTGATATTTGGTGACAGTCTGTTGTGATGTGATTGTGATAGCAATGTCTGCGGAAAGCTTGATGTTCTGTGGTCGAGTCAGTTGTAATGGAGGTGGTGATGTAGGCAGAAAGCCTGAAGTTAGTGGTCAGATGCTGGTGATATGTGGGTAGAGGTTGAAAATGATTTAAGAAGAAAGTCTGATATTTGGTGATAGTCTGTTGTGATGTGATTGTGATAGCAATGTCTGCAGAAAGCTTGATGTTCGGTGGTCGAGTCAGTTGTAGTGGAGGTGGTGATGTAGGCAGAAAGCCTGAAGTTAGTGGTCAGATGCTGGTGATATGTGGGTAGAGGTTGGAAATGATTTAAGAAGAAAGTCTGATATTTGGTGATAGTCTGTTGTGATGTGATTGTGATAGCAATGTCTGCAGAAAGCTTGATGTTCGGTGGTCGAGTCAGTTGTAGTGGAGGTGGTGATGTAGGCAGAAAGCCTGAAGTTAGTGGTCAGATGCTGGTGATATGTGGGTAGAGGTTGGAAATGATTTAAGAAGAAAGTCTGATATTTGGTGATAGTCTGTTGTGATGTGATTGTGATAGCAATGTCTGCAGAAAGCTTGATGTTCGGTGGTCGAGTCAGTTGTAGTGGAGGTGGTGATGTAGGCAGAAAGCCTGAAGTTAGTGGTCAGATGCTGGTGATATGTGGGTAGAGGTTGGAAATGATTTAAGAAGAAAGTCTGATATTTGGTAATAGTCTGTTGTGATGTAAGTAGAAATGTGTGCGGAAAGCTTGATGTTCGGTGGTCGAGTCAGTTGAAATGTTGGAAATCGTGTGGACAGGATCTGATGTAAATTGATGATAGAGAAACTTATAGTTGTTTGCCCCTTTAATTATTAAAAAAAAGGAAAGTGTTAGGTTCAGACCTAACGAAATATAGAGTTACTCCATTCGATCAGTTTGATCGGGGTTTGATGGCAGGATACACGTGCAGGGTCCTATTAATCAACAAATAACATCTTTCTGCAGAATTGTCTGCAGTGATTTAGTGCAGTAACGCATAAAAAAGAAGAAAAACGGCCGAATAGACGACAGATTCAAAAGGGAACATTAAGATCAGAATAGAGAATGCTGAAACGCCGATTAAAAAAGCCCCATGTCATGAGAGGTTGGGTCTTCAGAATATCCTAAATGATATTCAAAAAAGATTTTGGTGATCTCCAGAGCTGAAAATCAGAGAAAACATCGGAAGAAAAAGCGACCGTGAAAATTTACTATAAAAGACTAAACCACCAAATGGCAAGCACTTGAGGTCGGAATTATGATGGGCTGTGTGTGGATTGCCTGAGATCGACCTTGAAAAAATGTGACATCGATGTGAAGACCTGGAAGAGTAAGACTTTGGACCGTGGGCAGTGGAGAAGAGCTGTGCAGGAGGGCACGGAAAGGTTTGAGACCGGCCGTATACAGCATGAGCAGTTGAAAAGAGATATTCGCAAGAATAAAGAAGTAGACAACCAAGGGCTTCAAATCGGTCTACTATGTGACCAGTGTGGAAAGCTATGTATGAGCAAAGCTGGCCTGATCAGTCACCAATCTGTGCATCGACGGGATGGACTAATAAAATACCCTGTGCTCCCTGGAAATACCTGTAATTGTGGGAAGGTGTGCAAGACTTTGGCAGGACTAAAGAGCCACTTTCGTGCAGCTCATTGTTGAACTTTTCTTGAAGCTCACCATTATATTGTTTGAACTATTGAGCTTTTTTTTCTATCTTTTTTTATTGTTACTATATCAAGCAATGGCAATACTTGAATACGAGTTTGCTGCCATCACGCGAATCCCTATGCTTTTGCAAAAAAGCTTTTCGTGGAATCAAAGAGCAGCAAGTCCGATGTACCGAACGAGGAACTCAAAAATCACTTGAGGATCAATTCAACGGTATCCCAATACCTCATCTAAGAGACTTACCAAAACTCCAAGATCCAACGGTAATGTTTAATGATAGCGGGATAAAATTGGGGGATGTCCGATATTTTTGTCCATAAATCCCACGCAGGTCGTGCCCCGGGCATGAATGGGATATCGTACAAGCTATATAAAAACTGTCCATGCGTACTCAGGAAATTTACTGTCCTTATTCAGCAGGTTTGGAAGCAGGGTATTATACCACAGGAATGGTGTCTGGCTAACGATATTTGGATACCAAAGGAAATGCAATCAAAGGAATCAGAATATTTAACCCCATATCCCTCCTAAATTTTTGCTCGTCGTATGACAGACTTTCTGATGAGTAATCACTATATCAATATATCTATCCAGAAGGCGTCCCCGGCTGTCTGGAACATTCACAAATGATATGGAACTACATACTCTCAGCCAATAGAGACAAAACAAAATTACACGTAATCCGTCTTGATCTTGCCAATACATACGGTTCAGTTCCACATCACCTAAGCCGGATGGCCCTCGACTTCAACTTCTCTATCAAGGTTGGGGGAAGTCATAATGAAATATTTTAATTCAGCCTTCATGAAATTTACCGTGAAAGACTACACCACCAAATGGCAAACACTTGACATCGGCATCGTGATGGGCTGTGTGATCTCTCCACATCTTTTCGTCCTGGCTATGGAACTCATATTACGAGGTGCAGCGAACACGTCAAAAGGTGTGATGACAAAAGAACAGCTGATTTTTCCTCATTCCAGAGATTTTATGGGTGATATCACCATCCTCTCTCTCGTCAAAAATCGCTGCCGATAACCCACTACAAAGATACCATGATCTTTTCACATGGGCGAAAATGAAAATCTAAAGTCAAAGAAAAGTCGAAGTCTATCGTTAGTCAGAGGTTCTGTCAGCGAGATCCATTTACCAAATGGGGGATAATATCCCAACAGTCAGGGAGAAACCGGTAAACAGCCTCGGACGTCTTTATTCAATCCCACTGACTGACCGACATCAGGGTATAGAGGTCCAGAAAGTAGAAGAGTTCAAGATTGGGAAAGTACGCCTTCATATGATGATGAAGGGCTCAGCCGACGAAATAATTAAGAAGGCGCATCCAGAGATAAAATCAGGTATAAAGTGGTCAGCCGTTAAGACCGCCCAGGAGGCGGAATGCAGCCTACGAATCAAAGACATTATAGGCGTCACTCAAACCAATCGAGCTGGGCTGGGCTGGGCAGTACGAGCAACAAGGTATTCTCAAAAGAGGGCCCAAAGGGGGAAAGAGACATCGGAGAAGTCAGGATGTTTAAGGAGGAGCAGAGAACAGCCACTGCTGTTACTCAGCCCAAACAATGTGCATGGACAAAATGGAATGATATCGAACCAATCAAATTATCGTGGAAATCCCAAATTGCAATGGAACCACTGGCGATATCATTCCTTCTTCGATCTACACATGTTCTCCTACCAAATGCGTCCAAACTGAAAATATGGGGATATACTATTTTAGGACATGTGCTTTTCGTGCAAAACTGATCGAGGTACCTTGCGTCATATGCTATCTGCATGTCCCCAATCGCTTCAGATGTACACGTGGCGGCATAACAAGGTTTTGGAGGTGGTCGCGGAGTTGATAAGAACACAATGTAATGCAGCAAACCAGCAGTCTGTTAGAGACAGGGAATCCAACATTCAATTTCACAAGGAAGGTGAATGCCCCGCGAAGAAACAAAAAACTCCCAACATAAAGCTGCTTAATGGAGCTGGTGACTGGAAGGTTTCAGTGGATCTCAAGATATCCCAACAATTTCCAGTTCACATAACTGGAACTAATAAGCGCCCAGACATTGTAGCGTGGTCCGACACAAAGAAGAGTGTCCCCCTAGTTGAATTAACTGTACCGTGTGAAGAAAACCAGAAGAACCGGTACGAGTCACTGCGTGTCGACTGCGTGGAAAAGGGTTGGACATGCCATGTGATTCCTATTGAGGTTGGTTGTCGTGGATTTCTAGGACACTCAATCATTTCGTTTCTTTCAAAAATAGGGATCCGTGGCCACTGTTTGAAAATTGCCTCACATCGTCTTCAGACCACGGTGCAATATACTTCAAGCTGGATCTGGCCGAGGCTAAGAAGTCGTCAGCACAAATGATACGCGCGCAGAATTATCATTCCTGTGTTATTATGTGAATCAAGAAATGGTTTCTGCAAGCAACTGATGACATCAACGGTCGAAAATAAACGCGTTTTTAAAAATCACAAACTGCACTAAAACGAAACTCCCCTACCCCGGCAACACCTGCCCCCTAGATTTAAAAGGGCAGGGCTGGGTTTATTGCCAGGTGCCTTAAGGAGGAATGCCGACGGAATTAAGGCATTTTTTGCACCCGCCACCTATGAATCTCGGCTTGTGGGTGGTCCCACATTAATAGGGTCTTGTGCCTAACCCGTACACGTGGTGTACATGGTAAATATCCTAGTATGTGGATATAGTCAACAGTATTAATTATGTAAAACAATTTTATTAATAATTGAGGTTTAAATAAACATAAAATCTTGGAGAATGTGACATAAATATCTAAGAGATTTGTAACTTGAGTAGTGATATAGTTTCGGTTACAGACAGAAAAACACACAATCTCCATTATAATAAGAAGATGGAACCATATTACCTTAAGGCACCCCTTTTCATTAGTTTTTTTTTTTCATTTACACCGTTCAATATCAGGTTGTTGATACAATAATAATATGATCAAAATAATATGATACAACACAAATATATGATCACAAATAATATGATACAATACAAATATGATCACAAATAATATGATACAATACAAATAATATGATACATATGATCACAAATAATATGATCACAAATAATATGATACAATACAAATAATATGATCACAAATAATATGATACAATACAAATAATATGATCACAAATAATATGATACAAATAATATGATAATAATATGATACAATACAAATAATATGATCACAAATAATATGATACAATACAAATAATATGATCACAAATAATATGATACAATACAAATAATATGATCACAAATAATATGATACAATACAAATAATATGATCACAAATAATATGATACAATACAAATAATATGATCACAAATAATATGATACAATACAAAAAATATGATCACAAATAATATGATACAATACAAATAATACGGTCCATAAGATGTAAAAATATAACATCCTCAAAAGAAACTATAATGATACAATACAAAGACAACTATGATACAATACAAATAATATGATCATAAATAATATGATCCAATACAAATCATATGATCACAAATAATATGATACAATACAAATAATATGATCACAAATAGTATGATACAATACAAATAATATGATCACAAATAATATGATACAATACAAATAATATGATCACAAATAATATGATACAATACAAATATGATCACAAATAATATGATACAATACAAAAAATATGATCACAAATAATATGATACAATACAAAAAATATGATTACAAATAATATGATACAATACAAATAATAAGATGTAAAAATATAACATCCTCAAAGAAACTATAATGATACAATACAAAGACAATGGTTCGTTTACCCGATGGTGACACCGATTTCTTTGACATTTTCACTGGAATCTTGCAAGGTGACACATTAGTACAATTTCTATTTATAATCTGCGTACTATAAATACATACTGCGAACGACTAAGATCTCATGAAGGTTTTAATACTAAAAAAAAAAAGCAAGAATCAGACTATAGCCCATGATCCGTGATTTATGACAATGACAGCTATTACTGTTGGTTGCATCAGTGCTGCTGTATGGCTGCACCACTTGGACCCAAACGAAACGCCTGGAGAATAAGCTAGATGAGAGCTGCACAAGAATGCTGCGTGCGATCTTGAACAAATCGTGGAAACAACACCCCACAAGGAAGCATCTGTACGGCCACTTTCCCCCTATCTCACAAACCATCCGAGTGAGACGGACAAGGCATGCCAACACATGGACATGCTAATGTGGGCTGCACAGCGGGGAACTACATCGACTAGCTTTGCGTGGATACGGGGTGCTGCACAGAGGACCTCCCGGGAACAATGAATGATAGGGAGGGTTGGTGAGAGATTGTCATGGATATCCGTGCTAATAGTGCGACATGATGATGATGATGATGATGATGATGATGACCATCTTAATAACTTATTTGGTGGTGATCCATGATAGTTTAACTACAGTGTATGAATTACCTTTTTGCGAATAGGGTTACGGTTTAGGGGTTTAGGGAGTAAGGTTGTTTTTAATTACGTATTGCTTAAAAAAAATAACAAAAAAAAAAAAATTACTATACATTTAATTAACAATTGAAATTAATTATTGAATCCAACAGTAGACACATTAGTCTCAGTTGTTTGTGTTAGTATTGCAATGTATAATTTCAATTAAATTTGGTTTAAAAAATTTCATTTTCAACATTAAATGTATAGTAATTTGTTTTTGTTTTTTTTAGCAATACGTAATTAAAAACAACCTTAATCCCCAAACCCCTAAACCGTAACACAATTCACAAAAAAGTTCATTCATACACTGTAGTTAAACTGTCATGGATCACCAAATAAGTTTCCGTTTTAATTTTGACGACGATTTTGCAAGTTTAACCGTTTCCATTTGCGGACATGTTAGCGGTTTAATTTAAGGGCCATTACATCACTAGAATTCTATTAGCCAGTAACCCCGAGCTGACCCATAACCTTACAAGACGCAGGGTGATTTTCTGGGACATGTTTTTTTGAAAAAAGAAAAAAAGAATTGCATCTTATGAGTTGTCAAAGGCGGTATGTTATGATAAAACGTATTTCCTGTGCTTCTGAAGCGAGAATGTGTACACTGTTGTACATTCTCGCTTCTGTGTGCGACCATTGTGCGATTTGTATGTCTCTGAATAAAAATTTTTTATCTACATACATGATTTATATGTGCATCAAACAAATACATTTATAAGTCTAATAGATAGGCATTAACCTCTCATATATATATATATATATATAATATATTATATATATATATATATATATATTAACATAAATGTACACGGTAATAACCTACTCGAGTTTCACCATAAGTATCTTCGGGGTTAAATCCACTGGATTAATCAAGATATTGATTAGTTCGAACTGCAATTAATCAATATCTTGATTAATCCAGTGGATTTAACCCTGAAGGTCCTTATGGTGAAACTCGAGTAGGTTATTACTGTGTACATTTATGCTAATAAATTTGCTCTACTAACGTATTTAGCACTTTATATTTGTTATTCGCTGCCTTATCATCGTTAAACTTGGATCAACTAACCACTGTGACCATTTTCACCGGTAAGTTACATTTTCCACAAATACCATATATATATATATATATATATATATATATATATATATATATCAAGTCTCTTCAGTGTGGTTAGACATTTGTGAGCTACCTACAGTCGGGATAGAAATCCGATCGATTCAGCATCAGTTGGACAGTTTAACCGCTCAGCTATCGTCACCCACAGAATGCGAAGGGGATTTTAACTGTTTTAATTGACACATCTCTATGCATGTAATACACACACACACACACACACACACACACACATATATATATATATATATATATATATATATATATATATAATTATTTTAATTCAATGCTTCAATAAAGAGTCCAGTGGAAATGAGGTAGGCTTTTCCATTAGGGACCTCTCTTAATTTTTTTTTCTTTAAGAAAGGTCCTTTGGAAAATATTTTTTAATTTATTCCATTCATTTTCTCCATTTATACTTAACTATATATATATATATATATATATATATATATATATATATATATATATATATATATATATATATATGAATTTAACATTTTGAAAAAACAATTAGTAATTATAATCTGCTGACAGAATCTGTTTCGACCGCTTAGTAGAAGGTCATCATCATCGAGCAAAACATATGAAGGAAAGAAGGGATAAAAAACCGTTGGAAGAGAATAGGGGGTACAAACACACGCTGGAATGCTTGAATTTTTTTCAAATGCGCATTCTGTATCAAAAATAAAATAAATTTTATTTTTAAAAACAGAAGCATTTTTTAATCCAAAAATAAACTCAAAAAGCGTTTGGTGTAAATATATAAAAAAAAGTGTAAGAGATTATCAAAAATGTTCAAAATATAATCCAGCTATTGAAGTTATTTACACGTCCACAGCACAGTTGAAAGAAGATGTTAAGTTTCTGTCGGATTAACTTCCATTTATTTACACACAACAACACACACACACACACACACACACAACACACATATATATATATATATATATATATATATATATATTATATAATATATACGGTGTCTGTGGATGACTTATTATATGCTCCCGTAACCGGTAGAGCTTTTTTAGGAGCGACTTTGATAAACTTTCATCGCCAGCATAACGCAATAATAATCTGTTTACAGATTTGATCTCTCTGGTGATCGTAAAGTATATACACATATGTATGTAATTAAAACACCGCTCTTTAAACGGCAGCTGGCAATGGCCTAGAGGTTAACGGATCGGACAGGCGTAAAGTCAGTCGGGGTTCACTTCTGGTCGGAGTTAGTTGTTGTGTCTAGCCACACTGAAGAGGCGTAAAATGCCGAAACACGGTGTCTGTGGATGATATATATATATATATATAGATAGATAGATAGATAGATAGTTGATTTTGTTCGTTGTGGTGAAGAGGTTGCTTGTGTTTAACATCGGAAAAGTCTTAATCCATCTCTTCACTGTCCCACTACGGATAAATAGTCGGGCAGATTGTGATTTTATCCTTGCCAAGGTAACCAGTCTAGGAGAAGTGAAACTCTGAATTCAAACCAGTTGTAGTCCGCTTATAAAATGCCTTGCGTCACACCCTTCCCGTGATGGAGGCCTTCAGTAAGTACATATAGGAAACCAATAAAATCGAACTATTGT
The DNA here is from genome assembly GCA_023376005.1 of Doryteuthis pealeii. NCBI lineage: Eukaryota > Metazoa > Mollusca > Cephalopoda > Myopsida > Loliginidae > Doryteuthis > Doryteuthis pealeii. The sequence goes on from CM042164.1 coordinate 42,205,999, forward strand.
ACTCCCCCCCCATATATATATATATATATATATATATATATATATATATATATATATATATATATGTGTGCGTGTGTGTGTGTGTGTGTGTGTATGTGTGTTACTAGGTGAGGATCTTGGGTCGAGTGTGACCGGCGGGGGTTTTGAAAATTTCATTTTATTTTATATTATATATTTTCATATTTTTCGCCACCCCTCTTGTCTAACCTAATTTCATATCATTTCCCACGATTTAATTTAATTTACTATTGTGACTTTTAATCGTTCTCCGGGTGTTAAACTTGACAAAGCACCGGACGAAAGGGTCCAAGTTTTATATCAATAAAACAACTTTCCCCATTCTATCCCTCCTTTATGTCTCCCATTCTTTATCATAGTGTTAATTAGTATACATGATATCATTATAATATATATATATATATATATATATATATAATATATATATATATATATATATAACTGTAGCTTACGATAGTCACCGCTTCAGCTTTCACTGGAATGGTGCGCCAAAGTGCAGTAGTATTAGGAGAGTGCTCGATATAAAGAATAGAACTATTATATAATAAAATGAAATAAATATATAAAGGTATTACATATCTATTTATTTGATGGCAATAGAACAGTCACAACCTTAGGTTTCATACATGCAAAAATCGCATGCATTCATCAGGTGACATTGATGCGAATACCGTATGCGATTTTTGCATGTATGAAACCTAAGGTTGTGACTATTCTATTGCCATCAAATAAATAGATATGTATTACCTTTATATATTTATTTTATTATACTATATATATAATATATATATATATATATATATATTAATATTTTATATTTTTTGCTTGAAGGCAATTACAATGCGAATATCGCATAAATTTGATAATTATAGAAGATAATAATGACAAGTGAATTTGCCTCATATGGTAGAGACGCTACAGTATCATTGACAGGTTGATTTCTCGGTGCTGTATCGTGGCTGAAACAGTATAGTGTCTAAACTATCCTGCTGAAGTCCTGGTTTCGATTTCTGTCGGAGGGAAATCGTTAGTATATATCGCTGATGAGACTTAATAAAATTGAAACAGTCTGTACGATATTCTACACGCCGAGTAATTCTTTGCGAAATTCACTTGTCATTATTATCTTCTATAATTATCGAATTTATGCGATATTCGCATTGTAAATTGCCTTCAAGCAAAAAATATAAAATATTTAATATATATACTTTATCCAGCAATGCTTCTAAAAAATAAACAAACATCCCAAAAATTTATATATATATATATATATATATATATATATATATATATATATGTGTGTGTGTGTGTGTATTATGCAAGTAAGTACGTATATGTATATGTATGTATGTCTGTGTAATTCTTTATTTACAGAATATTACATTCACATACTAACCACGCACTTCCTATCGTAGTATGTACTAGTAGCCTTCTGACAGAGTGTTACTTTTTCTCGGCTCATTATTAATAGACTCTATAAGTACAGCTTGTAGCAAATAAGTATCTTACCAAACAGACAGCACTAGTAACACTGAAGCACACTTATAAAAGATGTTTTTGTGTTTCTAAGAGGGAAGGAAAGTGAATGTGTTTATATGTGTCTTCGTATGGCTTTAGTTGTTAGTTGGTTGAATATATATATATATATATATATATATATATATATTATCAAAAGGTACACGGTAATAACCTACTCGAGTTTCACCATAAGGATATTCAGGGTTAAATCCACTGGATTAATCAAGATATTGATTAATTGCAGTTGATTGCACGTGTGTATTTTTTGCGATATATCATCATCATCATCAGCAGCAGCAAGCAGCATCGCGCAATCAGTACGGATATCCATGACAATCTCTCTCCAGCCCTCCCTATCACTCATTAACCCAGGAAGTTCCTCCACGCAGCATCCAGCATCCTCGCAGAGTTGGTGGGTGGCCCATACCAGCATGCCCATGTGTTGGCTTCCACAGGAGAATGACGCTTATGAGCTCGTCCTTGCTTCTCCAGCAGTGTCCAGCATGCCTTGTCCGTCTCACGGATGGTTTGTGAGATGGGGGGCAGGTGGCCATACAGCTGTTTCCTTTCCACGATTTGTTCAAAACCGCACGCAGCATTCTTGTGCAGCTCCCATCTAGCTTATTCTCAAGGCGCCTTGTTAGGGTCCACATGGTGCAGCCGTACAGCAGCACTGATACAACCACAGCCTGGAAGAATTGTCGCTTTAACTTGTCAGTGAGATCGGATTTCCATATGACTGATAATTTGTATGTGGCCGACCATGCCTTTCCTATTCGTGTATTAACATTGTTTTCTGTGGATGAGATATTACTACCTAGGTATGTGAATTGTTCTACTGACTTTAGAGGCTTGCCGTTGAGTGTAGAGATGTCTCCTTTCTTTTTGAAACATATGAACTCAGTTTTCTCGGAGTTCACATAGAGATATTCTTTGTTGCTTTCTCAAGGCTATGCAGTTGTGATTTGCCCTGTGCCGGTGTATCTGCAAGAAGTACAAGGTCATCAGCGTAGTCTGCATCTGTGGAAAATTAAACCTAATAAGTCAATATATTAAAAACCTAGAGTATTATTATTATTATTATTATTATTATTATTATTAATAATAATAATAATAATAATAATAGAGGAAACTAGCTCAGTCGGTAGAGCGTTCGGCTAGAACCCACAAGGTTCCTAGTTCGATACCGGCCCTCGCTAACTCAGCGTATGAGTAGCACGGGGATCTGTGCGGTAAAGTAGGAGCTGGTGGTAGGTTTGGCGCTCCACCTCAGACGCAAAACAATCTCCTTGGTCTAGCGCTAATGAAAAGGGGATAGACCCCCTCGCTGATTGGCTGATACCGACTTTAGGCCGCCCCGACGACTTTACTTACTTATATATATATATATATATATGAAATCCACGACGTGGCCTAAAGTCGGTATCAGCCAGCAGGTGAGGGAGTCTATCCCCTTTTTACTAGCGCTAGACCAAGTAGATCGTTTTTTTTTGCGTCTGAGGTGGAGCGCCACACCCACCATCAGCTCGTCACTTTACCGCTCAGATCGATGTGCTACGCGATTCCAAGGCAAGTGCTCTATCAGCTGAACTAACATATATATATATATATATATATATAATGTACATTCACATACTATGCAAGCACTTGATTGATGGATTTTATGGCATTTCAGCCCTTGTTGGGTTTTCTTTTATGCCGAAAACATTTTGTTTTATTCACTCTTGATAGGTACGCAATTTTTATTAAACTCAATTTTTTAACACACTTTTTTTATTCATTTTTTTCTATTTGCTCCATACATGGGACCCTAACAGGTACTACCACCCCGTGTAAGAGTTAACCTGAGAGTAATGGTGATGAATGGGTACTTCATAATCCCCAGACCTCCAGAACTGGAACTTCACCGTGAGTTGCATTTTTAACGTCATGCCCAGGGGCACGGCTTCAGTGTGTGTGCCCGAGACCGGATAATTTTGTTTTCAGATTTCAGATCCTGGATGAGGCAGTTTTCATTCCACATTGCGCTCATACCCTTGGGAAAGGTATGAATCCAACTATTCCTCCTCTGGTTATGGTTAAATACTAGGGCAGACTGGGATCTTTAACCTTGGTTAGGCAACCAGTCTTGGAGAAGGAAAACTCTGAATTCAAACTTGTTAAAATCTGCTTTAAAAAATTACCTTGTGTCATACCCTACTCGTGCGGAGGAGTTGGTAAATGTATATACTATAATTCTCGTTAGCCGGCAAAAAGTTGAATGTGGATGTTTCGTGTATTCGATGATTGGTTTGGATTGGTTTGTTTAACGGCATATCAACTTCGGTGGGCCATTCAATGCTGACAAAGTTGTGAAATAAATTCATTCTTAATGCATAATACAATTTTGTTTATAAACTTATGTTTTTCTATTCAACCCATAGATGGGACCCTAACAGGTACTACCACTCCAGTTCAGAGTGGACCAGGGAGCAATGGTGATGAAGGGGTGCTCCACATTCCCCAAATCTCTAGAACTGGAACTTCACCATCAAATAGAGTTTAATGTCATTCCCAGGATATGAAGACCCTCAGCCACCGCCTTCTAGCACCCATATGATAAGAAGTATTGGGAGTTGTCATAAGGGCAATAGGGTTGGGGCAATCATATAGGTGCTAGGGCTTGACGTAACCAACCGATTGATCGGAGGGGGCCTCTCCGACCGCCCGTCTAGCCCAAGAAAAGCCTAAAGTGAAATATTGCAAGTCATGGACTGCTCATCCACCTGGGTTCTATCCTTAAGCATCGCGGGTCGCCACTCACGGCCAACAGGTGGTCCCATTGGGGGAGTCTTACCCCTCTGCAGTCGGTGCATTCTTACACCCCAGCCGACAGGGCAGTGTATTCGATGATGATGATGACGATGATGATGATGATGATGATGATATATTGCAGTATATACTGCCGCTGGATTTTATAAACATGTATATCTACAATTAATGATTTTTTTTTACTTTCATGAAAAAGAATCAATGGAACATTGTTATCATTTTCCTGAATTATTAGCGAGGCCAGAATATATTTTACACATTTTTTTACGCATCTTAATTTTTTTACATATGACTACGCACTTGTCTAAAAAGTGAACCCATTGACAAAAAATAATCCATTCACAAATAAGGACTCGGTTAAATTTAAAATTTATACTATAAAAAGAAAAAAAGAATGGGAGGTGGCAATCACATAAAATAATTATTTTCTTCCTTAGAAAAGAATTCTTCAGGGATTTATGTTTTTAATACCTTTAAGTTATACGAGGGTGAGTCAAAAAGTAATGCCATTCTCTTTTTATAAGGCCTACATTAAAACCCTAACAAGGCTCAGAGCAAGAATCCGAAGAGTAAGACCCAACTTGCCAATCGAAATTGTCCTCCTTCTGCATGACAATGCTCGACCACACACAAGCATCAGGACAAGGGAGAAAATCGCTTTACCGAATTCTCCATACTCACCAGATTTAGCGCCTTCAGACTATCATCTCTTCGACCCCATGAAAGAGGGTTTGAGAGGCAAACATTATTCCAGTGACGAGGAAGTGAAATCTGTAGTGAAGAAATGGCTCAAAGAACAGTCAACAGAATTTTACGGGGCAAGAATACATATTCTCATCGAAGGTGGAACATTGCTATTGAGAGAAACGGTGACTGTGGAAAAGTAAGGATGTGATTCACAGAGGACCAGCTTCATTTTGATGTATGATACATGTTCCTGTATTGGTAATTATACCTATCCTAAACAAAATGGCATTACTTTTTTACTTACCCTCGTAGATTGTATAATTTAGATAATGTATGTTAATATAGTATACATTCGAATTAGATGTTGTATAATGATTTACCCAACTCCTCAGCATGAGTAAGATATGATACAATATCAATTTTTAAGCGAAGTTTAACAGGTTTGAATTCAGAGTTTTCCATGTCCAAAACCAGTTGCCGTAAAGAAACCAGTCTTTCCTATAATTTATCCATAGCTGGAGGGAGAATATTTGTATTCATACCTTTCCCAAGTGTATTAGCGCTATCTGAAATACAAACTGCCTAGTCCATGATTTGAACTCGTCTTGCTGTGTCCATTTCCTCTGGCGATAACCATTACACAACGGACACTTCCCGTATGTAAAGATATAGTATACCTGTAAGATATTGTATAATAATATAGTATAACTTTAAATTAGATATTGTATAATGATATAATATTCCTGTAAGATATGATAATATCATCATTATCAGGTCATGCTGACAGCTCGGATATCCATGACCCCCCCCCCTCTCTCTCTCTCTCTCTCGTTGACGATGGGAGGTCCTCCGCACAGCATCCAGAATCCGCATAGAGCTGGCTTATTTTTTTTAAATAGATTTTTAAATTGCCGGAGTATTTGTAATGCAAAGTAAATGTCGCACGACATTGTGTGTATTGCGGTTTGGGGTGCTGTGGTTTGAGTGCGTTGGGTTTTGAGGGTGCTGCTGTTTGGGGGGTGCTGTGGTTGGGGTTCTGCGGTTGAAGGTGCTGCGGTTTCTTTTTTTCTTTTTCTTCTTTTGTTGTTTTTTTTCTTCTTCTAGACTGGTTGCCTTAGCCAGGCTAAAAAAGCTTAGTCTGCCCTACTATTTACCTAGGACATTAGCACAAAAGTTAAATGCATATAGCCTCATTTAGAATTTGAATTTGGCTCATGGAGTCCATTTTCCTAAGATGATAACATATCCTGCATTTTCTTTCTTTCTTTCTTTCAGTCTTTCTTTTCTTTCTCTCTTTCTTTCTTTTCTTTCTTTCTTTTCTTTCTTTTTTTCATTTTTCAGTCTTTCTTTCTTTCTTTCTTTCTTTTCTTTCTTTCTTTCTTTCAGTCTTTCTTTCTTTCTCTCTTTCAGTCTTTCTTTCTTTCTCTCTTTCTTTCTTTTCTTAATAATATAAACTTTAAAAAAATAATAATCGGTGAAACCTAGGAAAATCACATGGTATGATGGTTAGCAAGCTAGTCTCGCAGATTCATAACTACTGAAAATTGACCGTGTGACACATCCTACCCGTGGCGAACAGGTTGAGTGAATTGAATATCAACTCTTTATATGAGTTACCTAAAGTACCTCACATGGTGTAATGGTTAGCAAGCTAGTCTCGCACGTCCTTGTTAGTGAGTTCGCTTCTAACTGGGGTACCGCACGCGCCCGGCCTTGTGCCACATCTAAGCTAAGCTGAGTAGATAATTATATGAGTAACTTATTTTGTGTCAATGGGTGGCAGTTTTTTTTTATTCTGCAAGTGCGTGGTCAGACTTATAAGTAGTAGTAGTAGTACGAAGAGGAGGAGGAGGGGGAGGTAGGGAAGAGGGGGAGGAGAATACTCGTTGGTGGTGATGGAGGCATGTTATCTTCTGTCGAAGGGCAATATTATTTGTTAACAGGCTTTATCAAAATAACAAACACGCAACGCAACAATAAGCGTATTTCTTACTATTACTACTGCTTACAACAGCATCAACTACTAGAACTACTACTACTGGTTGTAGTACAACTACTACTACATTGATTACAACACAAGCAGGGCATGTAGATATACCACAACGTTTGATATGTTTACTTAAGAGCTATTACATTATACCTCAATATGTAAAAAATATAATAATCTTGATTTTACCTCTTTCACTCTTTTTTTTTTTTTTCGTTCTTTCCTCCTTTTCATTAAATTCGATTGAAACAAATTAGTATTATCGCTTCCGCGCACTCGCCCCTTTTCTTTATCTTTCCCCGACTCTCTTTCTTTATTTCTTGTTATATTTTTCTGTGTAGCATGTCCTTTTTCTTTCCTTTATTTCTTTATAATAAAAAAACGAATGGTCCCATTATTTAGCCGAGGTGACGATATTCATAAGAAATAAAAATTCGGTAGATAAGCAACATCAGATAATCAGGATTTACATTTTGGAATTTAATCTCGGAAGATTTACGACGGTCTTATTTGTAACCAGAGGGTGTTGCAAAATGATAACAGTCGTACAATTGAGGAACACGAGTATTAATATTTAGATGTTTTTTTAAGACTATAATCTAGACGGTCCTTAAACCCGTTGGGTTCCCATTTTACCTTTAGGCATTCCTTTTTGATCTCGATTAAGAAAGGACATGTTTTTCATTTACACCGTCAATATCCGGTTGTTTTTTAGGGGTTAGCGTTAGGGGTTAGGGTTAGTTTTATAATTTTAAAAAAATCTGAATATTGTCAGTCAAAACAACCGGAGATTGACGGTGTAAATGAAAAACATGTCCTTTCTTAATCGAGATCAGAAAGGGGTGCCAAAAGGTCATATGGTCCGATAATTCTATAGGAAGGAGTGATCCATTCTAATTAGTACTCCGTTATATCGAGAATTTGTTTGATTAAAAAGATTGACTTACAGAGCGAATGTGGACCCTACAAAATTATCATTCAGTTGCACGTTGGACTGGAAACTGTTTTATTCTTCTGCGTTAGAACATTCTCTAAGTATCATTGCTTAAATAAACATTTCGGTTTTGAGTTATCATTTTTGCGTGTCCGTTAAATTGCATCTTATGATGAAGTTCCAAATTTGGAGCTCTAGGGAGTGTGGAGTACCTCTTCATTGCCATTACTCCCAGGTTCACTCTGACCCGGAGTGGTAGTACCTGTCAGGGTCTCATCTATGAGTTGAATAGTAAAACACAGGAGTTCAAAAAATGTGTGTAAAAAAAAATGAGTTTTACAAATATTTTGAATACCCATCAAGAATGAATAAAACAAAACGTCCTCGGCATAAAATAATCCAACTAGGGTCGACATGCCGTAAGATCCAACCAAAAAAAACAAACCATTTTTGAATGAATGCAAATATAATCAAAATATCAGTGTACATGTACTCGGTACACGGTTAAACTTGCAAATCGTCGTCAAAATTAAAACGGAAACTTATTTGGTGGTCCCCCATGACAGTTTAACTAGTGTATGAATGAATTTTTTTGCGAATTGGGTTACGGTTTAGGGGTTTGGGGATTAAGGTTGTTTTTAATTACATATTGCTTAAAAAAATAAAAATACTATACATTTAATGTTGAAAAATATTTTTTTTTTAAACCAAATTTAATTGAAATTATACATTGCAATACTAACACAGACAACTGAGACTAATGTGTCTACCGTTGGATTCAATAATTAATTTCAATTATTAATTAAATGTATAGTAATTTGGGTTTTTTTTTTTTTTTTTCTTTTTAAGCAATACGTAATTAAAAACAACCTTAATCACCAAACCCCTAAATCCAATTCGCAAATAAGTCATTCATACACTGTAGTTAAACAGTCATGGATCAACAAATAAGTTTCCGTTTTAATTTTGAGGCCGATTTGCAAGTTTAAGCCGTTACACGTGCATAGACAGATTGTGCCGTTCAAATATTAAAGCATTTTCAGAGTGTTGCTCTAGCAAAAATCTCGCCATCATGTGCTATCTTTGATAAGTTATTTATTTCGACCAGACTCAAAATGAGTCTAGTCTCATCAGAGTCTCATTTTGAGTCTCTGGTCGAAATAGATTTATCATAGTCAAATGACGGTTTGTTAAGTTTTTTCTTTCTTTGAAAGTTATATATTTCTCTGTATATGATTAACCTATTAGTTATTATACATTGAGCTCTCTTAGGATTTATAAAAATCCTTGTATGAGTCTATGTTTGCACCTACAAAGCATACAGTATGGATGTACTATAGGATTTCGATGATCCCAAATAGAATCATCCCTTTCTTACCAGTCATTTGGATTATCTTACACACACACACACACACACACACATATATATATATATATATATATATGTGTGTGTGTGTGTGTGTGTGTTGTGTACTGGGCAAAATGTGAACCGCTGGGTCACCCATTCAGCCCTGGGTAGATAACTGAGATTATCACCCTGTATACAGAAGCCAAATTATTTATTTATTTCCCCATTAAACTACCCCTAAACCCTAACCCCAACCCTAACCCTAAACCCCCCAGTTAAAATTAACAGTTTTATTATAAAATTTGTGGGTTCTGTTTTTTCTGAGTCACCCTAATTTTCCGACCGATTTGCAAGTTTAACCCAGATAAGTACACATGGAAAAATACTGTACAACTGCAATTCAAGATGGCTGACTTATCTACGATGAGGTGTTATTTTATTTATTTCATTTTATCTTTAATTAACACACAGGAATTCTACATGCGCAAGCAAAGATTTAGTTACTAATTGCAATACGGATGATTTCCTCTGTTGGGGGGAAGAGATAATTGACGATGATTGAGTCTTAAATACATACTAGCAAAAGTACTAAACTTTTTTAGGAAGATCAGTGAGAAAGGGAGAAAACAGGAGTAAGAGAGAATAAGAGGAAAATATTTTATCAAATTTAAAAAAATCGCCGAGAATTCGTATATTACAATATATTTTTTTTTAGGAAATATTATTTAAAAAAATGTAATCCTAAACTTTTTTAAAAACATAATTTTATTTGAGAGAGACGAACAACCGAAGAGAGAGAGAGAGAGAGAGAGAGAGAGAGAGAGAGAGAGAGAGAGAGAGAGAGAGAGAGACGAACAGACTGGGTGAAAGAGAGTACATAGCTTGTTGAGTTAAAGTGAAATGTATTAGTCTAATTCATTTCCTTTTTGTCCCAATTTTTTCCTTACTTTATTTTTCCTTACCGTGAAGAGTTCTAGAAATTGATTGATTTTTGTGTTATTATTGAATTATATCACTTAATTAGTAAAAACCAAATTTTGTGTGTTTCTTAGTTAGAAACACATTAATGTGTATGCGAGATTTCAATCAAAATGACATCTCTCTTTCGGAGTTATAAGTCAACACGTACATACCAGAAACTTTCTTATATAGAGAGAGAGAGATAGATAGAAAGACAACACTCCTTCCCGTTTCTTTAAACTTTTACAAAAAAATTAAAATTGTAAATTGTCACTTATTTTCATTTTTTTTTATTCTTAAGAACAGCGCCTAACATATGGTGAAGTTCCAATTCTGGAGTTTTCTCCCAGGTCCACCCTGACCCGGATTGGTAGTATCTATGGGTTAAAAAGGTAAAAAAAGATGAGTATTAAGAAATATATATATATATATATATATATATTATATATATATATATATATATATATATAATGAAATTGACATATAACATTTTTTTCTTTGAATTTCTTCATTATAAGAACTAGCAACAGAAAACACCCTCCGGGCGTTGTAAAAAATTATTTTTGAAAGACTGAGAGGGTGGGAATTAAAAATTCAATGTCAGAGGCTTTGTATCATAACTAAGCAAGACCCTCATATTTATTAAAGGAGTAAAAAAATAAAAAACAATTTGAAATGAAAACTGAGCCCCGTCCCTCTCAAATAAAATGTTGCATGCATGTAATAATCAAACAATTATTTTGAATATTTTCCACATCAATTTTACACAAAATCGTAGGTATTTATTTATTTATTTGTAAACTTTTAGTTAACTTCTTGTTACTGTAAAAAAAAAAAAAAAAAGGACGAGAGTAAAAAACAATTTTTAAAATTGCTTACTCAAATTTTGGTGTATATAGCATAAGAATATTGTGACGTAGGCTGTGACGTAGAGCTATGACGTAGTTTTTGTTACAGACAGAAATACAGACAATCTCCATTATTAATAGAGATGAAATAAATAACGTTAAAAAGACGAGAGAATAAAACAAAAAATGCGCTATTTTGACAGATACTAATTCATAAAATTCTCTCTCTTTCTCCTCCCCCTCTCTCTCTCTCTCTCTCTCTCTCTATATATATATATATATATATATATATATATATGTGTGTGTGTGTGTGTGTGTGTGTGGCTTGGGTGATATGTGGCAGGTGGCCGTACAGCTGTTTTCTCGTGGGGTGTTGTTTCCACGTCTTGTTCAGGATCACACGCAGCATTCTTGTGCAGCTCCCATCAAGTTTATTCTCTAGTCGCTTCGTTAGGGTCCAGGCGGTGCAGCCGTACAGCAGTACTGACACGACAACCACCTCATCCGAGTAAGACGGACAAGACACGCATGACACTGCTGGAGAAGCAAGGCCGAACTTATAAGTGACATCCTCCTGTGGAAGCCAGCACATGGGCACGCCAGTGTGGGCCGACCAGCAAAGACGTACATTGATCAGCTCTGTGCGGATACAGGATGCTGCATAGAGGACCTCCCGAGAATGATGAGTGATAGGGACGGATGGAGAGAGATTGTCATGGATATCCGTGCCAACAGTGCGACATGATGATGATATATATATATATATATATATATATATATATATATATATATATATACAAGGTGTGTCAAAAAAGTATCGACATTTTTTTTTGTACATTTATGACACACCTTGTATTCTGAAAAAAGTAACGTTCCATTCATTGTTCATTTCTATCTTGGTACATACAGCTTCAATCTCGATACTTTAATGAGACACCTTGTATATATATATATATATATATATATATATATATATATATATATATATATATGTGTGTGTGTGTGTGTGTGTGTGTGTGTGTGTGTGTTCGAAATACGCCAGACATACACAGCGCAGGGTAGCGTCGTCAGTTATTTTATTGACTGGCTTCATAGGCGGGTTTCGGGTCTTCCAACATAATACTCCCCCTCAACCAGCCAGACCCCGTTGGAGACGATCAAACCTCCATCCCGCTACCTATGTTCAACACCAACAGATATATATATATATATATATATATATATATATATATATATATATATATATATTTACAGCAATAGTAAAAACTTATTTAAATGATACAAAAGCCGATTTATATACTTTCACCAATGACAGAGTTCGATTCAGTGCCCTATACTATTGACCTTGTGCCAAGCTAAGCCAAGCTTAATTAAGGACTACTTGCATTTGTTTTTATTCTTAAGAAACGTGAATCCTTCGGGTTACCGTATGATACTAAACTGCATCTGATGATGAGGCTCCAGTATAGGATATCTGGAGAGTGTGGAGTGCACCTTCATTATTCCCAGTGGAGTATAAATAATAACTAATAATATTTATATTATAAATAATAACTAATAATATTTATATTATAAATAATCATTATTCCCAGTGGAGTATAAATAAATATACTCAAAATGTGAGCATGCAACGTTAGACAATCCTCATTGTTTCAATAAATAGATGCCCGGTGTTATATATTTATATATAGATTGTTTTATTCTAATATAATATTTAAAGTTATCGAAACTGTTTCCATTTCAAATTGTCTTTCTTTCTTTTTTTTTTTTCTTTTTAATCCTTTAATAAATTTGACGATTTTACATACTTATGGTACACACTCTATGACATTGAATTTTTAGCTCCCATCCCCTCAGGCAATATTTTTCAAAAAATTATTTTTACATCGCCCGGAGAGTGTCTTTTTATTTTGCTAGTAGAAATAACTATCATACGTTATTAAAGAAAAGGATGATGATATTAGTATAAATAATAACCGGGAGTGGTAGGACCTATTAGAGTCACATCTATAGGTTAAATAGATCTATCTCAAAATTATTCGATAGGACCGTGTGCACAAAGAAATAGAAATATGAACGTAAAATGAAGCCGATTCCCTAAAAAATTGAAAATAATGTTTGAATTACAAATTGTCGTCATTTTTATTAATGGGGGACGCTAAGCGATATAAAAAAATCTGGTTTTGGGGTATTGTTGTTGTTTTTATTTTTTGCTTCAGCGTTGCGTGCTGGGATACATAAGTTAATAAGTTCAAATCCGTGAACCTAGTATAATTATACTTTGTAGAACTCAAACAAACAAAAAAGTGTTTGAAGAAATTTATTATTTTATTTGTTTGAAAACATATACGTACGAAACTCCATACAAGGAAATAGTGCACACGTCAAGATGCGATAATTTTGTCAACAAAGATTAAGAAATGGCGGGATTTTACGGGAATTTACTTTTAAATGCAAAAATTTAGGTTTTATGTAAGAGAAATTTGTTTTTTCTTTTTTATAACACATAAACTTGAAATTGTTCTTTATATTAAACGTAAAATAAAACATTAAAAAGTTAATTTTCCTTTTTTTATTGACGTTTTAAAATATTTTTAACAATTATGCGCACAGTTCCAAAGTCCGTTTTTTGAACCTCCCTACCTCTAAGCATAAAATAACCCTAGACGGGTTGACATGCCGTTAAAATCAATTAATAAAACTTGGGTCCTCGTTGTAACGGCTGTCCATGATGATATTGATGTTTCTATTTAGGAAGGGGTGAGTTTTTCCTTTTACTCCTTTATATAAAAAATTTGAATGAACGAGCGTTGACCCCACTAAGTTATCATTAATTTGCAAATTGAACTGGAATGTGCTTTATTTTGTATGTTATTGTATTTCTTTAATAAAACGAATAAGCTAGTTTGCCGGTCCCGGTAAAATAGACTAACGTGCTTTTCGAGCTTATTTTACCGGTCCTCGTAAAATAGACCACAGGCTATTTTGCCAGCAAATATATTTGAAATATATTTAGATATATTTGAAACTATCTAAAAGCTAAAAGATTAAAATGGTTGCTGACAAGCAATCTGGGATTATCTAAAAGGTAAGTAAAAAAGTCGACGGGGCGGCCTAAAGTCGGTATCAGCCAGTCAGCGAGGGAGTCTATCCCCTTTTCTAGCGCTAGACCAAGGAGATTGTTTTAGAAGCGCACACCTACCATCAACTCCTTACTTTTATCGCACAGATCCCTGTGCTACTCATACGCTGAGTTGTAATCGAACTAGGAACCTTGTGGTTTCTAGCCGAACGCTCTACCGAGTTGTTATGCAATTCTGTTATACAAACAAACTTTAAAACAATCTATCTAAAAGCTAATTTCTTAAAATGGTACTTGACAAGAATTCATCTTGTTAGGGTTAGGGTTAGGGGCAAAACTTGCAAATTGGTCAGAAAATTAAAACGGAAAGTTTTTTGGTGGTCCCCAATGACAGTTTATGAATGAACTTTTTGCGAATTGGTTTGCGGTTTAGGGGTTTTGGGGATTAAGTTTGTTTTTAATTACGTATTGCTTAAAAAACAAAACAAATATTAATACATTTAATTAACCATTAAAATTAATTATTGAACCCAACGGTAGACACATTAGTCTCAGTTGTTTGTGTTAGTATTGCAATGTATAATTTCAATTAAACTTGGTTTTAAAAAAAATATTTATCAACATTAAATGTATAGTAATTTTGGGTTATTTTGTTGTTGTTTTTTTTTTTAAGCAATACGTAATTAAAACCAACCTTAATCCCCAAACCCCTAAACCGTAACCCAATTCGCAAAAAGTTCATTCATAACTGTAGTTAAACTGTCATGGGGGACCACCAAAAAACTTTCCGTTTTAATTTTCCGACCAATTTGCAAGTTTAGCCGATTTAGGGTTGGGATTTGGGTTAGAATTTTATGTTTTAACAATTAATAGTGGAAAATGCAATTTTTCAACTTTGGAAAAAATTCCTGATAGTCAAATTTACCTTTATCATTTCTTTTAATTTTTTAAAAATTTTGTAAAAATTCACAAAGTCATTAACGGTATCTATATTTTTCATTTAAAATAATTTTTTGAATATTTATCCTTCACAAAATATAAATGAATATAAATAAACTTTTGTGTTAAATCTGTGTTGTTATTTTTAACATTACTTGCATTTATAATTTAAAAAAAATATTAACAGGGCCGGTACTATAAGCATAAAAGTATATTTGTCTTTTTTACTGAAACCGGCAAAATATCCCTTTTCTTAATAAATAAAAAAAAAACTTACTAAATATGCGCCGTTTTTTTGTTGGGTTACGGTAACGTGTACTAGCAAACGTTACGAGAATCGTACAGATGTTTGTTTATTTACATACGTAGAGTTAAGGTTGTTACATTTCACTCAACCCCCTCACACTTCACACTTGCCCGACAGTGGAGCCTATAGTCTCATCTCTGTGTTTTATTTATTTATTTTTTATTTACGACTGAGAAAACGGACACTTAAGTGTG
>CM042164.1:42229131-42244131 GCA_023376005.1 Doryteuthis pealeii
CCACATGATAAAAAGGGTTGGGTCAATCATATAGGTGCTAGGGCTTGACGTGACCAGCCGACTGATCGGGGGGGGGGGGGCTCTAGCCTAAGTAAGGTTCTAAGTGGAGTGTTGCAGATCATGGACTCCTCATCCACCAAGACTCACGGGTTGCCACCCACGGCCAACAGGTGGACCTATTTGGGGGAGTCTTACGCCTCTGCAGAGGTGCAGTCGGTGCGTTCTAACGCCCCACCGACAGGGCGGCGGAGTGATAGGGGAGTCTCCGTAGCGTAGTATATAACGTGTTGGACTGTGACATTGTTGTAAGCCATTTCGAACCCAAGTCGTGTTATGACGTTTATCCTCGGACTTAGGAAAGGTATTAACTCCTCATTTCCCAACTATGGGTTAAATAGTATCACTACTGTTCTTCTACAAGGATGGCTTTGGCGTATAAGGTTGATATGACATTAAACAAAGAAACCAAACCAAACTAAGCCAGGGTGGTAGCGACTTCATAAATAAAGCTGATTCATCTCCGGTCATCAGCACACACAAATACTTGACATGTACACACACATACATACATCGACAAGCGCAAAAATTTTATAAATAAAATTCAGTTGTTATCCTCTTATCAGAGAGAGAGAATTGACTTATTTTATTCTCGCTTAAAGAACTCACAGTTACCTTTTTCATAAAGTTGGTTTATAAAAAGGCTTAACCATAAAAAGTACCTGTTATGGTCTGTGGGGTCGCAAGGGGTTTAATGTTTTAGGTTTACAGGTAGCTGGTTATTCCTAGGGTTTACTTTTAACCCCATCATATTTGGTGGTCGCGCTGAAAAGGAATTCAAGGAAAGAAAAGGAAGAGACAAAGACAAAAAGGTAGCTATAGTGTTTAGGCTTTATTCACGGTCATAGCCACCACGTGGTAAGGAAATTCTTCCTTGCCAATAGTAATGTCTAGGGCCAGTTAAGGCCTAAGTTTGAATGACCGAGAGATTATCTTGGGGATCGGAAGTGGGTCCTTTTGCCCCTGCACATGCTCGGAGGGTTCTTCCGGTCTGAAGGCTCATGGGAGTTTGTTATTTTTAATTTTTATTAAAATTTTTATTTTAACTTTATTTTAATCCATAGTCGTCAATTCCCGAGAAGCAAGAGAGTGAGAGGCGCTTAAATACCACAGATACCTGGTGGTCAAACCGGGAACCCAGAGGGAAGATAACTCTTCCAGATCCAAGGGAAAGACAATCCAACAAGTATATGGTATCAAGTAACCGATAATAATCCTTAGTAAACGATTATAGTTCCAAGTAACTATTTTTAATAGAAATAATCTACAGTTATATGTTAACAAGTAAGTAAAGTCGTCGGGGCGGCCAAAAGTCGGTATCAGCCAATCAGCGAGGGAGACTATTCCCTTTTCACTAGCGCTAGACCAAGGAGATTGTTTTTGCATCTGTGGTGGAGCGCAACACCTACCATCAGCTCCTTACTTTACCGCACAGATTCCTGTGCTACTCATACGCTGAGTGCCCAAATATGCAACGCATAGTAATTTGGTACCGCAACTATATCACGTTGTATTTTTACTTCTCCAATTTGTTTTCACTCCATGTTGTCCCTTACTTGGGCTAGATGGGCGGTTGGAAAGGCCCCCTCCGATCAATCGGCTCGTCACGACAAGCTCGAGCACCTATACAATTGAAAAAAATCTGTTTATTGTTTTATCAGGTCAAATTAAATCGACTTTGTGATATCAAATGAAACCAGTACACCCACGGGATTTTAATGATTAAATGATTTTTTATACCATCCCGAGACCTTTTTTATTTTTTTGCTAGTGAATCTTAAAAATAACTTGGAACAGTAAATTGAAAGTGTTATGATAGAACTAAAAATATCATCCATACTATAGATAGGTAGGTAGGTAGGTGTGACTCAAAGATTTTAAAGATAAAAGAGAAATCAGAGTTACCAAAGAAGAAGAGCCAATGTTAATAGTGCTCACTTGTGATTTGATTAGAGTCGGTCAATCACCCTTTAGTAAAAGTAAATTTTCTCAAATTTTAATTTGGAACCCCTGATCAACGAAGAGGTTTTTTTGGAAGGGCTGTGGATGATATTCAAGAAAATATTGCAAGTGAGCTAATGTCTTTCAGACAGACCTTTTTATTGATTCCTTGGCAACGAACCAAAATTGAGTGCAAACGCAAACCCCAACAGAATTATTATCTAGTCGCAAATTGGACTCATTTGCATTGCAGTCTCGGAAGACTATATAGTTTTTGTGTCCCTGAAGTTACAGCGCCTCCTGTGACTGTGAAGTCCAGTGTTCGAAAAATAGCCTCGACCACAGATGTCGCATGTGAAGGCTGTCCCTGCAGATGTTGATGTGCTTTGTTGCTGCTGCTTTCTTCTGGACCTCTTGGCTTCATGGTGTAGCACCATATATATATATATATATATATATATTATATATATATATATATATATTATTCAATGAACATACGTGTGATCAGCTGCAATTAATCGGTAACTCGATTAATTCAGTGGATTTAACCCTGATGATTCTAGCGATGAAACTCGAGTAGGTTTCTGTTGTATCTATTTTGTATTGAGCACTTTGTATTTGTTTTATCACGGACTTAACCCCTGGATCCTGTGCACCTCCAACGATCGTGCCCATATTCAACGGTAAGCCACCCTTATATATATATATAATATATATATATATATATATATATATATATATATATCATTCATTGGCATTACAGTCTCGGAAGACTATAATATAGCTCGTGTGCCCCTAAGGTTACAGCGCCTCCTGTGACTGTAAAGTCCAACGTTCGAAAAACAGCCTCGACCACAGATGTCCCTGCAGATGTTGATGTGCCGGTGCTTTGTTGCCGCCATAACTACTCGGCATAAAATAACCCTAAATAGGTCGTCATGCCGTTAAAAGCAATGGTATGGCATAAACACAGCATTGCTTCACGAGGTTTGTTAATGGCCCTCTATTCTTTTTCATACCGTTACATTCCGTCGTGGAGCTGCCGCACGATCATGATGAACTTGCCGGGGAAGCCAAATTTTCCCCCATTATCTCTCATCTGCAGATCGTATCAAAAAACCTTCGTCAGATCAACGAAGGTCACGAATAAGTCACCGTGTTGCTCCTGGCGCTTTTCTCCAGGCGCTGACGTGCAACAAATATCATATCTACAATCTCCGTTTCGGCACGGAAGCCGTCTTCCGTATGGAAACAAGGCGGTAACCAGTAGTAAATAAACGATAACAAAATAAATACTGTAATTATTTGTGTATAGCAAACATTCATGTATAACACGCACCCCTAATTTTAGACTACGAAATTCTGGGTTGGGTTGGTTGGTTGGTTGGTTGGTTGGTTGGATTTTACGGCATGTCAACCCTTGTTGCGCTATTTTATACCGAAGACGATGTTTTATACATTCTTGATGGGTTTTCAAATGTTTTAAACTAACACTTTTTTAAACTCATTATCTTCTATTTATCCTATAGATGGGACCCTAACAGGTACTACCACTCTGCGTCAGAGAGGACCTGAGAGTAATGGTGATTATGAGGTATTCCATACTCCCCAGATCTCCAAAATTAGAACTAATTAGGGCCGGGTTAGCTCAGTCGGTAGAGCGTTCGGCTGGAAACCACAAGGTTCTTGGTTCGATACCGGCCCTCGCCAACTCCAGCGTATGAGTAGCACAGGGATCTGTGCGGTAAAGTGAGAAGCTGGTGGTAGGTGTGGCTCTCTACCTCAGATGCTAAAATAATCTCCATCGTCTAGCGCTAGTGAAAAGGGGATAGACTCCCTCGCTGATTGGCTGATACCGACTTTAGGCCACCCCGACGACTTTACTTTTTTACTTACTTTAACGTCATACCCAGTACACACGAAATTCTGGAGTGAAAAAAACAACTCGTGTATAATACGCATTGACATTTTAGAATTTTCTGTGGCTAATTTAACCTAGATTTAGTATTTGTTTAATTTTTATCAGTTTGCACTAACTAAAAATAAATTTGTACTAACTAAAAATAAGAATTTCTATAGTTTATGTTATGTCTTAAAACACAAAATATTTACCGTATTTGACGGCATATAAGACGCACCCCGATTTCAGCAGGTCAGATTCAGGAAAAAAAAGTTTTTAGTGTATTTAAGCCTATATTGTTGAAAACAGTCTATCTGTGCATCACTAATTAATAATAATAATAATAATAATAATAATAATAATAATAATAATAACTGAGAAAACTGTGGAACATGAGGATGAAGGTCGTACCAATAGTAATTGGGGTCCCTGGAATAATCCCCAAGGGATTGGAAAGGAGTCTGAATGAATTGAAAATCGGAGGAAAACTCGAGACCATCTAGACTACAGCATTATTGAGAACGGCTGGAATACTCAGAAGAGTCCTGGAGACCTGAGGAGACATGCTGTCACTCAGCCTCCAGTGAACCACCGTCTTCTGCAGGTGTGAAAAACTCGAATAGAGTGAAATAATAATAATCATAATAACATATCATAGTGTGTGTCTGTCTGTGTGTATGTGTGTCCACGTAATGTCATAACTTGGAAAGTCGCCATGATGAAAGGGAATATTTTGTTTGTTTATTAAACTTAATGACTATTTATTCACCACTCATTTGAGTAGCGACACAAATTATTGAATTAGAGGTGAGAAAAAAAGAGACATAATGATTTACCGTATTTGACGGCATATAAGACGCACGGGCATATAAGACGCACCCCCCATTTCAGCAGGTCAGATTCAGGAAAAAAAAGTTTTTAGTGTATTTAAGCATATATTGTTGAAAACAGTCTACCATACGCTTCTGTTAACCTTGATTATAACAGTACCAGCAATAAAATTAGGATGCATGAAGTTTAGGGTAGGTAAAAGTATAACCCGTCGGTCCTCCCGAGCTGAAGGGCTCACAGAATCTCCGAAATTGGCCGTCAAGATCGGATTTTCTGCATCAACCACGGATTGCAGGGTATCTATATCTGCTGGAAATCTAGCCGAATGCCCCACGTTGTGCTAAGATCTCAAACGACCAGAAATCCGCTATAGAAACTGATTTCCGAGATTAATGGCGGCCGATTGGTCATATGAAAAAAAAGAATAACGAATCTTTTCTTTTTAAAAAAATCAACAACATTTATATTCGAAAATATAGGAATACAAATAATTACTTCTCAAGGTTTGTGGGAGTGATGTGCCCGTAATTAAATACTTCTGGTCTTCTGCAAAGTATTGTGCAAAACTGTTCGTAAGTTGACTAAGTTTTCAAAATGGTCTTAGCTGAAGTCAGTTACTCTCGGCTCTCAGTATTGCGTTAATCTTGTCAGCTAGCCCGATTCTCAAGCGATCACAACTTCATCTGCCCGTTTGGCCTCATCTGCCCATTCGGCCTCTTCTGCTCCTCAAGCCAAAAACGTCTGAGTTAAATAATACTCCGACCGGAACAATTTTATTTCCGGTCGGCATGAAAACATCGGGAATTTTTCTGCTCCACCCACCAAGAAGGGTAACCGCCTTCCTCTTGTTCAACGAGCCAATCAAATTTACTTCCGCTCACCAATCTGGGTACCATCTCTTCCGGCCACTTGAATGTGTTTTTTAAATACATTCGACCCTTTTTTAATGTCGATTTCCAACAAGAGTTTATCTCCATTCTCCAGCCATAGGGAAACATAAAAACAATAGATTCTCCTTAATCCTGGTTTCTTCATGTTCCGGTAATCTATAAAACAAGATTTATCTTTTCCCCGCGACTAAAAGTCTGGATACATCAAAGACTCGTCTAAGAACGGCTTCCCTCACTTCTGGGAGTTCCGACCTACTTGAGATTTTACTACCGGCCACTATCGCCTCGACCTCCCCGGTCGAGGTCATTTTCGGATCGCCCATCTGTTTTGGATCTACGGCTGAAGTCGGCCAGCGAGTTATATTTCCGTTTATTAATTCTTTCTTTCTTCTAATTTCAAAACCTAGATCAGGTCATATTTCGATCGCGGCCCTGTAATTCTGACCCAAACGATCGGAAGATTTTAACTTCCGATTTTTTCTTTCTTTCTTTTTCTATCTTCCAAACCTGAATCAGGTCACATCACTCCCTATGCCTTTTGTCATTTACTTGTAAATGACATATAAACCCACCTACCAACTGGTAAGTTCAAAAGCAATTCATGCATAAGGTTTCTACTAATCATGCAGTAGAAACAGAAAACGTCTTTACTTCTTCCTTGATCATGCAATTGTTCCAGTTCTTTCTCAGTTTTTTTTTTTTTTCGTTCATATTAATTTTCTTTCTACTAATCATGCAGTAGAGTTTTTTTTTTTTTTTTTAATGTTCTTTTTATGCAGTAGGATAGAATTCAACCAGAGCTCTCAGCGCTCCTTACCAATTACTCAATCCAATCCGTAGATTATGTTCAGAATATCAACACATGTAATATATGTGTACACACACGCACACATATATTTAGCAACAAGCTTTTGCTTCAACAGCAGCCTTCAGTCCTTCGTCAAGAGTTTTTTTTTCTTTGTATCAATCATTGGCAATGGTTCATTTGAGTTTCCCTTGCCTTACACAGAAACACCTAGTGGGTTTCCCTCCTTGTTCTCACACACACCTGCCAGTGCTCTTTTCCTACTTAATACTTTCCTACGTCTTTTCAACGAGAATACTGCTGATAGTATCATCACTATGATCAGCCAAATTCCTATCATAACCGACCAGTTTATCACCATCCCCGACGTTCCCTTCCACACTGAATTCGATGTCCCTACTGAACTTAACTTATCCTGTAACTGGTCTAAATCAATCCTCTCAACTGGCCCTAAAAGCTTAGGTATCTTTCTTAACGTGGCCTCAGAAAATCCTTCACTAGGGTTTTCCACAACTCCACCTAATCGCTAATATTGGTCCCCAATAAGTTAAAAATTGATTCTTTTTTTCCTGAAACTTCTCTTTGTATAACTCTAGTATACACAACTTACGATTATCCATTATATATTGGGACTCACAGAGTCGCAAGTTCCTAAGACATCACTTTTACACCTTATTGCTTCTACCTCTAGCAGGAATTCTAGTCGAACCAAGCTCAAACGAGAAATTCAGTTTTAATTTTATATCGAGCAACTGCTCCAAGTGTCTGGTCTACCCGGGTTATGGGCGATGTCAATTCATCACCTGATATCTTTCAAAAATACTATCTCTATCCAGTAGGGGATAACAATACCAACAGTCTATCATCTTCTAAAACAAGTAACACAGCCCAAGGCACTATAATACATCCACAATTCTTTAGTAGGGTCAACTGGCAATCTCAAATGATGAGAGAGCCCTGCCCGTATACCTACGAGAATACTTCTAAGACGACCAGGGGTTACCATAACTTGTCTGTCACATTCCCCACTTCTCCTGCAAGGTTTCCATACTACCAATAAGCCAATGTATAGTGCCTCTGTTCTTAGCTAACTCCACCCTTGTCATGTTTAAAATGGATACGCTTTCCTTAGCTACCTGGGCTAACACTTTCTGACTCTCTTTTACATCTTTCAATTTTCTTGTCGCTTTCGGTTACTGTTCCGAACAACACACTTAGGGCTTTTCCCACTATGGGTACCACCGCTTTTTTGGTCTGGTTTGCAACAACCCCCTTTCAAATAATTCTGCATTTTCTTCCCACGTATGCTACCATAGAGGCCTCTTGCTCCAAGAAATCTAACAACCTTAGATACTTATCATCATCCGAATTCCTCTCAGTGAACTATAATTTTCCTAAGTTTAGCTAATTCTTTTACCAACCTGGTCAATATCTCCACATACAGCCCTAAGTCTATCACTATCAGCCACCTTGATCTGGCTATGATCACCTCACTCGTTTTATTCATCCTTACAAGAGACGAGTGAGTATCTTATTTTACTTATAGGTAACCACCACTAGTATTTTTATCAATTCATACAGATATCTATCTCTTCGGTTACCTACCCTAATGCTTGGTGAATTCAGTCTCAAAATATCCGCGAGCACCACCCCCGCATGGGGGCCCTTCCACACGAACGGCAGCACACGCGAACAACCCAAGACATTACCCACTTTTCCATTACCTTCTTACCTACTCATTGTTGGGGGCCAGCACTACTCCCCCTTGAGGTTTCAACGCCTGTGCTCCCCCTTATCCTCAATTTGAGTGGCAACTCAGGCTCACTCTCTACACTTTCTTCTTTTCAAGTCTCTCTCGTAGTTGGGAGATAGGACTACTTCCTCTCCCTCACCTTTACTTGCGACTATCTTTCTGGGCGGACATTTTACATCCTTCTTGGCTAGTATTCCTACTACCTTTTCTTCACCGCCCCTAGGGACACCTCTACCCCACCCACTGACAACATTGGGGGGTTAAACGTCAACTGTGCCCTATTTCGTCCTAGCCAGTCTCTCCCTAAAATTATCTCGTTGTGCAAACCAGGTACTACATACAGCTTGTGGTTCTTTTCACCCCACCTACTCTCAATGGTAGCCATGTCATACCTAATACTGTCAAATCTTCACCACTAGCCTGACTAATACTTAGGTCTGATTTCCCTAATTCCTTCCGGGTCTTCAGGCGATCATAAACGACCCTACTGATCAATGACACGGACGCCCCAGAGTCAATTAAAGCTTCTACTTTAATTTTCCCTAATCTAACTCTACAGGTCAGTTGTTTCTCCCCAGTTAAGAGCGAGAATACCTGAGCCTTTCCTTCTGACTTACGTTTTCTTGCATCTTTCCAGACCTTGGGACTGGCAACAGATATCCTTCATCATCTGTTCCTACCTCAGAGTCACAACTCTCCGACTCTACCTTACTTGTTCTTGCTATCTTCTTTCCTTTACTCCAGTCCTGTGTCTTTCCAGACATTGGGACTGACAACAGATAATTTGCATTATCCGTTCCTGCCTCCGAGTCACAACTTTCCGACTCTATCTTACTTTCTGTTCCACTAAAACAGTATTTGCTAATGTGGCCCAATCTAAAGCACTTCCAACACTTCGTTTTATACCCATTCCTGTTTTCTCTTCTTCGCCTGGGACAGGACTTCTTAACGTGACCTAACTGATCACAAACCCAGCACTTCCTATGAGGACAGTTGGCAGACATATGGCCTGGTTGTCCACAGTTCCAACATCTAAATCTTATCGTTCTAATTGGGGCCACCCTGGTCCTAATTACTCTGGTTGTTCCATAGGCTTTTCCCTGATTTCTTGGGACAGCTTTGAGACTAGCTACTGGAGATTCTTTAGGTCTATCCTTATCTTGTCTATCCCACCCAGCTTCTTGTCTATTTCTCCCTGTTGGACACTCCACGGACCTATGTCCTTCACCCTTACAGGTCCAACAAACCGTCCTGTTATGTCTCGGTGGGGGATTATGAAATCCACGCCACACTGACCATGTTTCACGCCTGGGGTCTATTTCTTCCTCCCAATCTTCACTTACTTCTTGGAGTATTCTCCGTCCCCCTCTTGGACCTGGGACCCTTCTTTCCCAAATATTTCTCCCTCCTTCCTGAATCCTTTCCTGAGCTTGGCTCTTTCTAATTCGAGATCGATCCCAGAATCTCTCTCCATCTCGGGCTAGCTCTAACGCATCGGCCAACCTGGCCGGTCTCCCACGAAGCATCTCATTTCTCACTTCGTCGTCCTGTAAGGCATCTATGTATAGATCCACCAGCTGGGCCTGGATCACCTTACATTGAGCCACCTCCTCCGGGTAGGCAAGCAACGCCAATTCGGTCGCTCTCTCACCTAACTCTGAAGGGGTTTCTCCAGATTCCTGCTTCAGCCTAAGTAGCTTCCTATTTGCCTCTATCTCGTACGAACACTAGCATACTTTTTCTATCACTCTATTTTTCAATTCTTCCCACCCTAAACCGGGACTTTCTTCAATCCATCTTCTTATGGATTTCGAAACCGGTCCCGCTGTTGCCTCAAATGCTAACAGCACCGATTCCCTATCTGATAGTCCATAGATCAATTTCTTTTTTTCTATCGACTCTATCCAGTCTTGCAGTCTGGTAGAATCGCCCTTAAACACTGGCACTCGCATCCCACCTAATATCCTATGAAAGTTTCCTCTTCCTAATCCACCCTCATCAGCTTCCTGACACCCCCTATTCAAACTATCTTGAGACCCGCCCACCCTCATTATACTCAAAAACACTGGCAAGAGATATATGACAACAAAGAAAAAGGGAAAAACCAAAAGAGTGTCCTACCTTTAAATGATCCTTGCCTCCTCAGTTTCTGGGTTGCTGGTTCTCTCAGAATTTTTTTTTTTTTAAAGTCAAATTGACTAGAGTCTCTTTCTGTTTTTGTTTTTCTTTTAAAAACTGTCGTCTCGTTCAAAGCTCCTGGGTTCCTGGGTCTCAATGTTTCAGCGTCCTTGCTGTCTGGGTTCCTGGGGTGGTTTCTTCTTGGGTTTTTTTTTCACTGTGGTCACAGTCCGGTCGAAAAATCCTGGGTCATTAAGGCACCAAATATAACCCGTCGGTCCTCCCGAGCTGAAGGGCTCACAGAATCTCCGAAATTGGCCGTCAAGATCGGATTTTCTGCATCAACCACGGATTGCAGGGTATCTATATCTGCTGGAAATCTAGCCGAATGCCCCACGTTGTGCTAAGATCTCAAACGACCAGAAATCCGCTATAGAAACTGATTTCCGAGATTAATGGCGGCCGATTGGTCATATGAAAAAAAAGAATAACGAATCTTTTCTTTTTAAAAAAAATCAACAACATTTATATTCGAAAATATAGGAATACAAATAATTACTTCTCAAGGTTTGTGGGAGTGATGTGCCCGTAATTAAATACTTCTGGTCTTCTGCAAAGTATTGTGCAAAACTGTTCGTAAGTTGACTAAGTTTTCAAAATGGTCTTAGCTGAAGTCAGTTACTCTCGGCTCTCAGTATTGCGTTAATCTTGTCAGCTAGCCCGATTCTCAAGCGATCACAACTTCATCTGCCCGTTTGGCCTCATCTGCCCATTCGGCCTCTTCTGCTCCTCAAGCCAAAAACGTCTGAGTTAAATAATACTCCGACCGGAACAATTTTATTTCCGGTCGGCATGAAAACATCGGGAATTTTTCTGCTCCACCCACCCAAGAAGGGTAACCGCCTTCCTCTTGTTCAACGAGCCAATCAAATTTACTTCCGCTCACCAATCTGGGTACCATCTCTTCCGGCCACTTGAATGTGTTTTTTAAATACATTCGACCCTTTTTTTAATGTCGATTTCCAACAAGAGTTTATCTCCATTCTCCAGCCATAGGGAAACATAAAAACAATAGATTCTCTTAATCCTGGTTTCTTCATGTTTCGGTAATCTATAAAACAAGATTTATCTTTTTCCCCGCGACTAAAAGTCTGGATACATCAAAGACTCGTCTAAGAACGGCTTCCCTCACTTCTGGGAGTTCCGACCTACTTGAGATTTTACTACCGGCCACTATCGCCTCGACCTCCCGGTCGAGGTCATTTTCGGATCGCCCATCTGTTTTTGGATCTACGGCTGAAGTCGGCCAGCGAGTTATATTTCCGTTTATTTAATTTCTTCTTTCTTCTAATTTCAAAACCTAGATCAGGTCATATTTCGATCGCGGCCCTGTAATTCTGACCCAAACGATCGGAAGACTTTTAACTTTCCGATTTTTCTTTCTTTCTTTTTCTATCTTCCAAACCTGAATCAGGTCACAAAAGTACTGAGCGTAAGCTGGGTTAGTGAGCATCATAGAGAAGATTAGCCTAGGCCTACGGGAGGCTCAAACTTCACTTACGATGAGTATAAGACGCAGGGCATTTTTTTTAGCCAAAAGGCGTCCTATATGCCGTCAAATACGGTACTACGAGGGTGAGTCAAATTTTATATGCAATTTTCTTTTATTTTCTGAAGTTTTTTTTATATGAACTAAGGCCTACATTGAGACCCTAACGAGGCCTAGAGCAAGAATCCTACGAGTAAGAGCCAACTTGCCAATCGACAATGCCTCCTTCTTCATGACAATGCTCAACTACAACCAGATCAGGACAAAGGGAGATTATCGCCTCATTCGGGTGACAACTTTACCGCATCCTCCATACTCACCAGATTTAGCGTCTTAAAACCCGGAGAAGAGGGTTTGAGAAGCAAGCATTATTCCAGTGATGAGGAAGGGAAATCTTGTAGTGAAGAAAGTGTCTCAAAGAACAGTCAACAGAATTTTACATGCTCTCATTCAAAGGTAGAACATTGCTATTGAGAGAAACGGTGACTATGTGGAGAATGTGGGGATGTGATCCACAGAGGACCAGCTTCATTTTGATGTATGATACATGTTGCTGTGTTGGTAATTACAACGTCTTAAACAAAATGGCATTACTTTTTGACTCCACCTATGTGGAGAAGTAGGGATGTGACCACAGAGGACCAGGTTCCTTTTGATGTGTGATATATTGTTCCAGTGTTGGTAATTATACCTGTCCTAAACAAAATGGCATTACTTTTTGACTCACCTATGTGGAGAAGTAGGGATGTGATCCACAGGGGACAGCTTCATTTTGATGTATGATATATGTTCCTGTGTTGGTAATTATACATGTCCTAACAAAATGGCATTACTTTTTGATTCACCGCTCGTACATGTCCTGTGTTGGTAATTATAACTGTCCTAAGCAAAAGCATAGAGCATCGATGTTCAGTGTTGGCAACTTTGATTATGTCAACGCACAGCGATACTAACTCGGCTAGCGAGTAGATATTTGAAGAGTCAAACCAGTAGGAATGGCCGAACTGACTACTTTTTACTCGCTCTAGTATTTAGACAACAGACGACATTCAATAAATTCAACAGTCTTGCGGCTATAAAAAAAGTAAAGTCGTCGGGGCGGCTTAATGTCGGTTCAGCAAGACAGCGAGGGAGTCTATCCCCTTTTCACTTGCGCTAGACGATGAGATTATTTTAGCATCTGAGGTGGAGCACCACACCTACCATCAGCTCCTCACTTTACCGCACAGATCCCTGTGCTACTCATACGTTGGAGTTGGCGAGGGTCGCTATCGAACTAGAACCTTGTGGTTTCTAGCCGAACGCTCTACCGACTGAGCTAAGCTCATATTAGGAGAAACTAAATATTAAACAAACACACATTCCAGTGGATATTTCTCTGTCACGGTGTAAAAAAACATATTAGCTTGGGTGTGGATTTAACAAACTTTCAGTCATCACGTCCAGGGGACAGGGCTGGGTTTATTGCCCAGTGCCTGAGGCGCCCCTTGAGGGAGAATGCCGAGGGATAGACGCAATTTTTAAACCCGCCACCAATGAGTCTCGGCTTTTTAGGTGGTCCACGTTAATAGGGCCTTTGTGCCTGACCTTGTACAAGTGGGGTACGAGGATAATACCCTTCCTGAAAATGTTGAGGTATGTGGCCGGAAAAAAGAGTTAATTATATCAATAAATTCAGCGGAGTGGCATATTTTCGGTATCAGCCAGGCAGCGAGGAAGTCTATCCCATTTTCGAAAGCGCTAGATCAGGGAGAATTGATTTTGTTTTTCTGAGGTGGAGCGCCATACCTACCACCAGATCCCCATTTTATCGATCAAAATCAGATTACTCAATCAGTGCTACTCATATCGCTTTGTTGGGCGGGGCGGGTATTAAGTAACTCTACAAGGGTTGACAAAACCCAACCCACCAAACAACAACCTTGAAGCCTGTATAGTCCATATTAAAAACCGGTTAGGGTAACGTGAAACCGAACATTTAGACCTTATTTTTTCGAATACAGGTATCATTGATACCTGCAATAGAAAAATAATGTCTAAAAAAAAGTTCGGCTTCAGGTTACCCTGACCGCTCTTTTAACCTGGACTTGTATGTAATACGAGTAGATACTGCTGGTAAATTTAAAAAAATAATATATTTAAGGAATTAAATATACTCTATTTTACATGAACCAAATCAACAGAAATATTTCATGATGAATCTCTTCTGGTAATCTGAATATTAGCTACATAATGAAAGTAACCTCCCTTGTATCTTTCACTTTGAGGAAGCTGTTTGTTTTGGTCGGCCATTTTCCTTTCACCGTAAATCTACACTCTATAAATATATTCATAAGAATTGCTGACAATTGTCTTTTTGTTTGACTGTTTTTCAATGTTAAGGCCAATTCCCGAAGATGTTTGTTTATTGATTTTAATGGCATATCAACCCGTCTGGGGTTATGTCATGCCTAACAGTTAGGAAGTTATACATATCACGTATTCACATTTATACCTTTCAGTAATTGGTTTTAAAAATGTGTTAGCATATTGGGGATTATGTTGTATGGTATTGATTTGTTTCATGTCTATATTCTATGGTATAATTTTATTTCCCTAAAAAAAGAAAAGAATATCCTCCATGCTGACATTTTCAAAAGGAAACTCTTCTTTCTCTATGGATTGTATATAAGGAGGCCCTAGAATGAATCAGCTATAACATCTGAGTGTTTATATATTGTACAAACGGAAATATGAATTTCCGGTTTTATTAAACAAAGAAATATACAACTTCCCGTTATCAGATCAAGAGATAAAATGTGTAGGAGTAGCTATGAATATAAAAGAACCGAGGGCTCGAGACAGGTCAGTCGTCAGTTAGCCCCGGAGGCAGTCAGCCGGAGAGAGAGTGAGGTGATCGGGGTCAGTAGTCGGGAGAGTCGATGCGAGTTAGTTGGCCGAGCGGGACCTCGTGTAGTTGGTGTCGGAAAAGCTAGCCTTAATATTACCAACTGAAAAAGCTTGTCACCCAGAAATTTAATCGAAGGACCGAAAGTCTAAAGACTAATATATTAATTAAACTGACCCTCTCTCTCGAAGTTAAGAAGCTTGAATTTATTTCAATAAACTTCTGGAGGATAACTTTGGTGTTATTGTCATCCTTACAACGAAGATAAA
>CM042164.1:42249131-42261631 GCA_023376005.1 Doryteuthis pealeii
ATTTTAAGAAAATAAAAATTATTTTAAACATATTTTCATTTTTCATAGAATTTGTTAAAAAAAAAGAAGAAAAAGGTAGTCAGTTGATTTAATGGTACGAAAATCTAAACAACAGTAAACATTGTTTTCGG
This sequence comes from Doryteuthis pealeii, assembly GCA_023376005.1. Classification (NCBI taxonomy): domain Eukaryota; kingdom Metazoa; phylum Mollusca; class Cephalopoda; order Myopsida; family Loliginidae; genus Doryteuthis; species Doryteuthis pealeii. The sequence goes on from CM042164.1 coordinate 42,249,263, forward strand.
TCATAATTTTCATTATTTTCGTAAGCTGAATTATCGTATTGCAATATCTCTTTTTGCTTAAATTCAAGATAGTATTTTAAAAACATTGTTTTATCATTTTTATTTACATACAACCCTATACTGTCGAATATTTTAAAACATTTTCATGATATTTTTATTTACATTTAAAATCTTATTTAAAAAATGTAACCGTAAATAAATTAAAGTGAGTGAACAATTTAAGATTATGGACAAAGATTTGATTTTACGTTAAAAGATTGGACAAAAAATTGATTTTACGTTAAAATTTAGTCATAGTTGTAGCGGACATTTTGAATGAATGGTAGCAACAGGCAGGTGCTATTCTTTCTTTATTTATTTCTTCTTTCTTCTTCTGCTGAAATAAGCAGCAGCCAAGCTTCTGCTGATATACCTATCATCAGGGGTAGCTTACGATACTTTCCGAAAATCGTTTGATTTTTGTATGGTTAATCAATTATATCCCTTAATCAGTAAAAATCAATAACCAAATTTGGCGTGTTTCTTAGTTAGAAGAATATTAATCTATATGCAAGATTCTGAGTGACTTCTCTTTTCTGAGTTATAGATTGACCCGTACATACCAAAAACTTTCTTATATATATATATATATATATATATATATATATATATATATATATATATATATATATATATATATAGTCCATACATATAATCAAACTTTTCCTATTAATTAATGATTTTTCAAATCAATATTGACCATAAATATTTTGTACACATTATATTAAAATTGATTACGAAATCGGACCAATTTACCTTTAAGCACCCCAGGGGCGACCTGGATTCAGAAGGACATGTTTTGCTTTGCACCGTCAACATCCGGTTGTTTGTTAAGTTTAATTTTTTTTAAATGCTTCTAAAAATCGTCTGGTAACAAACTACCGGATCTTGACGGTGCAAACCGAAAAATGTCCCTCTGAATCCAGGTCGCCCCTGGGGTGTTTAAAGGTAACTTGGTCCACGAAATACCTAGTCTGAAATTTTAGGTCACTGTCATTTTAACAAATCGTCCTGACTAAAGAGCCGGGTCTGTTGTATTTCTTTACTTTTATTCTTTCATGCTTCAGAAAATCCAGCAGATTTATTTTTTTATATAACTTTGACATATCAAACCCCACCCAAATACTTTACGACTGCTCGGGCCACTGTTATATCCATTTTTAGATTAATCGCACACTTCACACCTTGGTATGGGCCTCAACAGATTAACACTGAAATTTGAATTGTTTTTCTCGTTGTATATGAAGTGGCTCTTCTTTCTGGGTGAGGCTTCCAACTTTTTGAACGACTCTCGTATATATATATATATATATATATATATATTGGTTTGGAGGTTGATTTTGAAGGATATCACAATGCAAGCGTAAAGAATAATAATAATAATAATAATAATAATAATAATAATACGGTAACAATGGTATTGTGTGTTAATCTGTATTTTATTCTTGAATTTTCGAGATAAAATCTCTTTTTCAAAAGATCACTGGAACTGAAGTAGTCTAGTTTTGGCATTTCTATTTAAATGATTTTTTTTTAAATGATGGTATTTTTTATATAACTGTATTCTCGTGTTACAAGTTTACGTGAATGCGGTTTTTTGGGGGGTTTTTTTTGTTTGCTTTTTTTTTTGTTTGTTTGTAGGTGTGCGTATGTTGTCATGCGCGTGTCCATGAAAATGCGTGTTGGTTGTGACGTTATGACTGTATCCTAGCGCGGGAGTGCACGTGTGTATGTGCGTATGAAAGAGCGTATTTGTGTTTGGTGGCCATGGTGATGTATAATATTTCGTGTTGGATGTAATATAAATCAATTTAATCATTTATTATTATTATCATTATTATTATTATTATTATTATTATTATTATTATTATTATTATATATTTATTTGTTTATTTACTTATTCATATCTAATTCAATTTATCTTTTTATATTTTATAATATTTTTTTAATATATATATATATTTAATTAAAAAAAAATCTTTCATATTTACCTTGTCCATAAGTGTTTATGTGTGTGTATGTGTGTGTGTTAGATAAAAAGGTAAAATAGTTAAATTCATCAATATCTAGTGTAAAACTTATTTGTTAACAACTAGTGTGCAATGGCTTGTGTGTTTGTATGTGTGGGCGGGTTGCTGGGCTATAGATTTGAGTGCGTGTTTCGCATTAGTCTTCTCGTTGTAGATTTGTTTCATTAATAATTCTCCATTGTGCATGTGGGTATGTGTTTCGTGCGTGTGTGCATATACAGTTACATGTGTGCGTTGGTTGTGGGTTTATTGTATTATAAACTCTGTGCTGAGTTCTGTCCTGTTATTGATCTCTGGGTGCAATCTAGCTATTAGCAAGGCCTCTTTAATTCGGAGATTATCCAGATTTCTCTCCCAGGTATCTATATTGACAGTTATATTTCTCTCTGTGTTGTTGCATTTAATTAAGTGTTTGCGGAAAGTGGATGCGTGTGTGTGTGTAAGTATTCTAACTGACTCTAATGTGTAGTGGTCTAGTGGTGCTACCTATGTAAAATTGGTTACATATGTTACATTGTGTGCGGTATACCACATTCACTTCATGGCACATACCTGTGTCGCGGAACGGGCAGTTCGTTAGTGTACAATTATTGGTTTCCTTATGGCGGTTTTTGGAGAGTTGTCTCCTAAGTGATGGTCCGTAATGGGCAAGTTGTATATTCAGGCCTCCTTCCGTATCGCCCTGCGTATTGCTGCGGTTATACTTTGGTTGAAGTGTAGTAACGTTAAAAACAGGCATTGGACGTGAGATGGTGTTTTGTGGATTCTGTTTGCTTGAGTCGTTTTGTGACTGAAGTGGGGTAACCGTTATATATATATATATATATATATATATATATATATATATATATATATATTGGTTGATTTTGGTTTAATTAATTAATTATATCCCTTAATCAGTAAAAAGCAACAACCAAATTTGTCGTGTTTCTTATTTAGAAGGTTATTAATGTGTTTTAATAAACTGGTAGTTGACACTCAAATACCGCCTAGTACCTATATGATAAAAAGGGTTGGGTGTTTTTGTAAGGGCATCATTGGGTATCTTGGCAAAGATAACCGACGATGGGATAGTGCAAGGAAGGACTGACTCATGCCTTTTCCGAAAACTTATTAGAGCAAAATGAACCAATAATTAATGCTAAGTCATACTTGTAGAAGAACAGTAGAGGCACTATTTAACCCATAGCTAGGAGATGAGAGTTATCATACCTTTCCCAAGGGTATTAGTCCTAAAGGGAACGTAATAGCGTGAATGGGGTTCAAGAGGAGGCAGGGGTAAAATATTCAGAATCAAGATATATTCCCAAAGTCAATATAAGTAAAATATAAGTGGCAGTCTCTTTAGCACGAGTTTCGTGTACTTGAAAAAAAAACATGAGGTTTGCGAATAGAAAGGACAAAGAAGGTGAATAGATACTCAATGTCCCTAGAAAGATACAAAAAATGACTACAATGCGGAGGAACGGAAGTAAGAGATGGAAGGTGGTAGGAAGAGTAAAAAGGAAAATAAGTTTTTAGCGATGTTCATCGTATTCTCTTTCAACATAACTGAATCGCTATTTCAAGATGGTGTTGCTGACATTAAATAAACAAGGGGCCGGTTTAGCTTAGTCGGTAGAGTGTTCGCTAGGAATCTCAAGGTTCTTGGTTCGATACTGGCCCCGCCAACTCAGCGTATGAGTAGCACAGGGATCTGTGCGGTAAAGTAAGGAGCTGATGGTAGGTGTGCGCTCCACCTCAGATGCTCAAATAATCTCCTTGGTCTAGCGCTAGTGAAAAGGGGATAGACTCCCTCGCTGTCTGGCCGATACCGACATTAGGCCGCCCCGACGACTTTACTTTACTTATATATATATACATTAAAATATTTTTTTTTCTGAAAAAATCCGTTGCAGGCTGACCATGAACGGGTTAAAACTCTTCCTGTTTGAAAAATGGAATTTATCTATTTTTGAATTTAAAATATGTCTTTTCTTTCAAAAACTGTTACACTAAAGATATACAATTGTGTCGTTGGTGTAGAGATGCGTAGCGGATGTGTTAATGACGAAACGATCGCATGACTTGCACGCTTTTTGGAACATCCATTTTTATAAATCGAAATATTGTTCAATATTAGCTATGAATATGATAAAAATATTTCAATTTTAACAGCTTTGTGTGTTCTCATATCCTTTTATCTATACAGTGTTAACCTGTAATTTAATCTTTAATTTTCGAGATAAAATCTCTTTTTCAGAAGATCACTGGAACTGAAGTCGTCTTGTTATGGCATTTCTAGTTTTTCTTTCTTTCTTTCTTTCTTTCTTTCTTTCTTTCTTTTTTTATTCGTTTTGGGTTCTTTTGTTGTTTAACTAGAAATGCCATAACAAGACGATTTCAGTTCCAGTGATCTACTGAAAAAGAGATTTTATCTCGAAAATTCAAGAATAAATTACAGGTTAACACACAACACCATTGTTACATTATTATTTTTCTTTACACCAGCATTGTGATAGCCTTCAAAATCAACCTCCAAACCAATATATATATATATATATATATATATATATATGAATAAGATATAATGAAAAAACAAACGATGTTTACAACTGAAATAGGCTCATCAGAAGAGAAAGTGTGCAAACCGTTTCGGGGCCAATTCTCTTGACGGTTTTAAAAAGCAACACTCGGCCAGCAGCGTTCTGTTTTTACTAACGGTCTTTTTTTTGTTGATGACCGACCCACGTGTGGTTGATACATTATAATGCAATAGGGTCCTCATATTAGTTGAGGATGGGCCGAGTGTTGCTTTTTAAAACCGTCAAGAGAATTGGCCCCGAAACGGTTTGCACACTTTCTCTTCTGATGAGCCTATTTCAGTTGTAAACATCGTTTGTTTTTTCATTATATCTTATTCATACTGTCGGATTAATTTCCATTTTATTTTCACATATATATATATATATAATCTCCATCATCATCATATAACGTTGTCAGCACGGATCCCCATGACCCTTTCACACGAACCGTCCCTATTGTTCATGTGTAGGTATTCATAGGAGAACGTTAAGAGCTCGTCCTTGTTTCTCCAATTTGGTTGATTTCTGTAATTGGAGGCAAGCGGCTGTAAAGATTTGTTCAAAACCCATCTAGCTTTTTTCCCCAAGCGCTTCTTAAGGGTCCAGATGATACAGCCGTACAGTAGCATTGATACGGTTATGGCTTGGAAGAATTCTCGCTTTGCTCTATCAGGTAGACCAGATTTCCATATAATGGTTTATCTGTCTATAGCAGCTCATGCCTTTCCTATACGTACACAGGAATCACTTTTTGTAGATGAGATATTACTATTTAAGTATGTGAACTGGTCTACTAATTCTAGAGGCTTACTATCCAGAATGGAGATGCGTTCATCTTGTTTAAAATACATGAACTCAGTTTTATTTGAGTTCACATAGAAGCCAATGCCTCTTGCCGTCCTCTCTAGGCCATGTAGCATTGATTATGCTTGTATTCATATATATATATATATATATATATATATATACTAGACAAAAGGTAACCCGTTATTTGTTCTTCATTTCTGCTTAGCCATGTTTCCTCTTATACTTCTTGGGTCGTCATGTTGTCGTTTAGCTGTCTCCTTACTAAGGGCTTCTTCTAAGGGCTAACTTTTTAGTCATGCAATTAATTAAACCACAAGACTTCTATTTCCTTGATCAAGATTTATTTAACCCATTCTTAATCGCGGCGCGGGAGAATCAACCTCGCAGTCGCACGTCTACTCTGCGTCATTCTCAGGCTGAAACTGAATCTAACTTGTTACGTTTTTCTCATGGCGTGCGAGATTCGTGCCTCTCTAGGGGTCAGTTGGGGTTATGCAACGGAAATCTATCCTCCTACGCTTTTAACTCCAACGAACCTATTTCAAACTAACTACAGGGTCTTTTCAACAATTTATGATACCACATAAATTATTTAACAGTATTAGCACTCTGTGAAATGCAAACAGCCTCGTCCAGGATTTGAATGTATATTCAAATGAATGTATACATGTATATATGTGTGTGTATGTGTGTATGATTTTGGATGTCGACCTTGAGTAGAATCTTACCCCCACCCCACTGGTTCATAAATTACATTCTTCTCTCTTACCGCTTGACTTTTCAAGTGAATGTCTTTCATATTCATAAATAAAACTCAATTTCCCTTCTTCAGGATCTGCGAGACTAATTCTTACACCCCCTCTACCCAAGTGACGCTGGGTAGCCGCTTCTAGTAGTAAAATAAATAGAGAAAAGAAGGTGATGATTTGAAATAAAAGATAAATTGAAAAATAAAGCAAAATAAAAAGCCGATGGGATATAATCAAATGGGGTTTACCCCGCCCCCGCCCCTTTGTTGTCACACACTTCTTTTACTGATATTGCAACGATTTGATTCTATTGGTCGAAAAAATTCATCAACAATAGATATGACGTCATCATATGAACTCTTTAGCCCACCCTCGTACACCAACCTTCAAATGAGTTCCACCCTCACTAGGTGCCTCGTACTTGTTAGTTTTTAGAGGGTGTTTCGCATCGTTTAGAGAGATAGAGTAGCAAACCATTTTTAATTGAGTTCGATTCTTACTGGATGCCCCACATTTCTATCTAGATATTTATCTATCTAGATATTCTAAGTCTCTTGTCATGAATGTAGGCAAACATACACGCATTTTCGAAATCGAAACTATGTTTGTCATTTAATTTTTGAAGCTAGTGCTATAAGCAACATTGACTATCTAGATATGTATAGGGATTTTTTAAGTTGAAGGAAGGAAAATATAGTGATCGATTACAGTTGTAAGAGCTATATCTATTATTATTATTATTATTATTATTATTATTATTATTATTATTATTATTATTATTATTTACTCCTTTTGAGTTTTCACATCAGCATTAGCTGATGGTCTTTCACTGGAGTCTGAGTGACAGCAAGTCTCCTCAGGTCTCCAGGACTCTTCTGAGTATTCTGGCAGATTGCAGCAGTGCAGTGTTCTGAATGGTTTCAATCCTTCCTCTGATTTCCAAACATTCCAGACCCTTTTCCAATCCTTTTGGGACTGTTCCAAGTGCGTCAACTACAATTGGTATCACTTTCACTTTCATATTCCATAACTTTTTCAGTTCTCTGGCAAGGTCCAGATATTTGTCCATTATTTCATTTTCTTTAGCTTCACCCTGTGATCTGCTGGCACTGCAAAATCCACCAGTTGACAAGTTCTTTCTGTTTTGTTTATCAACACTAGGTCTGGTCTTCTTGCTGGGATAAGGTGATCCGTTTTTATTTCAAAGTCCCAGAGAATTTTGTGCGTTTCGTTCTCAAGAACAGATTCTGGTTTATGCATATACCATTTTGTTGTATAGTTATTATTATTATTATTATTATTATTATTATTATTATTATGTATAGATAAAAGGGTATGAAAACACACAATATTGTTAAAATGAATATATTTTTATATCTTTTTCATTGTTAATATTGAACAATATTTCGATTTATAAAAAATTATCATCAGAGCATAATGATCATTAGATCTGATCGAAATATTGTTCAATATTAGCAATGAAAATGATATAAAATATTTTCATTTTAATAACATTGTTTGTTTTCATACCCTTTTTATCTATACATATACCGTCGGATTCATTTCCTTTCTCTTAACTCATATCATTATTATATACTATACATTTAATAGCAGTCATTATTTACAAGGAGATTTGTCTGAAGATAGCATATACTGCTTTGAAACCGACGGTAATGAATCGGCCATTAGATGTATAGATTGTGATAATAATCTCTCTCTCTCTCTCTCTCTCTCTCTCTCTCTCTCTCTCTCTCTCTCTCTCTATATATATATATATATTATATATATATATATATCTTGTTCAATATTAGCTATGAATATGATATAAAATGTTTTCACTTTAACACCATATTTTGTTGTTTTCATATCATTTTATCTATACTCATATATATTATATATATATATATATATATATATATTTATATATATATATATATATATAGAGAGAGAGAGAGAGAGAGTGAGAGAGAGAGAGAGATAGATAGAAATGAGAACAGATGGAGGCGTGTGGTGTAATGGTTAGAGTCGTAGGAAATGGACTCAACGCGAAATCAAATCCTGGACGAGGTTGTTTGCATTTCACATAGCACTCATACCATTGGGAAAGGTATGAATCCAATTTTCCCTAAGCTATGGGTAAATAGTAGGGCTGACGGGGCTCTTTAACCGTGGCTAGGTAACCTGTCTAGGAGAAGGAAAACTCTGAATTCATACCTGTTATATTCCGCTTAAGAAATTAGCCTTGTGTCGCATCCTGCTCATGTGAAGGGGTTTGGTAAATATATAGAGAGAGATAGTTTCTTTTTCGCCTTTTTTTTTCGATAGTCTTTTTAATTTATGCTCATTTTTCATCTCTCATTAATAGATTTTTATACTTCAGTCTATATCTCCCTCTTGTGTCTCACTTCCTGGTATTTAACTATTTTTCAATTTACCTTTACGTCCAACTCATCATCTTCTTTCCTTTCTTTCTTTCTTTTTTTTCTTTCTTTCTTTTTTTTTCTTTCTTTCTTTCTTTCTTTCTTTCTTTCTTTTCTTTCTTTTATTTATTTCTTTTTTCTTTCTTTTTTTCTTTCTTTTCTACTTTTTTCTTTCTTTCTTTTCTTTTTTTCTTTCTTTTTTCTTTCTTTCTTGTGTTTACTAGATTAATGCCACATGTTATCAGCCCAACGGAATTTTTCATTACTCTTTAATAACACCACGTTACGATATATGCACAAATAAAAGCAAATTATATATATATATATATATATATATATATATATATATATATATACGTGTCTGTGTAGTGTGTGTATGTGTTTAAAGTAATTTTCATGAGAATTTGATAAGACGATTTGTTTTTAATCGGTTTGTTTTGATAATGAAAAAATCGGAACATTATTAATAAAATAATAATTCATATATATATATATATATATATATATATATATATATATATATATATATAGAGAGAGAGAGAGAGAGAGAGGGGGGACAGACAGACAGACAGACAGAGAGGATATGGATGCTATATTTAAGTAAAATGTGCTCAATATCATGTATAGAGCATTTATAAGTTAAGATAACGTGGATGTGACAGTTTTTTGCCTATCCGATTTCCAAGCTACCTTAACTTTTGTATGAATCCTACTATTCCCCCTCCAGCTATGGGTAAATAGTTAGGCCACCAGTCTATGAGAAACATGTTTGACTACGCTTAAGAAATCGACCTTGTGTCACATCCTGCTCGAAATCATATCCTGGTTTCACATCCTGGTTTGGTGTATATATATATATATATATATATATATATATATATATATATATATATATATATATATGAAGTGAACAAACAATGTGTTTGAAATGGCGAAGGCCGACAATTTTTGGGAGATTATGTGCTTAATTAAAGTCATACCTAATTTGTTAATTAATTAATTATAATTAAATGAATTAGGCGTGCATATCGGTTTAAATGTAAAGCGTAAACAAATCGAGAAAAATTCGATCTCTGAAGCTGAAATGTACATACAGAGATCGACTTTTTCTCGATTTGTTTACGCTTTACATTTAAACCGATATGCACGCCTAATTCATTTAATTATAATTAATTAATTAACAAATTAGGTATGACTTTAATTAAGCACATACTCTCCCAATATATATATATATATATATATATATATATATATATATATATTTCGATCCCGTCACTGCGTCTGTGGAAAATCGGCGACAAACAAGGTCATCTCCTTTCCCTGGCCGGGATATGCATGCGGTGTTTAGGGTCCGCTTGTGAATTTCCTATTCGCTTGTTACCCTGTTTATGACTGCACAAACCCACCTTCATTCAGGATTTGTTGGATAGAGTCGGCTCAACCGACCCAGGGTGAATGCCCTCACAACTTGCGTCACAAAATGCGCTAGACCAAGGAGATTATTTTAGCGTCTGAGGTGGAGCGCCACATCTACCACCAGTTCCTCACTTTATCGCACGGATTCCTGTGCTACTCATACGCCGAGTTAGCGATGGCCGGTATCGAACCAGGAACCTTGTGATTCCTAGCCGAACGCTCTACTAACTGAGCTAAACCGGCCCTAACGATAAAAAAGAACTGTTTTGTTGTTGGAGTTGGGTTTTTTTTTTTTTTGGGGTGAGGGTCGGGTCATTTGCTGTTTAATCTTGAAAGACAAGCAAAAAAAAAAAAAAAACAAGATGATTCTCTTCAAATATTGCACAGATGTTGTTTTGTTTTTGTTTTTGTTTTTTTTTTTTTGTTTTTGTTAAGAATCAAAATTCAAATTTTTTTTTTTTTTTTTTTGTTAAGAATCAAAATTCAAAATTTCAAAAATTGTATTGAATTCGATCTGGGCGTGAGAAACCTACAAAAGATCAATCAAAAGCCGCACAATCAATTTTTTTTGCAGTGTCATTTGCTGTTTGCAAAAGAATTACAAAATGTAAAAAAAAAAAAAAATACAATTTTCTAATTTGCATATTATAATATCACTAGCAGGACCTGTGGATATACCACAGTAAAAGTTTTAAAAAATCGTCGGGGTGGCCTAGAATCGTTATCAGTCAATCAGCGAGGGAGTCTATCCTTTTTTCACTAGTGCTGGACCAAGGAGATTGTTTGTTTTTTTTGCGTCTGAGGTGGAGCGCCACACCTACCATCAGCTCCTTACTTTACCGCACAGATCTCTGTGCCATGCTACTCATACGCTGAGTTGGCGAGGGCGGGTATCGAACTAGGATCCTTGTGGTTTCTAGCCGAACACTCTACCGACTGAGCTAACCCGGCCCAATGATAATCTAATTATTACAACATTTGATATGTTTACAAGAGCTATTTTGTTCAATGGTCTAGCATTAGTGTAAAGGGTATAGACTCACTCGCTGATACCGCTAATAGGCCACTCCACTAACTTTTTTCTTTTTGTTTCTTCTTTTCTTTCTTTTCTTTACTTTCAAAGTCGTCAATTTCCCTCTAGAATCCATGAAAAGTCAAAATGTCTAGATTACTGTCAAGGGGATGATGTCTAGACGTCCAGACTGCTCTGTATACAAAGTCTATCTATGAATCAATGCTGGTTTAGAATCCATGGGGGAGGGGGTCATAGCAATTATTTTTTTTACTCAAATATTTGAGGCTAGATTTTCTTTTCTGACCAGTGATGTGTATGCAGGAGCAGGCGCAGTATTATAGTTTACAAGAGCTATTGTCAAATAGTTCAATATGTAAAAAGTAACTGCATGTAATGGTGAAGTTCCAGTTTTTGAGCTCTAGGGAGTGTGGAGTATCCCTCCATCATCTTTACTTCCACGTTCATTCTGAACAGGTGTGGTAGTACCTGTTACCTCTCATGCGATTTTTTCACAAGTGTACGAATAACATCAACTAGCAGGACCTGTGGATATACTACAGTATGATAATCTAATTATTACAACAATATTACAACAATAAGAGCTATTGTAATTATGTAAAAAGTATAATAATCTTGATTATTGCCCCCTCTGTTTCAAATCATTTTTTTTATCTGCATGCTTATTTAGTTTCATTAGTATTTCTGAACTATATGACATTTAGGCACCCCTTTTGCGATCTCGATTCATAAGGACATGTTTTTCATTTACACCATCAAAATCCGGTTGTTTGTTAGGGGTTAGGGATTAGGGATTAGGGTTAGGGTTAGTTTTATAATTTTTTTAAACTCTAAAAATCGTCTGTTAACAAACAACCGGATTTTGACGATGTAAATGAAAAATAACCTTATGAATCGAGATCGCAAAAGGGGTGCCTAAAGGTCATATGGTCCGTATTTCTAATTTAATATATTTTATTACGTTAAAACTTAAATAGTATTCATTAAAATTAAAAATAGTTGCGCCATATGGTGCATATTTTTGTTAGTATTTTTAATTCCTGTCTAAATTGGGGTTCGTCTTTTTAGCCATACTCTCAAACTTGCGAATAATCAAATCACTAAGAGTTAAGCTGTTCGGTAAAGTGGGAATCTGATGGTAAGCGTGGTGCTCCACCTCAAACGCAGTGTTTGCGTCGCATGATGCGATTGTGAAGAATGCTTATTTCTTCGGCCTGTCTGCCACTCTCAACTAGGGCTTATTTTAAGGGGTTGGTTTATATTAAAAATCATCCTGAAAAATCACGATTTAGATCTTATTTTCGGGGAAAC
>CM042164.1:42266631-42274131 GCA_023376005.1 Doryteuthis pealeii
CCGATTACACGTGTGTTCATTGAACGTAACATCTTATTCAATGAACACACGTGTTATCAGCTACAATTAATCGGTAACTCGATTAATTCAGTGGATTTAACCCTGAAGATCCTAATGGTGAAACTCGAGTAGGTTTCTATTGTATCCATTTCTTTAATAAATTTGCTCTACTTTGTATTGAGCACTTTGTATTTGTTTTATCGCGGACTTAACCCCTGGATTCTGTGCACCTCCAACGATCGTGCCCATATTCACCGGTAAGCCACCCTTTATATATATATATATATATATATATATATATATATATATATATATCCTATCTTGCAAATATTTGCAATGAGTTCTCTTTATTTCCAATATAAGTGTTGAACTTGGTACGCTACAGCTATTTATTTACCAACCCGTCCGCATAAGCAGGATGTGACTAATCTGACATTACACCACGTGCGACTCCTACTCTTACTTTACTTACAGAATGTAAAGGGTTAAACGTATCAAAGATTTTTTTTTTAATGCTCATTAGTTTAAACTGTTGTTGAGCAGCAAACATCAACGTCTTTTGTCACTGACTTGTCTTGTAACCCACGCAAGTTTTTTTCTTTCTTTTGTAATCTTTCTTTTGTGTCTGTGCATTGATAAAAAGAAACTGAAAGATTAAAAATCTGTTGCAAAATACTGCTGTCTATCAATTAAATTAGTATTTTTTTCTGTTAATAGAATAAACTAAAAAAATAATAGAATAAAGTAGAAAATTCAATTAAATTATCATTTTTTCTTTTAATAGAATAAACTAAAAAATTCAATTAAATTAATATGTTCTCTTTTAATAGAATAAACTAAAACATTCAATTAAATTAATATTTTTTCTTTTAATAGAATAAACTAAAAAATTCAATTAAATCAATATTTTTCTTTTAATAAAATAAACTAAAAAATTCAATTAAATTATTATTTTCTTTTAATAGAATAAACTAAAAAATTCAATTCAATTTTTTTTTTAATAAAAAAAAGTAACTCTTGCGTATCGTGAATATTCATTGCCCTTGTAGACAGCCATGATTAATAAAGTTGATGTAATTCGTTCCAAACAAATAATATAATTTTATCTTTTGTATATCTATTATTTCCATCAGATAGAGTTTTTTTCTCATTAGCATTATAATGGAGTTAAAGAGATAGATAGATAGATAGATAGATAGATGTTACATAACATGTGGTAGCATAAATTGTTGATAAACCCTATAGCTGAAGGGGCCATTGACGTTCAGATCAGCCAGTGGAAAAATACCAGGTCTGACCCCTAGAGAACACATCACGAGAAATACGTGACTAGATTTAGATATTCCAACTGAAGTTTGTTATGTTTTGCGACATATCAACCTCGGTGGGTCATTTAATGCCGATTAACTTTTGGATTCGTAGCGATATTTTGATAGAAAACAAATGTATTTATGTATAGATTTTAGCTATTGTTTAATTACTCATATTTTTGAGTAAAATCCCAATTCTTTTAGAAAATGTAAAATCCTGGATGGTCTTATTTTCATGAAAAGTTCTTTCAAATTAGTTGCTTGGTAGTATTTTGTTTGCACTAGATCAAAGTCTACACATTCTAGCAGTATGTTTCACTATAAATCTCTCTTGGTATATAGTGCATATTAGGGATTCTGTTCCCTCTTAGGCATCGTTCTATTGGCATGTAGTGTATATTGGGGATTCTGTGCCCTCTTAGGCATCTCTCTCTTGGCATGTAGTGCATATTGGGGATTCTGTGCCCTCTTGGGCATCGCTCTCTTGGTATGTAGCGCATATCGGGGATTCTGTGCCCTCTTGGGCATCGCTCTCTTGGTATGTAGCGCATATCGGAGATTCTGTGCTCTCTTGGGTATCGCTCTCTTGGCATATCGGTGCATATTGCGGATTCTGTGCCCTCTTGGGCATGGCTCTATTGGCATGTAGCGCATATTGTGGATTCTGTGCCCTCTTGGGCATCGTGCTCTTGGCATGTAGTGCATATTGGGATTCTGTGCCCTCTTAGGCATCTCTCTCTTGGCATGTTGTGCATATTGGGGATTCTGTGCCCTCTTAGGCATCTCTCTCTTGGCATGTAGTGCATATTGGGGATTCTGTGCCCTCTTGGGCATCGTGCTCTTGGCATGTAGCGCATATTGGGGATTCTGTGCCCTCTTGGGCATCGCTCTCTTGGTATGTAGCGCATATCGGAGATTCTGTGCTCTCTTGGGTATCGCTCTCTTGGCATATAGTGCATATTGCGGATTCTGTGCCCTCTTGGGCATCGCTCTCTTGGCATGTAGCGCATATTGGGGATTCGGTGCCCTCTTGGGCATCGTGCTCTTGGCATGTAGCGCATATTGGGGATTCTGTGCCCTCTTGGGCATCGCTCACTTGGCATGTAGCGCATATTGGGGATTCTGTGCCCTCTTGGGCATCGCTCACTTGGCATGTAGCGCATATTGGGGATTCTGTGCCCTCTTGGGCATCTCTCTCTTGGCATGTAGTGCATATTGGGGATTCGGTGACTCTTGGGCATCGCTCTCTTGGCATGTAGCGCATATCGGGGATTCTGTGCCTTATTGGGCATCGCTCTCTTGGCATGTAGCGCATATTGGGGATTCTGTGCCCTCTTGGGCATCGCTCTCTCTTGGCATGTAGTGCATATTGGGGATTCTGTGCCCTCTTGGGCATCGCTCTCTCTTGGCATGTAGCGCATATCGGGGATTCTGTGCCCTCTTGGGCATCGCTCTCTCTTGGCATGTAGTGCATATTGGGGATTCTGTGACCTCTTGGGCATCTCTCTCTTGGCATGCAGTGCATATTGGCGATTCTGTGCCCTCTTGGGCATCGCTCTCTTGGCATGTAGCGCATATTGGGGATTCGGTGCCCTCTTGGGCATCGCTTCTCATGTAGCGCATATTGGGATTCTGTGCCTCTTGGGCATCGCTCTATTGGCATGTAGAGCATATGGGGATTCTGTGCCTCTTGGGCATCGCTGGCATGTAGTGCATATTGGAGATTCTGTGCCCTCTTGGGCATCGCTCTCTTGGCATGTAGCGCATATTGGGGATTCTGTGACCTCTTGGGCACCGCTCTCTTGGCATGTAGTGCATATTGGGGATTCTGTTAACAGTGCAAATCAAAAAGAAAAAAATGCTTTCAAGCTAAACAGAATATAAATTAACAAAAAGAAACAAACAAAAAACAAACAAAAAAAAACATATAACACTGCCGCTGTTTCAAAGAGTTTTAGTAGTCCAGCCAAAACTTTTTAGGCTGTATTTTCCCAGTGCAGATATCATTGAAGATTGAGAAAGTTTTGATAAACAGACCTGGTTTTGACCCGTTTCTAAAAGCCTGGCCCGTTTACCAAAACTTTTCTCATTCTCCAATGATACCTGCTTCAGAAAAATGAGGTCTAAAAACGTTTGTCTTTGGGTTACCCTTACCAGACTATATAACCTGGACTATACAGGATTTTTTAGGGCCAGTATAGCTTAGTCGGTAGAGCGTCAGACTAGAAATCACAAGGTTCCAGCTTCGATATCGTCTTCACCCACTCAGCGTATGAGTAGCTCAGGGATCTGTGTGGTAAAGTGAGAAGCTGATGATAGATTTGGCGCTCGACCTCAGATGCAAAAACAATCTCCCTGGTCTAGCGCTAATGAAAAAGGAATAGATGGTGATGCTTTTCTGTTCAGTAAACCAATTAAAAGGTTAACAGAGTTCCTTCTTTCTCGTATAATATCTAAAGTTATATACGAATTTTTGTGTTAAATTACAAATTTATATATGATGATATAACGTTAACAATACAACAATCTACCGAGAGAGGAAAGCTGAATTCAAATATCTGTGTGGAAAATGAAGAGAAAGGGCGCCATATTTTATTCAGTGTTAATTCAAGTTGATTCGTCTGATTACATCAAAAATGGTGTCACTTGATTGTCTGCTATGCACGGGGTGAGACATTTTTAACCCGACCCAGCAAGAAATCTGAATTCGAGATAGAAAAACTCCCACTGTTTCAACTTTATTAACAAACTCGGTCACCTGTAACAATTCGTTATTATTATTATTATTATTATTATTATTATTATTATTATTATTATTATTTTCACTCCTTTTGAGTTTTTCATATCAGCGTTTGCTGATGGCATTTCACTGGAGGCTGAGTGACAACACGTCTCCTCAGGTCTCCGATTGCAACAGCGCAGTAGTCTGGATGGTCTCAATTCTTCCTCTGATTTCCAGATCTTCCAGTCTTTTTTCCAAGCTTTTTGGGGCCGTTCCAAGTGCACCAACTACAATTGGTATCACTTTCATTCTCATATTCTACAGCTTTTTCAATTCTCTTGTAATGTCCAGGTATTTGTCTATCTTTTCATTTTTCTTTTAGTTTTCTATTATTATTATTATTATTATTATTATTATTATTACGTTTTCACACCTTTCGAAGCCGGTGGTTCACTGAAGGCTGAGTGACAGCAAGTCTCCTCAGGTCTCCAGGACTCTTCTGAGTATTCTAGCCAATCTTAACAGTGTTGTAGTCTGGATGGTCTCGGTTCTTCCTTTGATTTCCAGTTCACTCAAATTCTTTTCCAGTGCTTTGGGGATTGTTCCAAGGGCACCAATTACAATTGGTACAACCTTCACCTTCATGTTCCACAGCTTCCTCAGTTCTCTGGCAAGGTCCATGTATTTGTCTATTTTTTCGCTTTCTTTCATTTTCATTCGGTGATCGGCTAGGACGGCAAAATCCACGAGATGGCAGGTTCTCTCTTTCTTGTCAATTAATACTAAGTCCGGTCTCCTGGCGGGGATTAGGTGATCCGTCTGTACCTCGAAATCCCAGCGAATTTCGTGCATCTCGTTCTCTAGGACAGGTTTAGGTCTGTGCATATACCATTTGGTTGTACAGTGAAAATTGAATTTCTTGCACAGTTCCCAGTGGATCACCTTTCCCACAGAGTCGTGTCTAGTCTTGTACTCTCTTTGTGCTAGTTTGCTGCATTTGCTTATTATATGATTGGCTGTTTCGTCTTTATTTCGACACATCCTGCACTTGCTGTTCTGTTGCGTCTTATTTATTTTTGCCTTTATATAGTTTGTTCTGATGGCATTGTCTTGTGCTGCGATTATAAGGGATTCGGTTTCTCTTTTGAGGTTTCCTTGTACCTCAATGTGTCACGCCTGCTGTTACCTCAGATAAATAATGGTCTGGAACCAATACAGATAGTCTTTGACAAGAGACGGATATGTTCTGGCCTAAATCACTGCTAAATTGCAATTATTATGGATTCAGTGCGAATATTTCCTGTAGTGGCAGCAAAGGGAGTAGAATTATACAGAGAATGGCGTATTGGATGGAGAAGGTTGGAAGGTAGATGTATTATCCATGTTTCTTTACTCTTTTATGTATATATATATGAATACGATTCTTTTTGTAACTATACATAAAACCGTTTGGCCATCTATAAAGGACAAACTCATACTATTTCTTAATGCAGGTTTTCTAGAAGTGAAAAAATAGACGGAGAAAAATAAATATTTAACTCAACAGGTCTTTGTTGAGGAGGGTGCTGATATATAATGAAATATCTCAAAATGGGTATGGTTTGCAAAAGAAAAAATAGACGTGAAGGTTTGGATTAATATCGTTTATTTAAAATAAACAAAAGCTGGAATTGTTGTGATGGTAATATCTTTTCGCTGCTTGGTGAAATGAGGGTAGGCGTGGGGCTGAAAGTCAGTTCTGGCTTTGCGTGGCGCAAGGTGTGGTGTGGGTGTGGGTATAGTATGGTGTGGGTAATAAGTCAGGAAGGGCTCTGTGGCCGAGTCAGTTGTAGTGGATAGTGATGTGGGCAGATGAATCAGTGAATAGTCGTTGTAGTATCGTGTTGGCAGAGTACTATGTAGCTAGGTAAAAGTTTGTTGATATGGTGATTTGAGGTATCGGGCCGGCCGTAGGCTGTGGCGTAAGGTTGAAGCAAAGTTGAGTTGGTTGGTGAGACGCGGGTGTGTATTGTGGTCGGTTCGGCGGTCCCTTTTATCTTGCCTGCCTACCGGCCAGCGATACTCATAGCTTAGAAGCCCTCGGTCAACTCCTCGACTTTAAGTCAGCTTGTTTATATAGCAAAGGATAGGATCCAAAATCCTTTTAAAGGGTTTTGGGGGGAAGTTTTTTTATTGGTTGAAAAACATTAAATAGAGGTTATTTTTAATTGTTTATATTCAATGTTTTTCGACCGGAAGTTTTGCTGGAGCCCATATGTAGAACCATGTTAATTTGGTCACTTCGTTTTAGGCTACGTTTGAGTGAACTTCCGTTTGGCGTCAGCAACTTGTGTTTTGTTTTTAAATTTGTTTTGTTGGCGAGTGGATGTATTGTGAAGTAAAGATTGGGAATCATATGAGATATCTATTTCTGTTATAACAGTGCGAAAAGAAGCGAGTCAAATGCCTTCTCGCAGGCTAACACACCGACTTCGTCGTCGTCGTCACAATCCTTAGCAGCTAATGTCGCAACACTCATTTCTGTCGTCACCCCACTTCTACGCTCACATACGGGACTGTGGCATCTCGACTCCGGTGCCCGCGCCAATGAGTCGCCCTTTCGCATTCTGAAGGACGCAGGTTCGATTCTAGATCGGTTCTACACGCTAGGCAAAGCCTAGCCCGCTTCCTTCGAATACGGCAAGCCTTCATGCCCGCCACTCACCTCGTATTCTCTGTCTCTGTCACAGGTTTTGTACAAGATGAATGCACATGCGTCTCGTTTATGTGAATTTAACGGACATTCTTTTCTCGTTCACGTTCAGTGAATTTATTTCTCATAAACAAATAAACAAAAGAAACAATTGTGAGATACACAAATGCTCGCATGTGTGTCTGTGTGGATACGTCCTAAATATGAAATGGCATTAGTGGCGGGGGAATCCCCGTGTCATAGTGATATAGTCGCTAGCATACTCGACCTGGAGCGGTAGTCCAATTGAACACATGGCCTAGTAAGGTAGTTAGGTTAAGATAGTTTTAAGTGACAGTTATCTCTGGATTCCAGTTTCAATCCTGACAGGCGGCAGTTACATAGAAAAATAATTAAAACAGCTCCTACTCCAGCTATGGTTAGCAGAATGAGAACAGGATACCCCCGTGGACTGAATAAAGGGTTAGGTTCAAAGTTCCGTGATGGCTCCCGATTACGACAAGAAAGTTCCCGAGTTCAAAAAGAAGGTTCCGCGACCGAGAAGGTTCCCGAGTCCGAAAAGAAGGCCCGACAAGAAATACCTGAAGAAGGCCGGAGAGCATATCGGCCGAAACGTTGTACAGATAACAATGAAGATGAGGACAATAGTCCGAATAACGCAGATAATACTAATCATCAAGCCTCATCTTGTTGGGTCATTTTATGCAGAAGACGTTTTCTTTTATTCATTCTTGATGAGTATTCATTTCAAATTTATTCATTTCAAATTTATTCAT
>CM042164.1:42279131-42301631 GCA_023376005.1 Doryteuthis pealeii
TAGTACCTGTTAGGGTCCCATCTATGGGTTAAATAGAAAAACATGAGTTTATAAACAAAATTGTATTATGCATTAAGAATGAATTTATTTCACAACTTTGTCGGCATTAAATGACCCACCGAGGTTGATATGCCGTAAAACAAACCAAACCAAAACTAGATGCAGTATAATGTCAAACCAAGGTCACTCTGTGCGTACATCTCTCCACGGGATACAATTAGCGTATTCTAAGCTCTGTCGACTGAGCAGGTAAAACGAAACCACCAACCAACAACTACACAAAAAAGTAGATATGAACGCACAATGAATGCGATTCCATAACCTCCAGGCAAAGAATAACCGGTTATTTCCTATAACTTCAATATAAACAAAGGGGAACCACTCTTGACTGATAAATTATTTATTTTCCCATTAAATTAACACTAGACCCTAACCCTAAACCCTAACCCATAGATGGGACCCTAACAGGTACTGCCACTCTGGGTCGGACTTGCCATAAGGACTGTAGGCTTGGGGCAATCATATAGGTGCTAGTCCCATCGGCATTCCCCTTGAAAGGCACCTCAGGGACCAGACCCTTAGCCTAACCCTAAACCCTAACCCTAACCCTAACCCCGTCTTCTTTTTTCCTAGTAGATCAATAAATAAATAAGTAATTTATCAGTCAAGAGTGGTTCCCCTTTGTTTATGTTGGAGTTATAGGAAATGACCGAATAACCCTAGATTTGTCGTTAAAATCAATCAATTAAATGTGAAAATCATAATGTCTGTTTGCTTTTAACATGTACGGAAAGAATGACCTATCTATTAATATTGATAATGGAGATTCGCTTCCGGTTTTTGTCTGTAACAAAACTACGTCACTTCTTACGTCACGTTACCCCAAATCGTCATTACATAGAATAAATACACTCAAAATTTGAACATGCAACATTAGACAGTCCTCATTGTTTTTTAAAACAAGTTTTAATAAATACATGACTGGTATTATATATCTATATATAGTTTGTTTTATTTTAATACATATTTAAAGTTTACATTTCAAATTGTTTTATTTTTTAATCCTTTAATGAATTTGATGATTTTACTTACTTAGGGTACAAACTCGCTGACATTGAATTTTTAACTCCCACCCCTCAGGCAATGTGTTTCAAAAATCGTTTTTATTTTGCTAGTAGATTTAATTAAGTAACAGTTTAAAAACAAAAACATGACTTGATAATTAATATTTTCATTGAATCTATATTGAAAAATTTTTTTTACTTACAATTAAATAAAACAATTTTTTTACTTCATTTCCAATGACCTTTAATTGGAAGTACATTATATTTTTAATAATTAGTGAATATTGATTTTTAACTCCCACCCCTCAGGCAATATGTTTCAAAAATCTATTTTTACATCACCCAGAGGGTGTTTTTTTTTGCTAGTTATTTCTCTTCCCGTTGTATTCATTCATTTCCCTTTTGTTTTCAACAGGTCGACACTTTAACGATGAAACATTCGATGTTACCAATTGTTATATCTCTCTATTGAGTAATATTAACGATATGTATTCGAGTTTGTGATATTGTGTTTCATCGTCGAATATTCAATAGTACCAACCGCCCTGTCGGCTGGGGCGTTAGAATGCACCAACTGCACCTCTGCAGAGGGGTAAGATTCCCCCAATGGGGCCACCTGTTGGCCGTTGGTGGCGACCCGTGATGCTTAAGGATAGAGCCCAGCTGGATGAGCAGTTCATGACTTGCAATACTCCACTTTGGCCCTATCTTGGGCTAGACGGGCGGTCGGAGAGGCCCCCTCCGATCAATCGGCTGGTCACGCCAAGCCCTAGCACCTATATGATTTTCCCAACCCTATTGCCCTTATGGCAAGCCCCAACCCTTTTTATCATATGGGTGCTAGAAGGCGGTGGCTGCGGTGCCCACCACGGCCCACAGCGTGGCCCCATTGGGGGAATCTTACCCCTCTGCGAGGTGCAGTTGGTGCATTCTAACGCCCACCGACAGGGCGGTTGGTACTATTGAATATTCGACGATGAAACACATATCACAACTCGAATACATATCGTTAATATTACTCAATAGAGAGATATAACAATTTAACATCGAATGTTTCATCGTTAAAGTGTCGACCTGTTGAAAACAAAGGGAAATGAATGAATCAACGGGAAGAGAAATACTAGCAAAAAAAACCCTCTGGGTGATGTAAAAATAGATTTTTTGAAACATATTGCCTGATGGGGTGGGAGTTAAAAAATCAATATTCACTAATATTAAAATATAATGTAACTTCCAATTAAAGGTCATTGGAAATGAGTAAAAAAATTGTTTTATTTAATTGTAGTAAAAAAATTTTCAATATAGATTCAATGAAAATATTAATTATCAGTCATGTTTTTTGTTTTTAAACTGTTACTTAATTAAATCTACTAGCAAATAAAAAACGATTTTTGAAACACATTGCTGAGGGGTGGGATTAAAATTCATGTCAGCGAGTTTGTACCCTAAGTAAGTAAAATCATCAAATTCATTAAAGGATTAAAAAATAAAACACAATTGAAATGTAACTTTAAATATGTATTAAAATAAACAACTATATATAGATATATAATACCAGTCATGTATTTATTAAAACTTGTTTAAAAACAATGAGGACTGTCTAATGTTGCATGTTCAAATTTTGAGTGTATTTATTCTATGTAATGACGATTTGGGGTACGTGACGTAAGAAGTGACGTAGTTTTTGTTACAGACAAAAACCGGAAGCGAATCTCCATTATCAATATTTAATAGATAGGTCATTCTTTCCGTACATGTTAAAAGGCAAACAGACATTATGATTTTCACATTTAATTGATTGATTTTAACGACAAATCTAGGTTATTCGGTCATTTCCTATAACTCCAACATAAACAAAGGGGAACCACTCTTGACTGATAAATTACTTATTTATTTATTGATCTACTAGGAAAAAGAAGACGGGGTTAGGGTTAGGGTTAGGGTTTAGGGTTAGGCTAAGGGTCTGGTCCCTGAGGTGCTTTCAAGGGGAATGCCGATGGGACTAGCACCTATATTGATTGCCCCAAGCCTACAGTCCTTATGGCAAGTCCGACCCAGAGTGGGCAGTACTGTTAGGGTCCCATCTATGGGTTAGGGTTTAGGGTTAGGGTCTAGTGTTAATTTAATGGGAAAAAAATAAATTTATCAGTCAAGAGGTGTTCCCCTTTGTTTATATTGAAGTTATAGGAAATAACCGGTTATTCTTTGCCTGGAGGTTTATGGAATCGCATTCATTGTGCGTTCATATCTACTTTTTTGTGTAGTTGTTGGTTGGTGGTTTCGTTTTACCCTGCTCAGTCGACAGAGCTTAGAATACGCTAATTGTATCCCGTGGAGAGATGTACGCACAGAGTGACCTTGGTTTGACATATACTGCATCTAGTTTTGGTTTGGTTTGTTTTACGGCATATCAACCTCGGTGGGTCATTTAATGCCGACAAAGTTGTGAAATAAATTCATTCTTAATGCATATACAATTTTGTTTATAAACTCATGTTTTTTCTATTTAACCCATAGATGGGACCCCTAACAGGTACTACTACTACTCCGGGTCAGAGTGGACCAGGGAGCAATGGTGATAAGGGGTGCTCCACACTCTCCAAATTCGCAAACTGAAACTCACTATCAGATAGAATCTAACGTCACTCCCATGACATGTAGACCTCAGTGACTGCCTTCTAGCACCTATGATAAAAAAGGGGTTGGAGCTTGCCATAAGGGCATTAGGTTGGGAAAATCATATAGGTGCTAGGGCTTGGGCGTGACCAGCCGATTGATCGGAGTAGACCACTCTGACGCGCCCGTCAAGCTCAAGATAGGACCAAAGTGGAGTATTGCAAGTCATGAAACTGTTCATCCACCCTGGGTTCTATCCTTAGGCATCACGGGTCGCCACCCACGGCCAACAGGTTGCACATTGGGGGAGTCTTACCCCTCTGCAGAGTTACAGTCGGTGCATTCTAATGCATAGCCGAGGGCGGACTACATCTGGTGGTGGGGCACTAGTTCTGAAGTTCATGGGAGTATGTTACGATTTTTGTGGCCATCCTTTAGGCTTCAAGCAAGAGTGCTTGTCCAGCGGAGATCCTTTGTGTTAAACAGAGCGCGATCCTTAGTAAAGAATCCTTTGGTTGTTCCTTGGTGCTCCTCAGTCTTGCAGTTCCTTCGTCAATGACTGCAAATGGACGTCTCTCAGTATCAGCGATTAGTAGTTAACCAGCCACGTATTCGAGCTGTTGATTGGCTGAGGTTTAACCACGTGACCTCGCTTAGTGTATAAATGTAAGTGGTAGATTCACTGTATGTATAGCATACTGGATCATACAATATAAATACAGTGTGTCTTCGAATCACATATAGAATCGTCCTTACTACAAGTTTTGGATACCTCACCACACACACACACACCACCACACACATATATATATATATATAGTATATATATATAAATATTACTCATTTATGACGCTGTCTAGAATTGTAACAAAACATTAGACAGTTTTATGAAAGGACACTAAAATAATGTCTTTGTCGTTTGTTTAGGTTTTGTGTTTTGTTTTTTTAAAAATTCATTTATTTGTTTTATTTTATTTTTATTTTTTAAGACGAAGGCAACAAACACCAGATCAGATAAAATTTCAGTGTTGTATGCAATAAAATAAGAAAAAAAAAAGAAAAGAAAAGTTACAATGGTCTAAAATAACTTTCAATGTTACATTAGAACTGAACAAAAATATGCTAATCTTTGTTATAGTATTAGCCTCGTTTTGGGATTTGTGCATAAGCTGTCAACCGAAGATCTGCATGAAATTGTGCACAATCAAAAACCATTGTTTTTCACTGTATGGACCAAAAGAAGTTAATCTTTGAACCTTTTCTGTTTTTTGTGTGGTTTAAAACAGATACAGTGTGTATGGTAAAGGAAAACACGGACAGGTTTAAGAAAGCTTTATTCTACTTGGAATAAGGTTACAGTTTACTGAAGCTTATATATCTTAGAAACACCAGCGAGTTCCCAAAGGGAAGGTAATAATAAAATAGGGGGTAACTTTCAATTACTTATTACCAGTGGTACCTTGACTTAGGAATTTAAGACGTACATTGACCAGCTCTGTACGGATACAGAATGCTGCATAGAGGACCTCCCGAAATTATGAGTGATAGGGACGGATGGAGAGAAATTGTCATGGATATCCGTGCTACACAGCGCGACATGATGATATATATATATATGTATATATATATATATATATATATATATATATGTGTGTGTGGTGTGTGTGTGTGTGTGTGTGTGTTATTTTGGAAAAGGTGACTTACCGGTGAATTTGGTCACAATGGTTAGTTGATGCAAAATTCAGAAGGTAAGACAGCGATATAACAATGAAAGTGCTCAATACGTTAGTAGAGCAAATTTATTATATATAGGTACAATAGATAACCTACTCGAGTTTCCCCATAAGGATCTTCAGGATTAAATCCACTGAATTAATCAAGATATTGATTATTGCAGTCGATTACACGTGTGTAATTAATCAATATCTTGATTAATTCAGTGGATTTAACCTAAAGATCTTATGGTGAACCGAAGTAGGTTATCTCTTGTATCTATATTATGATATATATATATATATATATAATATATATATATATATATATAAGATATTTACCCGCCTCTTTCTCTACGGGTTGTTATATTAGCAACGTTTCTAATTTTGCATATCAGGCATTCTTCTCGGCAACGAACGAGCTCATTCGCGCGAATCGGGCCGACAAAAGATCGAAATGCAGACAGCATTACCCTGGTACCACCGTCTCGTCTGGTGTGGTGTGTGTGTGTGTGTTGTGAGAGAGAGAGAGAGAGAGAGAGAGAGAGAGAGAGAGGAGAGAGAGAGAGAGAGAGAGAGAATGTCGTCTACGTTGGTTTAGGTTTTTTACGATCACGATGTTCTGGCTATTGTTCAGAAAGTGGCAAAAATGCATATCTCATATAGCTTATGCGAAAATAAATAGAGGGCGTTATTTTCGAAACAACTCTTCTCTCTCTCTCTCTCTCTCTCTCTCTCTCTCTCTCTCACACACACACACACCACACACACAACACACCACACACACATATATATATATATATATATATATATATATATATGATAAATGAAAAACAAAGGATGTTTACAACTGAATGGGTCATCAGGAGAGAGTGTGCAAACCGTTTCGGGGCCTTTCTCTCGACGGTTTAAAAAGCAACACCGCCTTCCTCATTAATTGAGGACCCTCGCAATATCATGCATCGACCGCACGTGGGTCGGTCTCAACAAAAATAAAACGGGAAAAATGACCGTTAGCAAAAAACAGAACATCCTTTGTTTTTTCATTTTATCATATTCACACTGTCGGATTAATTTCCATTTTATTTTCATATTATATATAATATAATATATATATATATATATTATATATATATATATATATACGCGTGTGTATGGGTATGCAAGTAGGTATTTACCCAACCCATTCGCCACGAACATTGACAGTACCGGTTCCCGTTCGATCAAAAATTTCAGCATCGATGAGCCTGTTCAATAATTAAATGGGTGACCATTTAAGCAATAGCGGGCACTTTAAGCAAAAATATATGAATAGTTGGATCCATACCTTTCCAAGGGTATTAAGGTTATGTGAAATTAAATAACCTCATCCAGGATTTGAACTCATCTAGTCGTATCTATTTCCTACAACGGTAACCATTACACCACACGCCTCCAATTGAAATTAGCATATACCTGAGCTCGAAAGCATTTGAAAATTGCACCACAATTTCGACAATAAATTTTCACGCACGAACTTTACAATTAGTTTTTCAATAAAAATTTAAATTTCAAAACACCGTAACTATTTGACAAAAAATGATAGTGTTGTAGAGGAGTTAACACCCCTACAGGATGGACTGGCTCATAGCCTATAATAGTCGACGTAGCATGTATAGAAACGGGAAAATTATATTCGGACAAAATCACTGCCTTTGACTATACACACTTGACCCTCCTCATTCTTGTAAGTTTGTCTTTGTGAATTGTTCTACTTCTTGTTTTTATGTAATAAGTATCTGTTAGCACCAGATACAAGTGCTGAATAAAATATATATCAAGCACACTATTTCTCTGCCCTGTCGGCTGGGGCGTTAGAATGCACCGACTGCACCTCTGCAGAGGGGTAAGACTCCCCCAATGGGGCCACCTGTTGGCTGTGGGTGGCGACTCGTGATGCTTAAGGACGGAATCTTGGTGGATGAGCAGTCCATGACCTGCAACACTCCTTTAATTAGACGGTCGGTCGGAGAGGCCCCCTCCGATCAATCGGCTGGTCACATCAAACCCTAGCACCTATATGATTGCCCCAACCATATTGCCCTTATGGCAAGTCCAAACCCTTTTTATCATATGGGTGCTAGAAGGCGGTGGCTGCGGGTCTACATTTCCTGGGAATGACATGTGATGGTGAGGTTCCAGTTTTGGAGGTATCGGGAATGTGGAGCACCCCTTCATCACCATTGCTCCCTGGTCCACTTTTACCCAGATTGGTAGTACTTGCTAGGGTCCCATCTATGGGTTAAATAGAAAAATGTATTTATAAAAAAAATTGTGTATCCATTAAGAATTAATTTATTTCAAAACTTTATTGGCATTAAATGACCCACTGAGGTTGATATGCCGTAAAACAAACCAAACCACACTATTTCTCTGTGTATCATTTACCACCTCAACGATACAACAGATAGAAACAAAATTAAAAAAACAAAACAAACAAAACAAACTGTGTTTGCCGAGAAATCTAAGATTAAAAATATGCACATGTTCTGTCAAAGTAATTATCTTCAAAAATAGCCTATGTCTGGCTGCCGTAGCCTATTTCGCAAGCCCTGGTGGCTGGGGTTTTAGAATACACCGACTGTACCTCCAATGGGACCACCTGTTGGCCGTGTGTGGCGACCCATGATGCTTATGAACGGAACCCTGGTCGCTGAGCTGTCCATGACATGCTATAATCCACTTTGGCCCTTACTCAGGCTAGACGGGCGGACGGAGATGCCCTTTCCGATCGATCAGTTACTCACGTCAAGCCCTGGTACCTATATGATTGTCCCAACACTATTGCCCTTATGACAACCCCCAACCCATTTTCATCATATATATGTGCTATAATGCTCTGGCTGAGGGTCTTATTGTCCTTGGTATAACGTTAAACTCTATCTGATGGTGAAGTTCAAATTTTGGAGCACTGAGGAATGTGGAGCAGCCCTTCATCACCATTACTCCCAGGTCCACTCTGACACGGAGTGTTAGTACCTATTAGGGGTCCCATCTATAGGTTAGATAGAAAAAAAACGAATTGAAGATGTTTTTTAAAAAATGGGTTTAAAAAATGAGTTTGGGGAAAATTGAGTTTGAAATAAATAAATTTGAAATGAATACCCATTAAGAATGAATAAAACAAAACGTCTTCGGCATAAAATCACCCAACAAGATGAGGCTTGATGATTAGTATTGTCTGCGTTATTCGGACTATTGTCCTCATCTTCATTGTTATCTGTACAACGTTTCGGCCGATATGCTCTCCGGCCTTCTTCAGGTATTTCTTGTCGGACTCAGGAACCTTCTCGGGCTCGGGAACCTTCTTTTCGGACTCGGGAACTTTCTTGTCGTAATCGGGAGCCACTATGTCACTATACTGCTACTATGTTCCTGCCGGTCCCTAATGTCACGCCATAATTTACATCGATTGCTAGGACTATATCACTATGACACGGGATACTAATGCCATATATTTAGGACGTATCCACACAGACACACATGCGAGCATTTGTGTGTCTCACAATTGTCTCTTTTGTTTATTTGTTTATGAGAAATAAATTCACTGAACGTGAACGAGAAAAGAATGTCCGTTAAATTCACATAACGAGGCGCATGTGCATTCATCTTGTACAAAACCTGTGACAGAGACAGAGAATCGAGGTGAGTGGCGGGCATGAAGGCTTGCCGTATTCTCGAAGGAAGCGGGTTAGGCTTTGCCTAGCGTGTAGGACCGATCTAGAATCGAACCCGCGTCCTTCAGAATGCGAAAGGACGACTCATTGGCGCTGGCACCGGAGTCGAGATGCCACAGTCCCGTATGTGAGCGTAGACGCCCGGATGATAGGGGGAAACGGTGTATAAGTAGAAGTGGGGTGACGACAGAAATGAGTGTTGCGACATTAGCTGCTAAGGATTGTGACGACGACAACGAAGTCGGTATTTTAGCCTGCGAGAAGGCATTTGACTCGCTTCTTTTCGCACTGTTATAACAGAAATAGATATCTCTTATGATTCACAATCTTTACTTCACAATACATCCAATCGCCAACAAAACAAATTTAAAAACAAAACAAAACACAAGTTGCTGACGCCAAACGGAAGTTCACTCAAACGTAGCCTAAAACAAAGTGACCAAATAAACATGGTTCTACAATGGGCTCCAGCAAAACTTCCGGTCGAAAAACATTGAATATAAACAATTAAAAATAACCTCTATTTAATGTTTTTCAACCAAAAAAAAACTTCCCCCCAAAACCCTTTAAAAGGATTTTGGATCCTATCCTTTGCTATATAAACAAGCTGACTTAAAGTCGAGTAGTTGACCGAGGGCTTCTAAGCTATGAGTATCGCTGGCCGGCAGGCAGGCAAGATAAAAGGGACTGCCGAACCGACCACAATACACACCCGCGTCTCACCAACCAACTCAACTTTGCTTCAACCTTACGCCGGCCCGATACATCAAATCACCACATCAACAAACTTTTACCTAGCTACATCGTACCCTGCCAACACGATACTACAACGACTATTCACTGATTCATCTGCCCACATCACTATCCACTACAACTGACTCGGCCATAGAGCCCTTCCTGACTTATTATCCACGCCATACTATACCCACACCCACACCACACCTTGCGCCACGCTGAGCCAGAACTGACTTTCAACCCCACGCTTACCCTCATTTCACCAAGCAGCGAAAAGGAATTACCATCACAACAATTCCATTTATTTTAAATAAACGATATTAATCCAAACCTTCTCGTCTATTTTTTCTTTTGCAAACTATATGCATTTTGAGATATTTCTTTATATATCAGCACCCCCCTCAACAAAGACCTGTTGAGTTAAATATTTATTTTTCTCCGTCTATTTTCCCTTCTAGAAAACCTGCATTAGGAAATAGTATGAGTTAGTCCTTTATAGATGGCCAAACGGTTTTATGTACAGTTACAAAAAGAATCGTATTCATATATATATACATAAATGAGTAAAGAAACATGGATAATACATCTACCTTCAAACCTTCTCCATCCAATACGCCATTCTCTGTATAATTTTACTCCCTTTGCTGCCACTACAGGAAATATTCGCGCTGAATCCATAATAATTGCAATTTAGCAGTAATTTAGGCCAACACATGTCCGTCTCTTGTCAAAGACTATTTGTATTGGTTCCAGGCCATTATTTATCTGAGGTGACAGCAGGGCGTGA
The DNA here is from genome assembly GCA_023376005.1 of Doryteuthis pealeii. Lineage (NCBI taxonomy): Eukaryota > Metazoa > Mollusca > Cephalopoda > Myopsida > Loliginidae > Doryteuthis > Doryteuthis pealeii. Next base: position 42,289,762 of record CM042164.1, read on the forward strand.
CACATTGAGGTACAAGGAAACCTCAAAAGAGAAACTGAATCCCTTATAATCGCAGTACAAGACAATGCCATTAGAACAAAATATATGAAGACAAAAATAGATAAGACGCAACAGAACAGCAAGTGCAGAATGTGTCGAAATAAAGACGAAACAGCCAATCATATAATAAGCAAATGCAGCAAACTAGCACAAAGAGAGTACAAGACTAAGCACGACTCTGTGGGAAAGGTGATCCACTGGGAACTGTGCAAGAAATTCAATTTTCACCATACAACCAAATGGTATATGCACAAACCTAAACCTGTCCTAGAGAACGAGATGCACAAAATTCGCTGGGATTTCGAGGTACAGACGGATCACCTAATCCCTGCCAGGAGACCGGACCTAGTATTGATTGACAAGAAAGAGAGAACCTGCCATCTCGTGGATTTTGCCGTCCCAGCCGATCACCGAATGAAAATGAAAGAAAGCGAAAAAATAGACAAATACATGGACCTTGCCAGAGAACCGAGGAAGCTGTGGAGCACTGGAAAAGAATTTGGTTGAACTGGAAATCAAAGGAAGAACCGAGACCATCCAGACTACAACACTGTTAAGATTAGCTAGAATACTCAGAAGAGTCCTAGAGACCCGAGGAGACTTGCTGTCACTCAACCTCCAGTAAACCACCGGCTACGAAAGCTGTGAAAACGTAATAATAATAATAATAATAATAATAGAAAACTAAAAGAAAAATGAAAAGATAGACAAATACCTGGACATTACTAGAGAATGGAAAAAGCTGTAGAATATGAGTATGAAAGTGATACCAATTGTAGTTGGTGCAATTGGAACGGCCCCAAAAAGCTTGGAAAAAAGACTGGAGGAAGAATTGAGACCATCCAGACTACTGCACTGTTGCAATCGGCTAGAATACTCAGAAGAGTCCTGGAAACATGAGGAGACGTGTTGTCACTCAGCCTCCAGTGAAATGCCATCAGCAAACGCTGATATGAAAAACTCAAAAGGAGTGAAAATAATAATAATATAATAATAATAATAATAATAATAATAATATAATAATAATTTGTTACAGGTGACCGAGTTTGTTAATAAAGTTGAAACAGTGGGAGTTTTTCTATCTCGAATTCAGATTTCTTGCTGGGTCGGGTTAAAAATGTCTCACCCCGTGTATAGCAGGCAATCAAGTGACACCATTTTTGATGTAATCAGACGAATCAACTTGAATTAATACTGAATAAAATATGGCGCCCTTTCCCTTCATTTTGCACACAGATATTTGAATTCAGCTTTCCTCTCTCGGTAGATTGTTGTATTGTTAACGTTATGTCATCATATATACATTTGTAATTTAACACAAAAATTCCTATATAACTTTAGATATTATACGAGAAAGAGGAACTCTGTTAACATTTTAATTGGTTTACTGAACGGAAAAGCATCACCATCTATTCCTTTTTCATTAGCACTAGACCAAGGAGATTGTTTTTGCATCTGAGGTGGAGCGCAAAATCTATCATCATCTTCTCACTTTACCACACAGATCCCTGAGCTACTCATACGCTGAGTGGGTGAAGACGATATCGAAGCTGGAACCTTGTGATTTCTAGTCTGACGCTCTACCGACTAAGCTATACTGGCCCTAAAAAATCCTGTATAGTCCAGGTTAAAAGTCTGGTAAGGGTAACCCAAAGACAAACGTTTTTAGACCTCATTTTTCTGAAGCAGGTATCATTGGAGAATGAGAAAAGTTTTGGTAAACGGGCCAGGCTTTTAGAAACGCGTCAAAACCGGGTCTGTTTATCAAAACTTTCTCAATCTTCAATATCTGCACTGGAAAAATACAGACTAAAAAAGTTTGGGCTGGACTACTAAAACTCTTTTAAACAGCGGCAGTGTTTTATGTTTTTTTTTGTGTTTTTTTGTTTTGTTTTTTTTTGATAATTTATATTCTGTTTGGCTTGAAAATGCATTTTTTTCTTTTTGATTTGCACTGTTAACAGAAGATCCCCAATAGCACTACATGCAAGAGAGCGGTGCCCAAGAGGTAAAGAATTCAATGCGCTACATGCGGATGAGGCGGATGCCAAGAAGGGCACAGAAATCTCCAATATGCACTACATGCCAAGAGAGCGATGCAGAGGGCCACAGAATCCAATACTGCTCTACCAATGCAATAGAGCGATGCCCAGAGGGCAGAAAAAAAAAAAAGAGGATCCCGCAATTAGGCGCTACATGCCAAGAGAGCGATGCCAAGAGGGCACCGAATCCCCAATAATGCGCTACATGCAAGAGAGCGATGGCCAAGGGGCACAGAATCGCCCAATATGCACTGCATGCCAGAGAGAGATGCCCAAGAGGTTAGCAGAATCCCATATGCACTTACAATGCCAAGCAGAGAGCGATTGCCCAAGAGGGGCAGCAGAATCCCGGATATGCGCTAACATCGCAAGAGCGAGCGATGCCAAGGGGCACATGAATCCCATATGCCTACATACGCAAAGGAGAGCGATGCCAGAGGGAACAGAATCCCAATATGCGGCTACATGCCAGAGAGAGCGATGCCCAATAAGGCACAGAATCCGATATGCGCTAACATGGCCAAGAGAGCGATGCCCAAGAGGTCACCGAATCCCCAATATGCACTACCTGCAGAGAGAGATGCCCAGAGGGCAACAGAATCCCCAATATGCGCTACATGGCCAAGTGAAGCGATGCCCAAGAGGGCACCGAATCCCCAGTATGCGCTACATGCCAGTGGCGATGCCAGAGGGCACAGAATCCCCAGATATGCGCTACAATGCCAAGAGCACGAGTGCTCATAGAGGGCACCGAAGTCCGTCGGAATTTGCGACTTACCATGCAAGAGAGCGATGCCAGGAGGGCACAGAATGGCGCCATATGCACTATATGGCCGAAGGAGATTGCGAATACCCAAGGAGAGCACAGTGATCCTCCGATATGGCGCTACATAGCCATGAGGAGAGCGATCGAGCCCAAGGGAGGGCCGAGAAATCCCCAAATAATGCCGCTACTGCAAGAGCACGAGGCCCAAGGGGCACCAGAATCCCAATATGCACTACATGCCAAGAGAGAGATGCTAAGAGGGCACAGATCCCATATGCACAACATGCAGAGAGAGATGCCTAAAGAGGGCACAGAATCCCAATATGACACTACGATGGCCAGAGACACGATGCCAGAGAGGCACAGAAGCCATATCGCGCTACAATGCCAATAGAGCCATGCCCAAGAGGGCACAGAATCCGTCAATATGCCACCGATTGCCAAGAGAGCCGATACCAAGAGAGCACAGAAATCTCACGATATGCGCCTACATACCAAGAGAGCGATCGCGCAAGGAGGGCACAGAATCCCGATATGCGCACATACCAGAGGCGAATGCCAGAGGGGCACAAGGAATCCCCAATACTGCGACTTACATGCCAAGAGAGAGATGCCTAATGAGGCAGCAGAATCCCCAATAAACACTACATGCCCATAGAAGATGCCTTACCACCGAGGGAACGAATCCCTAATATGCACTTATACCAAGAGAGATTTATAGTGAAACATCACTGCTAGACATGTTGTTAGAACTTTGATCTAGTGCAAACAAACTACTACCAAGCAACTAATTTGAAAGAACTTTCTGAAATAAGCCATCCAGGATTTTACATTTTCTAAAAGAATTGGGATTTTACTGCAAAATATGGAGTAATTAAACAATAGCTAAAAATCTATACTAATACATTTGTTTTCTATCAACCATATCGCTACGCAACATCCAAAAGTTAATCGGCATTAAATGACCGACCGAGGTTGATATGGTCGCAAAACATAACACTTCAGTGGAATATGCTTAAATCTAGTCCGTATTTCTCCGTGATGTTTTCTAGGGGTCAGACCTGGTATTTTTCCACTGGCTGATCTGAACGTCAATGGCCCCCTTCAGCTATAGGGTTTNCTTAGAACGTAAGCCAACTGTTGCGAAGGGGTCTCTCGACGCGCCCATAAGGGACAAAGTAGTAGTGTAGTATGTCAGGACTGCTCAGTCACGAGGATCTCCATCCTATAGCATTCACAGGTTGCATCACAGTTGTTCGGTGGTCATTCAATGTTTTTTAAACGATGTCACGTTTTCTGCGGTGAGATAAAATAAATCGTGTAGTCTAAGGGCACGTCTGCCTCCTCGTCTTAAAGGGGTAAGGGCCTGGTCTCTGAGGCGCCCTTCAAGGGAATGCGCGATGGGACCAGCACCTATATGATGTCCAAGCCTACTGTCCTTATGGCAAGTCCAACTCTTTTATCATATATGTGCTACTCTGACCCGAGTGGCAGTACCTGTTAAGGTCCATTCTATGGGCTAAAAAGAAAAAATGTTTTAAAAATGTAAAAATTGCGTTTAAAAATTTTTAAGTACCCAATTAGCTATAAAATAAAACTAAACGTCTTCGGCATAAAAATCCAACAGGGTTTGATATCTGTAAAATTCAACCAACCGACCAACCAACCAACAATCAATGGATAAAGCATTTTTAACTGGCCATCGTATGAGCTTCTGTTTATGCCGTGACTCCCCAAGAATGAAACACTATTAAATCTGGAGAAAGAAAAGGCAGTCAAAATCTTATCAGCCATGAACATGCCGTCAGTCACCCCTTTAATTTTTTTGTTCACTAACCAAGCCAGTGATGGAGATTAAAATGGGAAAAGAAAAGCAATTCAGAGAAAGATTAAGATCATACAACAAGAACAATTGAACGTTTATAAAAATAATAACATACGGCCGCCACTGGGCGTAAAACCACCTACGAACAAACACGATTACAAGACAATTTGGTACTATTGATTTGTTTGTTTTGTTTTACGGCATATCAACCTCAGTGGGTCATTTAATCCGATAAGTTTTGAAATAAATCAATTCTTAATGGATAATACAATTTTTTATAAATACATTTTTCTATTTAACCCATAGATGGACCCTAACAGGTACTACCACTCCGGGTTAGAGTGAGACCAGGGAGCAATGGTGATGAAGGGTGCTCCACATTCCCCAGACCTCCATAACTGGAACCTCACCATCAGATAGAGTTTAACGTCATTCCAGGACATGCAGAACCCGCAGCCACGCACCTCTAGCACCCATATGATAAAAAAGGGGTTGGGGCTTGCCATAAGGGCAATAGGGTTGGAAAATCTATATAGGTGCTAGGGCTTGGCGTGCAGCCGATTGATCGGGGGCCTCTTCGACCGCCCGTCTAGCCAAGATAGGCCAAAGTGGAGTATTGCATGTCATGAACTGCTCATCCACCTGGGCTCTATCCTTAAGCATCACAGGTCGCCACCCACGGCCAACAGTGGCCCCATTGGGGGAATCTTACCCCCCTGCAGAGGTGCAGTCGTTGCATTCTAACGCCCCAGCACGACAGGCGGGATACGCTGGAGAATAAACACATAATATTGAAATCTATAACACCAAGTAACTATTTATTAACCCGTTTTTGTTAAAACCAGTATAACAATATATGTTTATATATATTATATATAATATTATATAATATATATAATAAACCGCCAGGATATATCAAAGCTAATAAGTAAAGAGTGCTCAACACCTAAGTAGAGCAAATAATAAAGATAAACCTAATGAGTCAGATATACCTACTAAAAGTTTCGCTTAGTGCTCTTCAGGGCTAAGATCTTACTCTAAGAGACAAATCCGTAGTGTTTGGGTCTTATCATATTCGAAATTTATGGATTATTAACATGACAAATTCCTGAAACTTTCCATCTTCATCAACTGTGCTGTGGACTTATTTTTCAAAACTTGCTTTTTGTAGCTGAACATCTTGACATTTTGATATTTTATACACTTTACTTCAAACTCTTTTGAGTTTTTCTAATGATAATAACGCAATAGAGAGATATAACAATTGGTAACATAAATGTTTCATCGTTAAAGTGTCGACCTGTTGAAAACAAAAGAAATGAATGAATACAACGGGAATAGAAATAACTAGCAAAAAAAACACACCTCTGGCGATGTAAAAATAGATTTGAAACATATTGCCTAGGGTAGGAGTTAAAAATTCAATATTCAATAATTATTAAAATATAATGTACTTCCAATTAAAGGTCATTGAAATGAAGTAAAAAAATTGTTTTATTTAATTGTAAGTAATTTTTTTTTTTCAACATAGATTCAATGAAAAATTACAAGTCATGTTTTGTTTTTAAACTGTTACTAATTAAATCTACTAGCAAAATAAAAAACACCCTCCGGGCGATGTAAAAATAGATTTTTGAAACATTGAAGTAAAGTGGGTAGTTGATAGGTGTGGTGCTTTATTTCATCAGCATTTAATTGTAAGTAATTTTTTATCAAATAGATTCAATGAAATATTTAATTATCAAGTCATTTTTTTTAAACTGTTACTTAATCAAATCACTAGCAAAATAAAACGATTTTGAAACATTGCCTGAGGGATGGTTATAAAATTCAATGTCAGCGAGTTGACTCAAGTAAGTAAAATCATCAAATCATTAAAGGATTAAAAAATAAAACAATTAAATGTAAACTTTAAATATGTATTAAAATAAACAAACTGTATAATAGATATAAATACCAGTCATGTTTTATTAAAACTTGTTTAAAAAACAATGAGGACTGTCTAATGTTGCATGTTCAAATTTTGAGTGTATATTCATATGATAGAATTTGGTAACGAACGTAAGCAGTGACGTAGTTTTCGTTACAGACAAAAACCGGAAGCGAATCCTCATTATTAATATATGATAGGTCATTCTTTCCGTACATGTTAAAAGCAACAGACATTATGATTTCACATTGATTGATTGATTTACGACAAATCATGGTTTATCGGTCATTTCCTATAACTCCAACATAAACAAAGGGGGAACCACTCTTGACTGATAAATTGCTTATTTATTTATTGATCTACTAGGAAAAAAGAAGACGGGGTTAGGTTATGGTTAGGGTTTAGGCCTGGTCCCTGAGGTGCCTTCAAGGGAAGTCCGATGGACACACCTATATGATTGTCCCAAGCCTACAGTCCTTATGGCAAGTCCGACCAGAGTGCAGTACCTGTAGGGTCCATCTATGGTGTTTAGGTTTAGGGTTAGGGTTTAGGGTTAGTTTAATGGAAATAAATAATTTATCAGTCAAGAGTGGTTCCCCTTTGTTTATATTGAAGTTATAGGAAATAACCGGTATTCTATGCCTGGACGTTAGGGAATCGCATTCATGTGTCGTTCATATCTACTTTTTGTGTAGTTGTTGGTGGTTGTTTCGTTTTAACCTGCTCAGTCGACAGAGCTTAGAATACGCAATTGTATCCCGTGGAGAGATGTACGCACAGAGTGACCTTGGTTACATTATACTGCATCTAGTTTGTTTGGTTGTTTTACGGCATATCAACCCCAGGGTCATTTAATGCCGACAAAGTTGTGAAATAAATTCATTCTTAATGCATAATACAATTTTATAACTCATGTTTTTCTATTTAACCCATAGATGGGCCCTAACAGGTACTACCACTCCGGGTCAGAGTGGACCAGGGAGCAATGGTGATGAAGGGGGCTCCACACTCTCCAAACTCCCAAACTGAAACCTCACTATCAGATAGAATCTACCGTCATTCCCATGACATGTAGACCCTCAGTGACCGCCTTCTACACGCATATGATAAAAAAGGGTTGGAGCTTGCCATAAGGGTAATAGGTGGAAAATCATATAGGTGCTAGGCTTGGCGTGACCAGCCGATGATCGGAGTAGACCACTCTGACCGCCCGTCAAGCTCAAGATAGGGCCAAAGTGGAGTATTGCAAGTCATGAACTGTTCATTCCACCTGGGTTCATCCTTAAGCATCACGGGTCGCCACCCACGGCCACAGTTGCACCATTGGGGAATCTTACCCTCTGCAGAGTTACAGTCGGTGCATTCTAACGCCATAGCCGACAGGCGGACTGCATCTGTTGGTGGGGCACTAGTTCTGAAGTTCATGGAGTATGTTACGATTTTTGTGGCCATCCTTTAGGCTCAAGCAAGAGTGCTGTCCAGCGGAAGATCCTTGTGTTAAACAGAGCGCGATCCTTAGTAAGAATCCTTTGTTGTTCCTGTGCTCCTCAGTCTGCAGTTTCTCGTCAATGACTGCAAATGGACGTCTCTCAGTACTCAGCATTAAGTAGTTAACCAGCCACGTATTCGAGCTGTGATTGGCTGAGGTTTAAACCACGTAACCTCGCTTAGTGTATAAATGTAAGTGGTAGATCACTGTATGTACTACCTGATCTACAATAATAATACAGTGTGTCTTCGAAATCACATATAGAACGTCCCTTACTACCAAGTTTTGGATACCTCACACACACAACACACACACACCACACACATATATAATATATATATATATATATATATATATAATATATATATTATAGTATATATACATACTCCATTTATGAGACGCTGTCTAGAATTGTAACAAAACATTAGACAGTTTTATGAAAAGGACACAAAAATAATGTCTTGTCGTTTGTTTAGTTTGTGTTTTGTTTTTTTAAATTCATTTATTGTTTTTATTTTTATTTTTATTTTTTAAGACGAAGGCAACAAACACCAGCAGATAAAAAAACTTTCAGTGTGTATCGCAAATAATATAACACAAAAAGAAAAAAGAAAAGAAAAGTTACAATGTCTAAATAACTTCAATGTTACATTAGACTGAACAAAAATATGCTAATCTTTTATAGTATTAGCCTCGTTTTGGGATTATGTGCATAAGCTGTCACCGAAGAATCTGCATGAAATTGTGCACAATCAAAACATTGTTATTCACTGTATGGACCAAAAGAATGTTTAATCTTTGAAACCTTTTCTGTTTTTTTGTGTGGTTTAAAACCAGATACAGTGGAATGGTAAAGGAAAACACGGACAGGTTTAAGAACAGCTTTATTCTACTTGGAATAAGGTTACAGTTTACCGAGAGCTTATATACTCTTAGAACACCAGAGGTTCCCAAAAGGAAGGTAATAATAAAATAGGGTAATTCATACTTATTACAAGTGTACCTGACTTAAGAATTTAATTCTGTTCCGCACGTAACTAATTTCCTCGTATATCAAATCAATTTTCCTATGAAATAAACTGAAATGCCATTAATTCGTTGCCCCTTACCCCCCCCCCAAACACCATATATTTTTTTTTCTTCTTTTCATGTTCCATAAACTCTGAAATTTTTTTGTCTTGTCTAGGTTGTTTCTTCACCATAAAGTCAAAAAACACTAAAACAAAACAAAAAAATTAAAAAAAAATGAAAAAAAAAAGCTAACAATCAAACAAACAATTAAAGTTATATATTTCAAATTCATCTTCAAGCCTTTTCTTTATTACTAAAGCTTAGTTTCACCCAGTTACTTTGACTTACGAGTTTAATTCGTTCCACTCGTAAGTTGGGTTACAGGATTAAACTACATCTAATGGGAGGTTCCAATTTTGGGGCTCTGGGGGAGTGTCGATACAATATTACTCTCAGTTTATTCTGACCCGGAGGTAGTACCTATTAGGGTCCCATCTGAGTTATTAAAACTAGACAATAATAATAATAATAATAATAATAATAATAATAATAATAAATAATAGATGGAAAAGAGTTAAGGGTTTACCATGGTTTCAATCCAATGATTTCAACAGGAACCTACCCTACGCTTAATTAAGTCGATGTAATACTATAGTTAAACTCAAAGTTAAACGCCTTAACACTTTCCTCTACTAATATTATATATATATATATATAATATGTATATATATATATATATATAATATATATGGGGGGGTAAGTTGAAAAATGGAAGTGATTCGACAATTATGTAAAAAAATAAAGAGAAGAAGAGGAAAAGAAAATGTAATGGATATAAACATTAATTGCCAGTGCCGACACGTGTTTCAACCGAGAGATTGTCCTCGTACACATTGTATTCAATTATTATCATTATTTTAAATACAAAATAAAATGATATAATAAAAAACACTCAATCTTTTAAGTATACAAAAATCGGCATCATCAGGCAAGATATTGTATTTGATATTCAACATTTTCTTTCCTTTTTTTCATTTTTTCAACCACATCACCACACACACACACACACACACACACACACACACACATCACACACACACTAAAGCTTAATTTTATACAGTTCCAAAAACAATACACAAGGAACGTTTGACTTACGATTTAATTTCGTTCCACCTCGTAAGTCAAGATAAGGAATTCAGAAAATACATCTAAATGGCCAGGCTTCAATTTGGAGCTAACGGGAGTGTCGAGTACCCCTCAATCACCATTACCTCAGGTTTAAATTCTGATCCGATGCGTAACCTATTAGGGACCATCTACGGTTAGTAGATAAAAATGGTTTAAAAAACTGTGTTTAAAAATGATTAGTAAACGGGTTGCCTAATCAAGGTAAAGAATCCAGCCTGCTCCGACATGTCCATAGCTAGAGGGAGCACAGTGGATTCGTACCTTGTCCCACAAGGGTAGTTAGCGCTATGTGAAATGCAACGCCGCACCCAAGACTGAACCGTCTAGCCAAATTTCCTACGACGGTAGGCATTACACCACGCCCTCCAATGATTCCATAGTGTTGCTGTGTACATTTTGATATGGATGTTTTTCCAAATAGCCGAGAAGAATAAATAAATCACTTTAAAGAGATGGCATAAAACCCCTAGTATCTATATGATTGTCCCGTCCCTATTGTCCTTATGGCAAACCTCCAACCGTTTTTATTTTATATGTGCTAGAAGGTGGGGGCTGGGGGTCTTAGAATCCTGGGTATGGCGTTAAACTGCACCTAGTGGTGAAGTTCCAATTCTGAAGCTCTGGGGAAAGTGGAGTACCTCTTCATCACCATTACTTCCAGGTCACTTTGACCCAGAGTGGTAGTACCTGCTAGGGTCCCATCTATGGCTTAAATGAAAAAAAATGATTTTAAAAAATGTTTTTAAAAATTGAGTTTTAGAAAAATTGAACACCCATCAAGAATGTATAAAACTAAACGTCTTTGGCATAAAATAACCCAGCAATGGTTGATGCGTCGTAAACTCCAACCAACCAACCAACAATGCATTCTTATATAGCACTTCTACCTCCATACACACTTCACAATTTCCAACACTGATCCCTACTACCTAGTCTTCCTGCGGTTTTCATTCGATCATTGTTTTTTTATCGGTCACTAATAAATCACGTGACATCGAATATGATAATCTTATCTGACCGCAATGTGACACAGGAACTATTTGATAAATTCATTAAAATTGTCTAAGAACATATTGAAAGAATAAAGTGATATAGAAATGTTGTTTGTCAATAAAAAAAAAGTCGTAAAGTCGTCGGGGTGGCTCAAAGTCTGTAAAGTTTTTAAGTGCCATCCTTGGCCAGTTGAAATAGGGCTTAAAGAAAGTCCTATGTTATGGAATCCTTTGGTGATCCTTTGGTAAGCGTATAAGTCCTACCCTGCGCATTGGTAAAGGTCCAGTGATTTAATCTTATGTCCGTCGTCCAAGAATGGTAGCGGAATTATGACTAGTAGGGTCGGTTAAGTATTGTATCAGCCTCAGAGTACTGACAGTGATTGGCCAAGGAATAGATCACATGATCTCACCTAGTTTATAAGTAGGAGCGAGGATCTATCACACACCTTATATATTGAAAAGATCTCAACAGCCAATCAGCGAGGGAGTCTATCCCCTTTTCACTAGCGCTAGACAAAGGAGATTTTTTTACGTCTGAGGTGGAGTGCCACACCTACTCTCAGCTCCTTACTTTACCGCACAGAT
>CM042164.1:42304131-42316631 GCA_023376005.1 Doryteuthis pealeii
AGATATATATATATTATATATATATATATATTATATATATATATATATATTATATATACTAGAAAATATATGCACCCTCCGGGTGCAAGTATTTAAGTTTTAATGTAATAAAATATCATATTAAATTAGAAAGGCTAATGAAACTAAATAAGAATACAGATAAAAAGATTTGAAACAGAGGGAGTATAATAAAAGATTTGAAACAGAGGGAGTATAATAAAAAATGGAACAACTGAAACTTACTCTTCCATCACTCTCGTCTTTCATTGTTATTTTTTCTAATTTAAGTATTTAGTTAAAAGAGGAAGTAAATAATAAATGACAGTTATTTTATTTTGTTAATGGATTTCATTTAAGATTCATTGAAGAGATGTTTGCTTATATTCATTAAAATAAAACCAAACAGTTAGAAATCAATAATACTAAGCACATAATTATTAAATTCGATTTTTTAATATTAATATGCAAATTAGCTTTCCTTTTCACACTGTAAATCGCTATTTTGTTGTATATATAAATACAATTGCATGTTATTAGTATGTAGATATGGTCAACAATTAATAATATAAAACAATTTTATTAATAATTGAGGTTTGAATAAAAATAAAATCATGGAGAATGTGATGTAAATAACAAAGGGAATTGTGACTTGTATAGTAATATAGTTTCGGTTACAGACAGACAAACCCACAATCTCCATTATAATAAGAAGTAATCCACAGACACGTGTTTCGAAGTATCACTTCTCATCAGTGTGGTTATACATTTTAACAGCTACCCCTGGCCGGGTTTGAGACCCAAATGAACTTTCGTTCGCCAATCCTCTTACCCGTACAGCCAGAGGCAGCTGTCAAATATAGGAGAATATTTAATCGCTACTTTTCTAAGCGGAAATGAATTCACCAGAGGCCTCAAACATTTGTAAACAAAGCGAGGTTTAGCTACACGCCAGTTTTCGGTGAATCCGCAATTAAATCCCTATTTAAAGTGCTCGACCAAAGTGGGAGCATATATATTAGGACACGTAAAAGCGTATTCATCTTGAAAGAGATGGAAAAAATTTCTAAAAAGAAAATTAGTTTATAAGCGACCCAGAATGAGTTAAAATATAATCGGCCTGTTATTTTTTGCCTCTTACTGTATCATATGGGGCCGTATAATACTAGTAGGCCATGGTGCTCCATACATCTGGCTATGTGCCACAACTAAGCACAACATGTAAATGATTAAAACATCTACAGTGTCTGTGTCTGTAGCAGATGTGGGTTGATATTAGTCAGTGTGATTCGAACTCACATTATCGTTTGTAAAATTATTTTAATTCAATTTATTTTCCTTTCTTTATTTGAATTTCGGTGTACCATGTGTTCTTCCCAGTGATATAGTCAGGTATTTTGTTGTAAGTAAAATTATTTGGTTGCCAGGCAACGGGATACGAGGTTAACTTCCAAGCTGAATATTACAAAACAAATTACTAATAACTTTAACTATTCACACAGGTTTTATTACTCTCCGCTTTTGTATTATAAACTCATGAATTTTTAGTAGATATATTATTTAAGTCGATAGAGCATGGCCTACTAATATTATACGGCCCCATCTGATACAGTAAGAGGCAAAAATAAACAGGCCGATTATATTTTAACTCATTCTGGGTCGCTTATAAACTTGACGCAGAAAGGAAGGTAACTTTAAAAATTTAACAGAAAATAATAAAATAATACCGCTAGAATTTATTAGTCATTATTTTAATTTAATTTTAATTCTTTTCAAAATTAACATACGTTATTTATACTTTGTCTTTCACTAATCTACGAATTATAAACGGCTGCGATTCACTTTGTTTTTATGCTTTTCAATCACGTATACGGTCTGTTTTGCTTAAGACGCAAGTTTGGTAAAATTACTAACGCATAACTTTTTGCATTTAAATATTGATTTTTTAAAGTTTTTCGCGATAATTTGTTTACAAAAATGGTTAATCTTTTCATATTACATTTCCGAAGAAAAAAAAAAGAAAACAGTTTGTGTATTTTTGTATACTTTTAACATTTCCCAGCCTAAACCTACAGATTGACTATCAGGCAAATCGGCCTGTTAATTTTTGCCTCTTAATGTATCATGTGGGGCCGGATAATATTAGTAGGCCGTGATACATATGAAAGTAAAATGAAAATGAATCCGACAGTATGTATAGAAAGTTTTTAGAAAAAAACAAGATGTTATTAGTTTGATGACAGATCTGTTTCGACCTTTTAATAAAGCGGTCTTTTTCAAAGCAACTATATTTATGAGGAATGACGGAATAAATAAACCGTCAATCACCTGGTACAAACAAACGCTCTCGTTATTAAAATGTTTGAAAATACGTATTTTGTGGTAAAAATAAAATAAATTTTATTTTTAAAAATTAAAAGCATTTTTATCATTAGAAAAACTCAAAAGAGTTTGAAGTAAAAGTGTATAAAAATATCAAAAATGTTCAAGATGTATTCCAGCTACAAAAAAAGCAAGTTTTTAAAAATAAGTCCACAGCACAATTGATGAAGATGGAAAGTTTCAGGAATTTGTAATGTTGACAAATCCACAAATTTCGAATATGATAAGGACCCCAACACTACGGATTTGTCTCTTAGAGTCAGATCTTAGCCCAGAAGAGCACTAAGCGAAACTTTTAGTAGGTATATCTGACTCATTAGGTTTATCTTTATTATTTGCTCTACTTAGGTGTTGAGCACTCTTTACTTATTAGCTTTAGTATATCCTGGCGGTTTATATATATATATATATATATATATATATATGTATATGTATATATATATATATATATATATATATATATATATATATATATATATAAACATATAAATTGTTTATACTGGTTTTAACAAAACCGGGTTTAATAAATAGTTACTTGCTGTTATAGATTTCCAATATTATTGTTTTATTCTCCAGCGTATCCCGCCCTGTCGGCTGGGGCGTTAGAATGCACCGACTGCACCTCTGTAGAGGGTTAAGACTCCCCCAATGCGGCCACCTGTTGGCTGTGGGTGGCGACCCGTGATGCTTAAGGATAGAGCCCAGGTGAATGAGCAGTTCATGAAATTGCAATACTCCACTTTGGCCCTATCTTGGGCTAGACGGGCGGTCGGAGAGGCCCCCTCCGATCAATTGGCTGGTCACGTCAAGCCCTAGCACCTATATGGTTTTCCAAACCCTATTGCCCTTATGGCAAGCCCCAACCCCTTTTTATCATATGGGTGCTAGAAGGCGGTGGCTGCGGGTCTACAGGGAATGACGTTAAACTCTATCTGATGGTGAGGTTCCAGTTTTGGAGGTTTGGGGAATGTGGAGCACCCATTCATCACCATTGCTCCCTGGTCTACTCTGACCCGGAGTGGTAGTACCTGTTAGGGTCCCATCTATAGGTTAAATAGAAAAATGTATTTATAAAAAAATTGTATTATCCATTAAGAATTGATTTATTTCATAACTTTATCGGCATTAAATGACCCACTGAGGTTGATATGCCGTAAAACAAAACAAACAAATCCAGCGTATCAAAATCAATCGTATGAATTATTTTATATAGCAACAATTAGAATATGATTAAAATAAGTGTAATCTTTTTTATGTGCGTTCTTATTTAATTTCGTTGGTTTTTGTGATTTAATATATTTCGTTACATAAAACTTAAATGCTTACGCCCTGTGAATGTGCATATTCAACTTTCGTACAAAACAGCCGATAACTGACAGATCGTTGCACAAACACCATTCCTTTCTTTGCCGTACGACCAATCAACGGCAATAGAACGTTACGATTTACAACGTTGAACATCAAAGACAGATATTTGAAATTCAAATTTTGAACATCGATTTTCATTTCGAGACACAGAGAGATAATTGTACTAGTTTGTTGGTTGACGTTTTACGAAGCGTTGGGCGCGGTTAGCCGATTGTTATGTATGAAAAACATACAATTATGTTTGTTTGTTTGTTGATTTTAACAGCATATCAACCCGTCTGGGGTTATGTCAGGCCTAACGGATAGGAAGCAACATATGTTGTGCATTTATATTTATACTTTTTAGTAATTGGTTTTAACAATGTGTTAGCACCATTGGGGATTATGTTGTATGAATAAGTCGTGGAAGCAACACCCCACAAAAAAGCAACTGTATGGCAACCTGCACCCCATCTCACAAACCATACGAGTAAGACGGGTTAGACATGCAGGACACTACTGGAGAAGCAAGGACGAGCTCGTAAGCGACGTACTACTGTGGAAGCCAGCACATGGGCACGCTAATGTGGGCCGCCCAGCCAGGACCTACATCGACCAACTATATAAGGATGCTGGCTGCTGCGCGGAGAAGCTTCCAGAGTCGATGAATGATAGGGAAGGTTGTCGAGAGATTTTCATGGATATCCGTGCTATATGCGAGACATGATAATGATGATGACATATAAAATTCTAATTTTTAACACCGATTTTTATTTTGAGACATAGAGAGAGATTGGTCTAGTTTATTGGTGGAAGTGTTAGGAGAAGAAGCAATGAGTTCGGTCGGCCGATTATTTTGTATGAAAACATACAATTAGGCACAAATACATTTTCCGCCCTGTCGGCTGGGGCGTTAGAATGCACCAACTGCACCTCTGCAGAGGGGTAAGACTCCCCCAATGGGTCACTTGTTGGCCGTGGGTGGCGACCCGTGATGCTTAAGGATAGAGCCCAGGTGGATGAGCAGTTCATGACATGCAATACTCCACTTTGGCCCTATCTTGGGCTAGACGGGCAGTCGGAGAGGCCCCCTCCGATCAATCGGCTGGTCACGTCAAGCTCTAGCACCTATATGATTTTCCCAACCCTATTGCCCTTATGGCAAGCCCCAACCACTTTTTATCATATGGGTGCTAGAAGGCGGTGGCTGCGGGTCTACATGTCCTGGGAATGACGTTAAACTCTATCTGATGGTGAGGTTCCAGGTTTGGGGAATGTAGAGCACCCCTTCATCACCATTGCTCCCTGGTCCACTCTGACCTGGAGTGGTAGTACCTGTTAGAGTCCCATCTATGGGTTTAAATAGAAAAATGTATTTATAAAAAAATTGTATTATCCATTAAGAATTGATTTATTTAAAAACTTTATCGGCATTAAATGACCCACTGAGGTTGATATGCCGTAAAACAAAACAAACCTGGTTTTTAGCCAATAATTATCTTATAATCTCATATATGACTCGAGAATAATCGTAAGCCGTAAAACAAACAACCAACCAACCTGTTCAACAAATAAACCAACCCAAATTAGATACCTCAACCATTTTAGCCGTTTGTGCTTCTGGATGTAAAATGAGGGATCATTTTGGTATTATAAACAAGTTGTAAATTGATCACCCATTTCTTGACCACATTAGATTCATAAGGAGTTATGTTATTCAATGAATTATGGTCAAGTCACGCTGATAGCACTGGTTTCCACTAGACCACCGAAATTAAACAGCGATAAGTCCGTTTAATCCTTAATTAGGAGATCACTTAAGCAACAGCAGGTACTGTAAGCAAAAAATTGTTTCAAATTGAAGTTCATCTTTTTTCATTTGTTTAGATTTTTTCATTCTAACGAATTTTAACTTTTTTATCTGAAGTTCGACTTTTTTGGTTTCTAGACGATTCTTTTTCCTTTGCAGTTCAACTTTTTAAATTTGAAGTCCAACTTTTTCATGAGAAGTTTAATATTTTCAATTTGAAGTCCATCTTTTGTCATTTAAAGTTCAACTTTTTTCGCTTCTTCTTTCTTCATTTAACTTTTTCCATTTGAAGTTCAACTTTTTTTCTTTTGAAGTCCAACTTTTAACATTTGAAGCCCAACTTTTTTCGCTTCTTCTTTCTTCGTTTAACTTCTTCCATTTGAAGTTCAATTTTTTTTCCTTGAAAGTTTAACTTTTTAATATGAAGTTCAATTTTTTCATTTGAAATTCAACCTTTTCAAGAATTGCAGCTAGAAACGTGTATTTATTACGTATAAAATTAAAATTCCTCTGCATTTAATAACGACTATATCTTCTACTTTCAGGTACGGCTCACCCATCATCCACATCTTTATTTGGAATTTGCATTTGAAATGTCTGAAGTGTTAGACGCAATACGAACCTTTATTTCGTCATTTCTCCGTGTACAAATGCTTCTCTCCGAACATTCACTTTTAAAAAAGAAAACATTCAATAAAAAAGATGTGCATATTAAACCGATAAACGAGAGTTGACTAAAACCGGAAGTGGATACCGTTTTCGAAGCGTCTACGTCGATTTCAGGTGAGATATCAAACGATATAAACACGGCCGAGGTTTGCAGACTACAGACGACAGGGGCAGAACAGATAAACAATGGGGACTATCAAAAAACTCTTCGACTGGAATGCCCCACTGACCCGTCCGAATCGTATCTGCCTCTGGATGTCATTATTGGCATCCAATCAACAAATTTGTCAACGTTACAAAAAAAACATGGCGACTCTGCAAATGATGAAGACGACAACGACGACAAAGACGATGACGAAAATAGCAACGCAGACGACAAGTTGACGTTTTCGCACGACCCAAATTTGGGAGGGGAAATAGCGGAGACCCTGACACCTGCTGGAGATATCGAACAAGTTGGCGACAACGAAGAAGAAGAAGAAGAAGAAGCGCTGGGCGACGAGCGCGATACAGAGGCGGGCGAAAACGACACCCAGAAACAAAACGAACAACCACAGAAGCACCCCCGCAAAAAAAGAAAGAGAAAAAAGAGAAAATCCCGAAAGAGAAGCGCGGACAGTGGTAAACAACTAGAAGAACCGCCGATAACGACAATGTCAACAGAGACGTGCGCAATGACCACGAGGGCGAAAAACACAGTCACCGCAACCCGTCCACTTTCGTTGCCCCTGTCTCTCGCTTTACCTCTGCCCTTAGCCATTAGACCGTTGTCCCTGTCACCGTTACACGATGGAGCTGTCAAAGTGACTACACCGGACGGCATGCGGTCTCTGCATCCAATAACGACCCTGTCTGTCATTAATGAACACGAGAGCATTGACGACGAACCGTCAACCCTTGAAGATGCCCCAAATTGTATAAACGCCAATTCGACAAACGATAAACAGGACAGTTTGGAAAAGATTACAGTACCCAAACTGTCAGCCATCTTGAATGGTAATCATGACAGCTATGCAAACCGAAGTCCCAACAACTATAACAACAACGTTAGATTTAACGATAAAAATAATAATAACAATAACAACAGCACGAAATATAACGATAAAAGCAACAACAAGAATAAACTGTGTAAAGTTATCATCAGTGATTACGATGATGAAAATAATGTTGAATACGACCTTAGTGATGTCCCTTGTCAATATGGCGACCGAAATGAAAGACGTGTGGAATTTACAAATGAATGTAGTAGTGATAATAGCAGACTTAATGGAAGTTTTTCTAGCCTCTATAGTGACAGTAGCTTTGACGACAGAAACGCGTCTCCCGGTCTGGAGGGAGTTAAGGCCATGGCAAATCGGCTGAAACTGGCGACCCGTCGTCCTAGCTATCAACAATGGTGTGATCGTTATATCGGGACGAGTGGTGTGCCTCGTTTCCCTGATCTTAGCAAAGAGGATCAAGTCGACGAGAAACTGACCGAAGAACGAAAGGACCGGATAAATAACGCCCTCGAGTGGATAAAAAACGAACTGGTACGTAAATATATCAACTAGCAAAAAAAAAAATGTGCCCCTGGGCACAAGTATTTAAGTTTTAATATATTTGGTTTGGTTTGGTTTGGTTTGTTTTACGGCATATCAACCTCAGTGGGTCATTTAAGTGCCGATAAAGTTTTTAAATAAATCAATTCTTAATGGATAATAGAATTTTTTTATAAATACATTTTTCTATTTAACCCATAGATGGGACCCTAATAGGTACTACTACTCCGGGTCAGAGTGGACCGGGGAGAGCAATGGTGATGAAGGGGTGCTCCACATTCCCCAAACCTTCAAAACTGGAACCTCATCATCAGATAGAGTTTAACGTCATTCCCAGGAGATGTAGACCCTCAGCCACCGCCTTCTAGCACCATATGATAAAAAGGGGTTGGGGCTTTCCATAAGAGCAATAGGGTTTGGAAAATCATTTAGGTGCTAGAGCTTGACGGGACCAGCCGATTGATCGAAGTGGGCCTCTCCGACCGCCCGTCTATCCTAAGTAAGGTACTGCTCATCCACCAAGACTCTATCCTTAAGCATCACGGGTTGCCACCCACGGCCAACAGGTGGCCCCATTGGGGGAATCTTACCCCTCTGCAGAGGTGCAGTGGAGCATTCTAACGCCCCAGGCGACAGGGCGGAGTTTTAATATAATTTGATATTATATCGAATTAGAATGACTAATGAAATTAAATACAAACACATACTATGTAAACCTTTATTTCTTAATAATATATAACACACATCACAAGATTTTTAAACACATTAATAACATAGACTGTTTTGACGCACATTTGTCTCAGCTAGACTTAAATAAAGACATTGTTAATAAATAAGTTGCTAATTAACATTAAATAAGGATTATTTAATAACAATTAAGAATATAACTAATGGAATTGTAACATTGTTGGTGACGTAATTTCGATTACAATCAGACACATTGTCTCCATTATAATAAGATGCTACCTTCATCCTCACAATTTGGTTACTCTTTATACTAAAATATCAATATGTAGCGGTTCAAAAGTAAGTACACCCTTACGCAAGAATTTCATTTCATTGAGGCGAGTACATAACCAAGTATATTTCAGTCATTTACTTCATTTTTATTGAACAGTTAAGTCGCAAAATTAGATTTCCAACTGGCTACAATTCTGCCATTGACCATATTTCTTTGGTCTTTCTCTCTCCAAACCATAAAGAAAGTGCCGAGTTATGGCCGATATCCAACTTGAAACTTAAGGCTTTAGTCATTTACATCCTTTTTATTGAACAGTTAAGTCACAAAATTAACTCTTCAACTAGCAAAATGGTTTGGAGAGGGAAAGACGAAAGAAATCAGCCTCCTAATTGTAAGTAAAGTCGTCGGGGTGGTCTAAAGTCGGTATCAGCCAAACAGCGAGGAAGTCTTTCCTCTTTTCACTAGCGCTAAAACAAGGAGATTGTTTTTTTAGCGTCTGGGGTGAGGGCCACACCTACCACCAGCTCCACACTTTACTGCACTGATCCTTGTGCTACTCATACGCTGTGTTGGTGAGGGCCAGTATCGAACCAGGAACCTTGAGGTTCACAGCCGGACACTCTACCGACTGAGCTAACCCGGCCCTTGCACCAATAAGGCTGAATTCCCCTTAAAAGAAAATGACAATATGGGTGTATAGTGTATAAGGTCGAAGTGTAAAATAATAATAATAATAATAATAATAATAATAATAATTAAAACTAAATAATAATATAATAATAATAATAATAATAATAATATAATAATAATAATTAAAACAACAACAATAATGATAATAATAATAATTAAAACTAAATAATTAATAATAATAATAATAATAATAATAATAATAATAGAGACCTGAGGAGACTTGCTGTCACTCAGACTCCAGTGAAAGATCATCAGCTAATGCTGATGTGAAAACTCAAAAGGAGTAAATAATAATAATAATAATAATAATAATAATAATAATAATAATAATATATTGTTGTTGTTTGTTGCGTCTTATCAATTTTTGCTTTGATATAATTTGTTCTTATGGCTTTACTGTGCGATGACAGAGATTAAGTGAATGTAGCAAACTAGCACAACGGGAATACAAAGCTAGGCACTACTGGGTTGGGAAGGTGATCCACTGGGAATTATGCAAAAAGTTAAATTTTGACCACACAACAAAATGGTATATGCATAAACCAGAATCTGTTCTTGAGAACGAAACGCACAAAATTCTCTGGGACTTTGAAATTAAAACGGATCACCTTATCCCAGCAAGAAGACCAGACCAAACCAAACCAATTGACAAATATCTGGACCTTGCCAGAGAACTGAAAAAGTTATGGAATATGAAAGTGAAAGTTATACCAATTGTAGTTGGTGCACTTGGAACAGTCCCAAAAGGATTAGAAAAGGGTTTGGAAAGTTTGGATATCAGAGGAAGGATTGAAACCATTCAGAACACTGCACTGCTGCAATCTGCCAGAATACTCAGAAGAGTCCTGGAGACCTGAGGAGACTTGCTGTCACTCAGACTCCAGTGAAAGACCATCAGCTAACACTGATGTGAAAAACTCAAAAGAATAATAATAATAATGTATACTTACTTAGCGTAGTTATTACACAATTTTTTTATACTAATTTTTATTCATTCTGATATCCACTCACATAATAAAAGTCGTTTATACCAACCTCCTTCAGTCAGAATTATCCTGATGAGTCATTTAGGTGAAACCTAGGTAGGTAGTTTCTGACTCCTTTCATGTTAGAGAAAGGTGAGTTTGCAAAGCGATGTTAGGGAAAAGTGAGTTTGCAAAGCGAATTAAATCTTTAAAAAATGAATACGACCGGACAAACATTAAAATCAGTTTGTAAGATTTCTTTGAAAGGGAAGGTTTGACCTAATTTAAGCTATGGGTAGGTGCTTATAAAATTTAGCATACAAATACTTTCTAAATTCACCCATCTCTCTCTCTCTCTCTCTCTCTCTCTCTCTCTCTCTCTCTCTCTCTCTCTCTCTCTCTCCCAGAGAAACTAACATATATAACGAGGAGGTAATCAAGATATACATAGAGGGGGAAAGTGATAGGCAGAATGTAAAGTAAGGGACGGGTCAGTTTTTTTTTAATTGCAAATTACGACTAATTAGAACTAATTAAATTTTTTTTTTTTAAAACAACTCAGTCCTAAAAGTAAGGAATAATTTAATATAACTTTCGTATCATTAAACTAAACAGCCAAAAAACCTTTAGGAGACAAAAGTTTGTTCACTCACCTTTGTATAATATATATATATATATATATATATATATATATATATATATATATATATATTGGTTTGGAGGTTGATTTTGAAGGCTATCACAATGTAGGTGTAAAGAAAAAATATAATAAGGTAACAATGGTGTTGTTTGTTAACCTGTAATTTATTCTTGATATCTCGAGATAAAATCTCTTTTTCAGAAGAACACTGGAACTGAAGTCGTTGTTATCTTATTATGGCATTTCTAGTTAAATGAATTTTTTTTTTTTTTTTTGAAAAAGAGATTTTATCTCGAATTATCAAGAATAAATTACAGGTTAACAAACAACACAATTTGTTACCTTATTATATTTTTTCTTTACACCTGCATTGTGATAGCCTTCAAAATCAACCTCCAAACCAATATATACTCAATGCTTCAAGCAAATTATAAAACTCTCTCTATATATATATATATATATATATATATTATATATATATATGTGTGTGTGTGTGTGTGTGTGTGTGTGTGTGTGAAGAGAAGGAAGTGAATCCGACGGTATGTAGTATATTAAGAAAATTGAAGAAAAAAAACACAGGTTTAAATGAGTTAAGTGGTAAGTTTATTGGCCGACGCTGCAGTGTTTCGATCTATTAATTAGATCATCTTCAAGGCATTTGTTGGTATATGGAAGATGATAAAAAAAACTTTTCACAGAATAACGAGAAAAGCAAGTGATAGTCCATGTTTATCAGTCTGTTCAAAATTTGAAGTCTGAAGAAAGGACGCTGAAAAAAGTGGACGGTTTGAAATATGACGTCAAATATTCTCTTTTACGGTGTGAGTATTAGAGTGTGTGAGTGTGTGTATCGAAAAAAGCATTGTGCGTTTTTAGGTGTTTTGTGTGTGTGGTTGCGCGTGTGTATATAAATCTTTTGCGATAAACGACATCGAAACAAACCTCGAGGTTTTGTGTGTGTGTGGTGTGTGTGTGTGTGTGTGTGTGTGTGTGTGTGTGCTTTTCATTAAGAAAAGTTGTTTGTTTCAAGTGGCGAGAAAATATTCTTTTAACATATTATGTAAGGGGTAGGGGGAAAAAGATATCTCATACTCACACCTAAAAACGCACAATGCTTTTTTCGATACACACACTCACACACTCTCATACTCACACCGTAAAAGAGAATATTTGACGTCATATTTCAAACCGTCCACTTTTTTCAGCGTCCTTTCTTCAGACTTCAAATTTTGAACTGATTGATAACAAAGGACTATAACTTGCTTTTCTCGTTATTCTGTGATAAAAATTTTTATCACCTTCCATATACCAACAAATGCCCTGAAGATGATCTAATTAATAGATCAAAACACTGCAGCGTCGGCCAATAAACTTACCACTCAACTTATTTAAACCTGTGTTTTTTTTTCAATTTTCTTAATATACTACATATATATATATATATGGGGGGGGGCTATTCTACAAAACCACGGAAATATTATAAGGGTTGTACTTATGG
>CM042164.1:42324131-42347291 GCA_023376005.1 Doryteuthis pealeii
CTGGACTATTAGTGATAATTAACAGAGTTGATCCCAGCGGGGAGGCATCTCCCCAGGCAACACCTGTCCCCTTGATTTTAAAGGGCCAGAGGCGCCCACCTTGAGGGGGAATGCCGACGCTATCAACGCATTTTTTGCACCCGCTACCATGAGCTTCGGTTCATGGCTGGTTCCACATTAATAGGGCCCTGTGCCTAACCCATACACGTGGAGTTACGTGGTAAATACCACACTACTCATATGACTTCCCTAACCTGCCCTGGACTCACTAACTTTGTCAAAGAAAATACACGAAGGTTGCTATGGTTGGTTTGGTTGATATCTTTCTTTAATGACATATCAAACTCCGTGGGTTATTTAATGTCATCAAACTTCGTGGGTTATTTAAAGTCATCCTTGTAGAACAGTAGTGGTATTATTTAAACTCATAGCTAGGAAGATGAGGTGTTCATACCTTTCCCAATGGTATTAGTCCGAGAGTGAACGTAATAGTGTGACTGGAGTTCAAACTCGCTGTGGGTTAAATAGTATCACTACTGTTCTTCTCCGAGGATGGATTTGGCATTAAATATCTCATGAAGTTTGTTATGCCAATAATAATAAACCAATAATAGTCGCTTAAATTCGATGACATAAACCCTTCAAAATGAAATGAACTACACTATGGAAATGTGCTAATAAAAGAGAATACTGAAAAGTTCTCGGACCGACTAGTAAGTGAAAAGACCTAGAGTCATTAAACTTAGTTATTCATCCTGCGGTTCAAAATACATGGCGCATCGTTACTCAAGTTTATTTCTTTCTTTTTTTTTAATAAATGATAATTTTCAAATATCTAATAAAAAAATTATTTCCTTGGTTAAGCCGAGAACTTATCAGGACCACCCTTAATAAACATTATAAACAGCATATAAAGCGAGTGTCGGCACACTTACACCCGGATGATTGATATGCCAGTGTAGTCTGGTAGATAAGAAGGTAGACCGGGAAAGAAATTGTTACCAAGCTAAATTTGGTATTTTGTTTAAAAGGTTCGGGTATCCTCTTTTAAAATTTGAAAACTCCTCTTTTTGACCCCAGGGGAAAATTATTTTATCGGTGTGGGGGGGGGGTGCAAACCAGATCAAGTCTGGTAGATAAGGTGGACCGGGAAAAATTGTTACCAAGCTTTTTTTTTTTTTACCCCCAGGGGAAATTTTTTTTATTGGAGAAGTGTAGGGGGTTGAGTATGCAAACCAAATCTAATGTGAACGACGTCCTTGTTAGCGACTGATTCATTGAACATCCGGGTCGTTTGGAACTGAACGCGGTCGTTGCGTGAGGACGAGGCGGCCTCCAAAATGAACCTTTTTGTCCTTCTGTGAACAGACAAGGGAGATAACTAAGATATTGAATCAAAATAAAACATTCTGCCTGGATATTTTTCTGGTGAAATTTATTTCACTCAGCATCAAATTTTGGACAGCAAAAAAAAATATAAATTAAACAAATGATAAATACGGATATAAGAAAATGAATTTATCTTTGAAATTCAAATAAACCATATATTTTCTGATGATAAAACACGTGTACATATTTTTTTTTTAAATAAAAAAAAGATTGAATAATAAAAATTATATTTTAAAAAATCAAAAAATGTATTTTGAAATATGTCATCCATTAACAACTTTATTTTATTTTTATTTTTATTTTCTTTATTTTTATCTTTATTTTTTCCTTTTTTATTTTTTTTTTTTTTTTTATTTAAAAAATTTTTTTTTTTTTCATTATTTTTTGGGAAAATGAGTTTATATATGATGGAAGCGCGTGGTTAATGATTAAAGTCATGGAAATGGACTCGTGACCCCGAGTTCAAATCTGGGACGTGGTAATTGCATTTCAATTAGCGCTAATACCCTTGGGAAAGGTATGAATCCTATTTTCCCTCCAGCTATGGGTAAATAGTAGGGCAGACAGGGCTATTTAACCTTGGTTTGGCAACCAGTCTAGAAGGAAAACTGTGAATTCAAACCTGTTAAACTCCGCTTAAAAAATTGACCTTGTGTCACATCCTGCTCGTGCGGAGTGGTTGGTAAATAAATATATGTGATTTTCTTTGGAGGCGCGTGGTTCAATGGTAAGAGTCTTAGGAAATAGACTTGTCGACCCGAGTACAAATCCTGGACGAGGCTGTTTGCATTACACATAGCGCTAATACCCTTGGGAAAGGTATGAAATGGACACGGTGACACAAAGCTCTGATGATATTTAATGTGTATATATATTTACTTTGTTGTTAATTGTTTTATTTTTGTAGTTTCCTCCGGAGATACATACACCCGCCCATACATACGCACAACTGCCCTTTATATGTGGATTGATATATTAAATGACAACGACCAACAAATTCGGCGAACAACGTGTGTGACCTGTGGAACATTGGACAGCTGAAGAAAGAACGCAAAAACTGCTTGCTACTATAAGTCATCTATCATCCTGTTACGCTGGCAGTGCGGATATCCATGACAATCTCTTGTCATCCTTCCCTATCATTCATTGCCTCCGGGAGGTCCTCTGCGCAGCATCCAGTATCCATGCAGATCTGATCTATGTACGTCTTTGCTGGGCGACCCACTTTGGCGTGCCTATGTCTTGGCTTCCACAGAAGAACATCACTTATGAGTTCATCCTTGCTTCTCCAGCAGTGCCCGGCATGTCTTGTTCGCCTCGCACGGATGGTTTGTGTGATATGGGGCAAGTGGCCATACAGCTGTTTTTTCGTGGGGTGTTGTTTCCACGTCTTGTTTAATATTACACGCAGCATTTTCGTGCAAGTCCCATGTAGCTTATTCTCCAGGCGTGTTCTTAATGTGTTCTTAATAACAATTAAGTTCATTTCAAATAATGCGCAAGCACAATTAAGAACACTTATAACTTTTAACACTTTTAAATTTTATGATATTTTCGTGTTAAAACATGCAGTTGTATTGATTCGAACAAATTCGTATTTTCAGTATAGATTTACGGTGAAATGAAAATGGCCGACCAAAAAAAACGGCTTCCTCAAAGGGAAACATACCAGGGGATGTTACTCTCATTTATGTAGTTAATGTTTAGATTACCCACGCATCTGCATTCGAAGAATTTCAATATGATATGATAATTTATTATCATTTGAACACGGTTAATAGATTAACAAAAAGAGCTTGAACCGTTTCGACAATTCTTCCATACACTATTTCCAAAAAGATTTTACTTGTATCTATTATGTTAGTATAGCATTTAATTCTAAAACTAACAGCAACAAATAAATGAATTAAAACTTAGTTTAATTCTAACAATTTATTAAAGAATAAATAAAACAAGGAGTAACAATATAAAGTCCTTCCTACGTATAAAGTTGAGTTTGAGGGACTTACCGGCGTGTTGGAGAAGATATCTGGTATCTTAAGGAGTTTTCTTGGAGAAGATCCCAAGTCGCTGCCTCGTCGGAATTGGTCCGGAATCTGTACGGTGATTTTTGGTACTTTGCGCCAAAATTTCTGGGCTCATCACGTGATTTGTATATCCAATCACAGAAAGCCTCTCCCTCACTCAACTCCACACACAGGAATTACCATTTTACTGACCCAACATACCTAGACTAGAAAAACTAAAAAAAAGAACTTGCGAGATACTCTTTGCCGGTCATATTTAATGGCATAGCCTATCATTTTGCTAAGGAAGTGTAGTTAGAATTTAAAATTAACTGTATTGTGAAAAAATGCAGTGTCACATAATCATAATCAGCTTGTGATTTATGTACGTACCTGTAGTTAGAATATTTTGAATAGGGTCCGTTAGATTTAGAATGACGGGGTCCTATAGAAAGTTACTCGCCGGTTATTGACGGGTGGTAACCTTTTTACTTGACCCCTTGAGAGTGCGCGATTGGGCGACGTGAGAATAAGTTTTAGTTTAGTTTAGATGCGACCCGATTTCCGAGGAGTGCAGACGCTATTGTCGGTTCTGAACAAAAACAACGAAATAGATAGATAGATAGATAGATAGATAGATAGATAGAAACAGTCTTAGATACACATAAAAACAACGAAATAGATAGATAGATAGATAGATAGAGAGAGAGAGAGAGAGAGAGAAGAGGAGAGAGAGAGAGAGAGATAAACAGTCTTAGGGGCACATAAAAACAACGAAATAGATAGATAGATAGATAGATAGATAGAAACAGTCTTAGGAACACGTAAAAACAACGAAATAGATAGATAGATAGATAGATAGATAGATAGTCTTTGGGACATGTAAACCAACGAAATGGATAGATAGATAGATAGATAGATTGATTGATTGATTAATTGATAGAAACAGTCTTAGGCACACATAAAAACAACGAAATAGATAGATAGATATATAGATAGATAGATAAACAGTCTTAGGGACACATAAAAACAACGAAATAGATAGATAGATAGATAGATAGATAGAAACAGTTTTAGGAACGTATAAAAAGACAGACAGACAGATAGATAGATAGATAGATAACTATTCGTAAATCTGACAGTGAAACACACATACACACATACACACACATATATATATATATATATATATATCTTTGACGTAAGTATTAGACATGACTCAAACCCTTGAAATGCTTCCTTCGTTGTCTTTTAAACCACAACAAAAACGAGAAAGATTTTTATCTCGCATGAAATAAGAATCTGTTCGTTATTTTTTCAAAACTTGTCTTAAGTGTTTGTCCCTTCATTTGCAATTTAATGATTATTTCTAGGTCAGCTATGCTCTCTCCGCCATTTCACCATGGTGTGTCACTTTTCAAAAAATGTAGAAGACGTGCAGTTGCATACATTGGATCTACTATGGCTTCGGCCTTGGGTGGGCAGACTTGATCTTGAAATAGACACAGACAGATAGATAGATAGATAGATAGATAGATATGAAAACCTGGAGATATATATGAATTGATACATATGAAAATATTGTGATATATATATATATATATATATATATATATATATATATATATGCGCGTGTGTGTGTGTGTGTGTGTGTGTGTGTGTGGACTGAGAGAGAGAGGGGGGGAGAGAGAGAGAGAGAGAGAGAGATATGAAAATCCAAAGATAGACAATAATTGATAGATATATGAGTAATCTGAAATAGATAGATAATAGATAGATAGATAGATAGGTTATTTCCTATAAATCCAACATAAACAAAGGGGAAGCACTCTGGATTGATAAATTATTTATCTATTTCCCATTAAACTAACCCTAGCTCTAACCCTAAACCCTAAACCCTAACCCTAACCCTAACCTTAAACCCTAACTCTAACCCCGTCTTCTTTTTACCTAGTAGATCAATAAATAAATAAATAATTTATCAGTCAAGAGTGGTTCCCCTTTGTTTATGTTGGAATTATAGGAAATAACCGATAGATAGATAGATAGATAGATAAAAATGTCACAATTGTATATAACACATCACTCAATAAGTTCCAGGCCTGGCATATAGATGGCGCCACTAATTTTTAAAAAATCAATATGATTTTTATAAAGTACTAACCTTCAAACGTCATGTGTCAAAATTTGAGCCCAATTGGATTATTAGTTTACAAATTATAGTTATTTAAGTGAAGCTACTGTTGCAAATTTTCAAAACAATAGAATAAACTGAATTTTGTGTGTTGATAAAGCATTGCTTTCTGATAGGGGAAAAAATACTGTTCAAGCAAAGCAATGGCTTGATAAGTGTTATTCAGACTCTGCTCCATCAGAAACAACGGTTAAGAGGTGGTATGCTGACTTTAAACGCGGTCGTATAGACACAAATGATGCTGAATGCTCAGGTCACCCAAATTCGGCAGTTGTCCCGGAAAATACAAAAAAAAAAAAAAAAAAAAAGACTCCACAAACTCTTTTTGACCGATCGTAAATTAAAGTTGCGTGAGATAGCAGAGGAGTTGAAGATATCAGAAGGCAGTGTATTCACCATTTTGCATGAACATTTGTCAATGAGAAATTTGTATTCAAAGTGGGTACCTCGTTTGCTCACAGTCGATCAAAAACAACAACGCGTTGACGATTCAGAGCGTTGTTTGCAACTGTTTCAACGCAACAAAAACGAGTTCTTTTTTCGTAAATATGTGACAATGGATGAAACATGGATCCACCACTTCACTCCGGAGTCAAACCGGCAATCAGCTGAGTGGACAGCGGCAGGTGAAAGCTGCCCAAAGCGACAAAAGACGCAAACATCAGCAGGCAAGGTTTTGGCCTGCATATTTTGGGATGCGCAAGGTATTTTGTTTATCGATTACCCTGAGAAAGGAAGAACCATCAATAGCGAATATCATATAGCATTATTGGTGCGTTTGAAGGAAGAACTCACCAAAACTAGTCACAAATGAAGAAGAAGAAGAAAAAGTTCTCTTTCACCAAGACAATGCACCGTGTCACAAGTCGATCGCAACGATGGCAAAATCTACATGAACTACACTTCGAATTGCTTCCGCACCCACCCTATTCCCCAGATCTGGCCCCCAGCGACCACCGACTGTTTGTAGACCCCAGAAGAATGCCCCAGAGAAAGAGATTTGGCGTAATTTATGAGGAAGTGCGTCCCGGTCTCCTGCCTCAAAAATTGCTACCCGGTGACTATCAAAATAACAATCCCAGCTCGTCGTAATTCTTGTTTATTTATCGTAATTTGTCGTAATTCTTGTTTAGATATGAAGATGGATATATAGTTTGGAATAGACTGAGATAGATAGATAGATAGATAGATAGATAAACAAACAAAATAATATAGATAGATATGAACAAATGGAGATAGTTAGATATTTTCGACAAGTAAATGTATGGGGGGGGGGTCGCTTCTTTTTTGTCGTTATTCTTGTTTATTTAAACTAAAAACAAGACATTAAACAAACATGAATAAAAAAAATCTTAGTATTTAAAGTAATATAGATAAATATGAACAAATTGAGATAGATAGATAGATAGATAGATATGAAGATGGATAGTTTTGAATAGACTGAGCTAAGTCGTTATTTTAATAGTCACCGGGTAGCAATTTTTGCGGCAGGAGACCGGGACGCACTTCCTCATAAATTACCAGATTTGGCTCCAATGAAGAAGTGATATCGGAAACTGAGGCGTATTTTGAGGCCAAGACAAATCGTTCTACAAAAAAGGCATCGAATTTTGCCTAAAAGTTGTTGTTTCATTAGTTAGGCCAGGGACTTATTGAGTGATGTGTTAATTGCATAATAGAATATAGTCATCGGATTCGTTAAGGTAAAAGGCGATATTTTCCGTCTATCATTTTACTCAAACTTGTATAAAAGAAAGACTGCTGCCTAAATACACAATGCTTGTTAGGTTAGGCCGCTTTAATTTATATGTTTGAAATTTGTTTGTGATAATTTTGGTTAACTTTCTTTGTGGGACCGAGAACTTTTCTGCGTCTCTCGGATTAAAATAATTTAGTTGAGGAAATAAAAACAAGAATAGGGTTTTTTGGTTGTTTTTTTTTAATATTCTAAGGGGAGACAAATTTGTTTGACCATTTGAAATTGCCAAATCTAAGGGAGATAACTTGGAGGAATTATCTCCCTTGAATTAGTAATCTTAGTTTAATTTGACGTAGGAGTTGTTTTTATTTTCACAGTCGTGTTTTTATACTGTATTCGGAAGGTGTATTACTACCTAATGGGCTGATAAGATTAATTGCCATTTTTCACTTTATATTCTTTCTCCTCCTCCTCCTCCTCCTCTCTCTCTCTCTCTTCTCTCTCTCTCTCTCTCTCTTTCCATATATACATATATATATATGTGAATGGTCAAACGATGTGTTTGAAATGGCGAAGGCTGACAATTTTTAGGGAGATTATGTGCTTAATTAAAGTCATACCTAATTTGTTAATTAATTAATTATAATTAAATGAATTAGGCGTGCATATCGGTTTAAATGTAACTTTTTCTCGATTGTTTACGCTTTATATTTAAACCGATATGCACGCCTAATTCATTTAATTATAATTAATTAATTAACAAATTAGATATGACTTTAATTAAGCACATAATCTCCTAATATATATATATATATATATATATATATATATGTGTGTGTGTGTGTGTGTGTGTGTGTGTGTGTGTGTGTGTGTGTATTTGGGCAACATTCTTTCATTTATGCATGTAGAATTAAACATTCGAGTTTTCTTGCTATCTCTGACCAGGAGCGAAAACCAAAGTTGACTGATAAATTATCTATTTATTTATTGATCTACAAGGAAAAAAGAAAACGGGGTTAGGGGTTAGGGTTATGGTTAGGGGTTAGGGTTAGCTTAATGGGAAAATAAATAAATAATTAATCAGTTAAGAGTAGTTCCCCTTTGATCGAATTATTATTAGTTACTTGAAACTATATAACTGTGTGTAAATTATTTGTATTTGATAAGAATACTTAATGTTATATAACTATGTGCAAAAAAAGAAATTAAGAAACGACTTCACAAAAAAGGTAAATATTAATGTACCATGAATGCAAATTTTATTATAGAATAACCATTGACGGGTTGATATGACGTTAAAATAAATCAATTCTTGGGACTCCGACTTCATTTAATGTTGGATTGTCTCCCTTTCACTATAACATTCAAAAATATTTTTCAGATTTTAATCAAGAGATGATTTTGAGTACTTGTTCATAATTCCTATCTTTTTAAGTAAAATGTACATGGGATTTTTTTTTGTGTAAATCTCTTATCTTTTTCTTTTTCTTTTTTTTTTATTTTCCTTTTTTTTTTTTTTCCATTTTATTTTCCATTTTTTATTTATTTTTTTTATTTTTTTATTTTTTTTTTTTTTTTTTATTTTTTCCATTTTTTTTTTTCATTTTTTTTCCATTTTTTTTTCATTTTTTTTTTTCTCATTTTTTTCCATTTTTTTTTTTCATTTTTTTTCTCTCTGTTTAGCATGACTAAATCACTTGTAAAGATAAAGTACTTTTTGTGCTGTTTTATGTCCAGTTTAAATTGCACAGGAGAACATTAAGCTTGAGAGATCACAAGGAATACTATATTAAGTTGGTTGGTTTTATTTATTTTTTATTTTTTTAATCTTTTTTTTTTCTACAATACTTTTTTTTGTGTTATCCATTTGTGAATTGCATAATCCATTTGCTGTATATATATATATATATATATATATATATATATATATATTTGTAGAATGTAAAGGTTAGAAAAATAACAATAGGTAATTTTTTTCTTCCCCCTCCTTTTTCTTTTTTTTTTTTTTTTTTTCTTTTTGTTTTTTGTTTTTCAGTAAGAAAGAGACATTCAGAGGAATTACAAACCGTGAGGAGGGGGTTTCGAAAATTCCTGGTCCCACCGTTCGAAAGGTTAAGGCTTGAGGTGTTGAAAAGAAGCAGTTGGTGGAATTGTTTCTGTACACAAAGAATAGGTTGGATGTGGGAAATATATAAGGACTTAAGGATTAGCAAATGGAGATCACTGCTAGAACCGTGAGGATAGAAAACATGGCTGGATGGTATGCCCGTGCGCATGTGGGGTGACTTAACAAGTGTTGACCAATGGCAGATAAAGAGTTTATATCAGCAGTGGTAGGACAGTCCAACTTGCCAGAACGATCATTAGAGGGTATGTGTTTTTTACCTATTGCTATATATATATATATATATATATATATATATATATATATATTGGATCTCTCTGGTGATCGTAAAATATATAAACAAACGTATGTATTTAATAGTTTAACCACCACCCCTTTACGCCAGCTGTCAAATGGCCGAGAGATTAACGAATCGGGCGGACGAAAAAAGTCAGTCGTGTTTCGCTCCTGGTCAAAGGTAGTTGCTGTGAACCAATGGTTCATTCGTTCGTTGGTTGGTGGGTGGTTGGATTGGTTGGTTGGTTGTTGTGTGTCGAATTTGTCTGTTGTATTTTACGGCATGTCAACCCTTTTGGGGTTGACATGCTATTTTATTTATATTAGACAATGAAAACACTTGGGTATAAAATACGAGGCACCTTTTCTACCATCTCGACCCTGATATACGAAAAACAACAAGAAGACATAAACATCTACACTTAAAGAAGAAATATTCTGTGGTCTTTAATTAAACCTACTTAAACCATAAATATATGTGTGTGTCTTTGTGTGTGTGTGTTTGTGTCTTTGTGTGTGTCTTGTGTGTGTGTGTGTCTTTGTGTGTCTTTGTGTGTATCTGTGTGTGTCTCTGTGTGTGTCTCTGTCTGTGTCGCTGTGTGTGTCTGTGTCTGTGTGTGTTTGTGTGTCTTGGAGTGTGTGTCTTTGTGTGTGTCTTTGTGTATGTGTGTGTGTGTGTGTGTGTCTGTCTGTCTGTCTGTCTGTTGTGTGTGTGTGTCTTTGTGTGTGTGTGTGTCTTTGTGTATGTTTTCGTCTGTGTCTATGTGTGTGTCTTGTGTGTGTGTGTGTTGTGTGTGTGTGTGTGTGTGTGTGTGTGCATTTCAAACAATAAGATATAAACGTCATTTCTTACTACATTTTCATCAACCAAAAACGGTTGATGTTTAAAACCTTTTAAAAAATTGCCTAACTATCTATCTATGGAAAGTATATAAAAAATGGAATAAATCCGACAGTAGGAGGTATAGATATAGAAAAACATTACTAAATAATGTGCTAGCAAACGTTCTGCCAAAGACGATTTCTTTTATTTATTTGTTTTATTATTCTTATTGGGTATTCTTTTTTTTTCAAACTCAATTTTTTTTAACTCAATTTTGTAAACTCATTTTTTTTAATCTATTTAACCCATAGATGGGATCTTAAAAGGTACTTACCTGGGAGCAATGGCAATGAAGGGGTACTCCACATTCCCCAAAGGTCCAAATTGGAATTTTACATTCGATGCAGTTTAACGTCATACCCAGGACTTATTGTCCTCACCAACTCTCTTCTAGCACATTGTGTGATAAAAGAGGTTGGGGGTTGCCATAACGACAATAAGGTTGGGACAATCACAAAGGTTCTAGACGCCGGTTGATTGGAGGGGGTCTCTCCAACTGTCCATCTAGCCTAAGTAAAGCCAGTGTGGCGTGTTACATGCCATGGACAGCTCAGCCACTAGGATTCCGTCATTAACCATCACAGGTCGCCACCCACGGCCAACAGGTGGTTCCATTGGGGGTCTTATCACTCTGCAAAGGTGCAGTAGGTTTATTCTACTGTCCACCGATAGGGCTAAGAGACTATAGGGAATTACAGTGAATTCACAAGACGATCAACGATTGGTTTTTAGCGAAACGGCACTTGTAGCAAACATCAGATTCATTTGATATTCATATTTATTTCATATTTGATATCTATTAAAATTAATCAATATCTTGAATAGTATTATTTGTATTATTCGGACTATTGTCCTCATCTTCATTGTTATCTGGAATGAGAACAGGATACCCCTGGGAACTGAATAAAGGGTTAGGTTCAAAGTTCCGTGATGGCTCCCGATAACGACAAGAAGGTTCCCGATTACAAGAAGATTCCCGAGTCCGAGATGGTTTCCGAGTCCGAGAAGGTTCCCGAGTCCGACAAGAAATACCTGAAGAAGGCCGGAGGGCATATCGACCGAAACGTTGTACAGATAACAATGAAGATGAGGACAGTAGTCTGAATAATACAAATAATACTAATTATCAAGACTCATCCCCAAAATTCAGAGAAATAGTGTAGATAACAATAAAGATGAGGGCAATAGTTCGAATAATCCAAATAATCCAAATTATCAAGCCTCATCCCAAAAATTCAGAGAAATAATCAATATCTTGTTTTTCATTGTTATTTTGTTGGAGTTGCTTTTGTTTTTATGATATTTTATTGATAAATGGAAACAAAATGTGACATTTTTTAATCGAGGGAAAATTTAACCAACGCAATAATTTTTCCTTAGCAATTAAACTGTAAGAATATTCGTGATTTGGGCTCATAAAACGAATGGAAATAAGCATGAATAAATTATTTATAATTAACATAATGAAGTTTGTTCATTTTCAGTCAGAAATACTAAGAAATAAACTTTCTTTCTGTTTTCTTTTTTATTATTTTCTTTCTGAAAAGACATTAAAATTGAATTTATTTATTGTAAGGTATTTGTTGCATTGAAAGAAAACGTCCATATTTTGCTCATGCGAAGAATGTTTCAGCAGATATGCAAATTAGATCGATAGTGATGATTTACTGAAGTTGATTCAGCCAGTAAAAATTCGTTTGAATTCAGAGTTTTATTTCTCCTAGACTGGTTACCAAAACTAAATAACTCAGTCTGCCTTACTATTTTCCTATAGTTGGTTGGTTGGTTGGTTTTTTACGGCATATCAACCCTTGTTGGCTTATTCTATACTGAAGACGTTTTGTTTTACTCATTCTTGATGGGGACTCAATTTTTTTTACTCTATTTTTTTAAACAGATTTTTAAACAATTTTTTTTCTATTTAATCCATAGATGGTATTTTAACAGGTACTACCGCTTCAGGTCAAGTGGACCTGGGAGTAATGGTGATGAAGGGGTACTCCACATTTCCCAGAATTCCAGAATTGGAACTTCATCATCAGAGTTTAACGTCATACCCAGCACATTAAGACCCTCAGCCAGCACCTTCAAAAAAAGGATCGGGGCTTATACTAAGGGTAATACGTGCTAGGGTTTGACGTGTCCAGCCGATTGATCGGGGGGGGGGGATTTCTCCGATCGCCTATGTAAGGACCAAAGTGGAGTGTTGTATGTCATGGACTGCTCAGCCACCAGTATTTCGTCCTTAAGCATTAAGGGTCGCAACCGATGGCCAACGGGTGGGCCCTTTGGACAGAAAAATCAGTTTCTCATATTCTATGATTATATTATTGAATAATCATAATATTGTCAGTATCAGCCAAACAACAAGGGAATCTATCTCCTTTTCACTAGTGCTAGACCAGGATTGTTTTTGTTGAGGTGGAGGGCCACACCTACCGTTGGCTCTAAGAGGCATTACCATAGAGATCAGATTACCAAAACGGTGCTACTAATGCAGTGAGTTAGCAGGGTCAGCCAGTATCGAACCCAGAATATTCTTGTGATTCCTAAGTGAATGCTCTACTGTCTGAGCTCAGGGTTTTTTGTAATGTAATATTCAAAAAACATCATTTTTAAGTTGATATGTATCTGAACAACAACAAAAAAAAACAGTAGCTTGTTGATTTAGTTTGCAATTTTACAGTAAGGTCACGTGAGTATTAGGAGGAGAGTCCGTCGTCTAAGTACTTCAAGTGGGTTCTTAAATAGTGGCTAGTGTTACATAATCTATGCGGTTGCATAAGATTATTGTCAATCCCCCCTGTAATTCTGAGGGGATGACCCTTTTCATATCATGGCCGGGTCCTTCCATGGAAAATTACAGAAGCCCGCCAAATATGTGAAGTCACGTATGTATCTGAACAACAAAAAAAAAACAGTAGCTTGTTGATTTAGTTTGCAATTTTACAGTAAGGTCACGCGAGTATTAGGAGGAGAGTCCGTCGTCTAAGTACTTCAAGTGGGTTCTTAAATAGTGGATAGTGTTACATAATCTATGCGGTTGCATAAGATTATTGTCAATCCCCCTGTAATTCTGAGGGATGACCCTTTTCATATCATGGCCGGGTCCTTCCATGGAAAATTACAGAAGCCCGCCAAATATGTGAAGTCACGTGGGACCTTTTTGAGTCCCCAATTTTGCAGTTAGACCTCAGGCTATTTTAGATCCTGTCGGCTATTTTAGATCCTGCCTAAAACTGGAACTCACGCGCGCTATGTTAGTCAGATATTTAGTCACATGAAATGTATAGTTAAGGAAATAAAAGTTTGTATAAGTAATATGTTCTTGTGGTTGATGAATGTCATGGTAACAAGACTAAGAAATGAATCCAGGACGACCAGCCAGCAAGAACATAGCAAAAGAAAGTCCAGACCTTAGAAGATTCCAGACCAAGTTAAGATGATAGAAGAAATACCAAAGACGATCAGAATATTAAAGACGGCCAAGAAATAGAATTAAAGAAAGAGGTATGCAACATTATAATTATTTAGTGCCAGTGAAGAAGGCGCTATGCAACACTAGAACCATCGCCACTGTTGAGAACGGAGGAGATGGGTCATTCCATTATATCAACTAGCAAATATATGCACCCTCCGGGTGCAAGTATTTAAGTTTTAATCTAATAATATATTATATTAAATTAGAAAGGCTAATGAAACTAAATAAGAATGCAGATAAAAAGATTTGAAACAGAGGGTGGTATAATCGAAAAATAGAACAACTGAAGCTTACTCTTTCATCACTCTCGTCTTTCATTGATATTTTTTCCAATTTAAGTATTTAGTTGAAATAGGAAGTAAATAATAAAATGACAGTTTTTTCTTGTTAATGGATTTCATTTAAGATTCATTGAAGAGATTTTTGCTTATATTCATTAAAATAAAACCAAACAGTTAGAAATCAATAACACTGAGCACATACTTATCAAATTCGATTTTTTAATATCAATATGCAAATTGGCCTTCCCATTCACACTGCAAACCACTATATTTTGTATATATAAATACAATTGCATGTTAATAATATGTAGATATGGTCAACAGTATTAATAATATAAAACAATTTTATTAATAATTGAGGTTTGAATAAAAATAAAATCATGGAGAATGTGATGTAAATAACTATGGGAATTGTGACTCGATTAGTAATATAGTTTCGGTTACAGACAGAAAAACACACAATCTCCATTATAATAAGATTTAGTGCCAGTGAAGAAGGCGCTATGCAACACTAGAACCATCGCCACTGTTGAGAACGGAGGAGATGGGTCATTCCATTATATCAATATTGATGATAGATTTACAATTCGAGATATAGTCCTGGGCATGACGTTAAACTGCATCAGTTGATGAGGCTCCAGTTCTGCAGCTCTGGGGAATGTGGAGTACCCCTTCACCACCATAACTCCCAGATCCACTCTGACCCGGTGTGGTAGTTTCTGTTAGGGTCCCATCAAATATGAGTTTAAAAACATCCCACACTCACAAGACCTCTAGAATTGGAACCTCACTATTGGATGAAGTTTAACGTCATACCCAGTACACTAAGACCCTCAGCCACCACCTTCAAACACATATAGAATACAAAGAGCTGGGGGGTGCCATAAGAGCAATACGGTCGGGACAATTATATAGGAGCTAGGGCTTGATGTGACCAGTAGATTGATCCGACCGCCCGTCTATCACAAATAAGCACCAAAGTAGAGTTTTGCATGTCATGGACTGCTAACCATCAGAATTCCGTCCTTTGTCATCACAGGTCGCCACCCACGGCCAACAGGTGACCCCATTATGGAGGGGTCTTACCCCTCTGCAGAGGTACAGTCGGCGTATTCTATAGCCACAAACGACAAGGCTTGTAGTTTTAAAGGGCGTCTTATATGATTGTTAGCAAACTAGACTAGCACACGAATATTTGTGAGTTCGATTCTCTGTATTTCTGGCCTTGTGCCAGACTCTACTTAGTAAAGTATAAATAAAGATAAAAATACGTAGATATTGACATGTTTTTTCTCTTTCCTTTTCTTTTTCTATAATCTTTGTTTTTTTTTTTTTTGTAATCTTTAGACGGTTTTGTCAAGGACACAGTAGCTACTTCTTTACTTCTCCACAGATAAAATTTAAGTAGCATCTAACTCCAAGAAACATACCGCCCTGTCGGCTGGGGCTGTAGAAAACACCAACTGCACCTCTACATAGGGGTAAAATCCCTCCAATGGGTCCACCATGACATGCAACAATGCACCTTGACTCTTATTTAGGCTAGACGGGCGGTTGGACAGGCCTACTCCGATCAATCAGCTTGTCACGTCATGCCATAGTACCTATATGATTGTCCCAACCCAATTGCCCTTATGGCAACCCCAACCCTTTTAATAATATATATATATATTTACCAACCCCTTCGCACGAGCAGAATGCGACACAAGTCAATTTCTTGAGCGGAGTTTAACAGGTTTGAATTCAGAGTCTTCCTTCTCCTAGACTGGTTAACTAGCCCAGGTTAAAGAGCCCAGTCTACCCTGTCCATAGCTGGAGGAAGAATTGGATTCATACCTTTCCCAATGGTATTAGCGCCATGGGAAATGCAAACAGTTTCATCCAGGAATTGAACTCGGGTCGACGAGTCCATTTCCTGCGACTCTAACCATTACACCACACGCCTTTTAATAATATATGTGCTAGAAAGCTGTACTTGAGCCCTAGGGAGTGTGGAATGTTTTTAAACTCTTTTCTTAAAATATTTTAACCAATTGATGAGAACTTAATAGGTATTACTACACCGGGGACTGAGTCGACCTGGGAGTAATGGTGATGAAGGCGTACTCCACACTCCCCAGAGCTCCAGAACTGGAGCCTCATCAACTGATGAATTTTAGTGTTGTTCCCAGGACACCCTTTTGTGGGTGGGTCTTATCCCTGTGTAGGGGGGATGCAGTCGGAGTATTCCCAATCCTGACTACAGGACGGAAAGTACTAGAGGAATTACTTTTATGATAAATATTGTTTCTCAAAACATTTTAAGTGAATAGAATATTCGGTTATTTCCTATAACTCCAACATAAAAGGGGAACCACTCTGATTGACTGATAAATTATTTATTTATTTATTTATTGATCTACTAGGAAAAAAGAAAACGGGCTTAGAGTTAGGGTTAGTGTTTAGGGTTTCGGATTAGTTTACTGGGAAAATAGATAAATAATTTATCAGTCAATCAGAGTGGTTCCCCTTTTTTAATATTGGAGTTATAGGAAATAACCGAATATTCTTTTCAGTCATTTAGTTTATCATAGATGTGAGAGAGTGGACCTGGGAGTAATGGCAGTGAAAGGGTACTACACGTTTCCTATGTAATTGAAACATCAACACTAAATGCAGTTTAACGGTATACCCATGACACCACCTTGAATTGTTTATTTGTTTTTGTTTTACGGCATATCAACCTCGGTGGGTCATTTAATGCCTACAAAGTTTTGAAATCAATTCATTCTTGATGGGTACTCAAAAGCATATGTCGATATTTGGGAATCATGCGCCCGAGGGGGGGGCAGAATCAAGGTCTCTGTCCAATTCACAAAGCTTTTCCAGGGCATTGTCGAGGTCTTCAATGAATGCAAACAAGATATCGTGCGCCTAGTGCTCTGCACATATGTTTGGTTGGTTGGTTGGTTGGTTGGTTGGTGGTTGGTTGGGTTTTTACGACATGTCAACCCTTATTGGGTCATTTTATGCCGAAGACGTTTTAGTTTTATTCATTCTTAATGGGTACTCAATTTGTTTTAAACACATTTTTTTCTTTTTAACCCATAGATGGGACCCTAACATGTACTACCACTCCGGGTTAGAGTGAACCTGGGAGCAATAGTGATGAAAGGTGATCCACATTCCCCAGACTTCAGAACTGGTGGGAATTATACAAGAAATTGGTTAGTTGGTTGGTTGGTTGGTTGGTTGGTTGGATTTTACGGCATGTCAACCCTTGTTGGGTTATTTTATGCTGAAGTCGTTTTTTTTGGGGGGTGGGGTTCATTCTTGATTCTTTTTTAAACTCAATTTTTTAGTAGTTATTTTCCGGCATCCTACCATGTCACACGAAGTCCGATTATTGAGAGGGCCACGCACAAACCGAAGATCATGCAGTAGCTAGAGTAAAAATTGCGTGTATCCCTTCGGCATTTCTCTTTTGAGGCGCCTCATGCACTGGGCAATAACCCCAGCCCTGGTCCTTTTAGACGATGGGAGATGGCCCCCTGGGATCACGTTAATAGTTATATCTTACCGGTCTAATGGCCCAAACCCTGGATACTGGGTCCGAAGCCAGGTAAATATAGACAGGTCAGAAACTATCAGGCGTAACACGTAACACACTCAGTGCCTATAACCACCATGCGTCATTCATTTGGTTACATAACTTAAATTCAGCTATAAATAAAAATAACGGTAAAGAAATGCGGTTTAGCTAAGCCGGTAGAGCATCCGCCTAGGAATCACAAGGTTTTAGGTTCAATACCGGCCTTCGCCAACTCAGCGCATGAGTAGCCCACCTTGGGTAATATGATCTGTGTGGTAAAGTGTGGAGTTGATTGTGTTACATAATCTATGCATAGATTATTGTCAACCCTCTGTATTTCTGAATATATATCACGGGCGGGACTTTCCATGGAAGATTACAGAAAGCCCGCGAAATACATGAAGTCACGTGGGACCAAGTTAATCCTCAGTTCCAGCTTGGATGTCGGGCAGAAAACATGTCTGCCTTAGCTTAGCTCAAATGCACACGCCGTTGTGTTAGTTAGAAGAAGAATTTTAGTTAAGTAAATAAAAGTTTAAAGAAATAAGATGGTGTTCTTGTTTGATGAATGTCTTGGCAAAAAGACTGACCAAGAAGAAGGAATGCATCAAAGGAATCTAGAAATAGAATTCAACATGGAGAGAAAGAATAGAAACGACTAGAGATCACCAAATGGCCTAAGAAGTAAGTAATGCAAAATGCATATGCATCTCTTTGTCT
Source organism: Doryteuthis pealeii (assembly GCA_023376005.1). Taxonomy (NCBI): domain Eukaryota; kingdom Metazoa; phylum Mollusca; class Cephalopoda; order Myopsida; family Loliginidae; genus Doryteuthis; species Doryteuthis pealeii. The sequence continues at coordinate 42,342,757 of CM042164.1, forward strand.
GCCTATGTCTATCTCTCTCCCCTCTCCAGTAAAAGAACACTTTGTATATACCAACATGGGTATATGTGTATGAGTATGTAACAGATGGTAATTGTGGTGCTTTAACTCAGACCCATAACAATTTCCCTGGTCTAGCGCAAGTGAAATGTGGATACAATTCCCATTTGTAGGGTGGGTTTTCATCTATTAGGAAGAAATACGTTTTAGCTCAGTCGGTTGAGTATCCAGCAAGGAATCACAAATTCCCACAAGTTACTTTAGGTAATCTGATCTGAGTGGTAAAGTGGGGAGCTGACGGCAAGTGTGGTGCTCCACCTCACGTGCAAAACAATTTCCCTGGTCTAGCACCAGTTAAAAGGGATACACTCCCTCGATATATCCGGCTGATACCAATAATACGCCAATACGCTGACTGTACAACTACAAAATAATTTAATTCTATCAGTGAATTATCAATCGTAACGAAAAATGCAATGACGCTGACGGTAGGTGTGGCGCTTCACCTAAAAAAAAAATCTCTCTGGTCTGACGCTAGCGAAAAATGGATAGACTCCCTCGCTATCCGGCTGATACCGGCAATTGGCCATTCCACTGTCGTTACTACTTTATATTATTGCTATCTGTGAACTACCAATCGTGACGAAAAATGCCGCCCTGTCGGTGGGGCGTTAGAATGCACCGACTGCACCTCTGCAGAGGGGTAAGACTTCCCCCACCTGTTGGCCGTGGGTGGCGACCCGTGATGCTTAAGGATAGAACCCAGGTGGATGAGCAGTTCATGACATGCAATACTACACTTGGCCCTATCTTGGGCTAGACGGGCGGTCGGAGAGGCCCCCTCCGATCAATCGGCTGGTCACGTCAAGCCCTAGCACCTATATGATTTTCCCAACCCTATTGCCCTTATGGCAAGCCCCAACCCCTTTTTATCATATGGGTGCTAGAAGGCGGTGGCTGCGGGTCTACATGTCCTGGGACTGACGTTAAACTCTATCTGATGGTGAGGTTCTAGTTTTGGAGGTTTGGGGAATGTGGAGCACCCCTTCATCACCATTGCTCCCTGGTCCACTCTGACCCGGAGTGGTAGTACCTGTTAGGGTCCCATCTATGGGTTAAATAGAAAAATGTATTTATAAAAAAAATTGTATTATCCATTAAGAATTGATTTATTTCAAAACTTTATCGGCATTAAATGACCCACTGAGGTTGATATGCCGTAAAACAAAACAAACAAATAAACGAAAAATGCATGTCTCAACGTGGCTTTTTAACACGTTGAGATATCTTGAGATATAAGACCAGATTCAAGATATTGCAATTGCGCCACAAACTGGATAAGCATTTTTCTTTGTAGTGCATTAGGCAATAATCTACTTTACACATGCTGTCAAAAAATGATAACATAATCTAACTATATATCTATATATAATGGAGATAGACTGCATTTTTGTCTGAAGCCGAAACTATATTACTACTCAAGTCACAATTCCTTTAATTATTTACGTCAAATTCTCCATGATTTCATTCTTTTAAACCTTCAGTTATTAATAAAAATTGTTTTACATTATTAATACTGTTGACCATATCTACGTACTAATAACATGCAATTGTATTTATATATACAACAAAATAGCGATTTACAGTTTGAACGAGAAGGCTAATTTGCATATTGATATTTAAAATTTTATTTTAATAAATATGTGCTTGGTATTATTGATTTCTAATTGTTTGGTTTTATCTTAAGAAATATAAACAAAAATCTCGTAGATAAATCTTAAAAGAAATTTATTTACAAGAAGAAATAACTGTAATATTATCCTTTACTTCCTATTTTAACTAAATAGTTAAATTAGCAAAATTTACCAATGAAACAGGGGAGTAATGGAGAATGATGGAATAGTTAGTTTCAAAGTTGTTCTATTTTTCGATTATACCCCCTCTGTTGCAGATCTTTTTATCTGCATTCTTAGTCAGTTTCATTAGCCTTTCTAATTTAATATGATATTTTATTATATTAAAACTTAAATACTTGCACCCGGAGGGTGCATATATTTGCTAGTATATATATATATATATATATATATATATATATATATATATATTACTACCAAATGCTAAGCGTTCCATTCGACGTCCTCTCTTACGCTACAAGGACAAATTGAAGGACAATTTAAAACGCCTCGATATTGACCTGAGTGCTTGGGAAGATCTAGCATCGGATCGGGAGGAATGGCGTAAGACCTGTTTCGCTAAACTAAAGAGCTTTGAACAATATAGACTGAAGCATAGAGATCGGCTCCGCATAACTTTAAAAGAAAAACATTTAACTCCTGCCTTGGATCATTTCGTTTGTCAGTGTGGCTTCATGGCTCGCAGCAGGGCTGGGTTGCTGTCACACTCGAGGAAACATAAAATGTCTTCTTGACAGCATGCACAACATGGGAGGAATCAAATCACTCACTGCTGACCCTCATCTATCCTTCTCGATAGGAGAGTCCACATATATATATATATATATATATATATATATATATATATATATATATATATAAGTAAAAAATATAACAAAAGACTTAGATTTTTGCATTTATAGTCTATTTCAGGAAGCTTAGACAAAGTGTCTAACACCCCTAAATTATCAGATTCGCATCTGTTGATTTGTGGTTGTTAGACACTTTGTCTAAGCTTCCTGAAATAGGCTATAAAGCAAAAAACCTCAGTCTTCTGTTATATTTTTATTTATAAATTTCCTCTGTGACTCTAACAATAAGAGCACACATTGAGCTCTGCAAACTGCGACACGTTTTTAAAAAACTCCTATGTCGTAAGGAAGATTTCTTCTCCGGATTTTTGAATTAGACGCCAAAAAACAATCTCCTTGGTCTAGCGCTATTGAAAAGGGGATAGACTCCCTCGCTGACTGGCTGATACCGACTTTAGGCCGCCCGACGACTTTTTATATATAGATTAATAACCAAGTTTTATATATGTATATTTATAAGGGCCAGGTTAGCTCAGTCGGTAGAGCGTTCGGCTAGAAACCACAAGGTTCCTAGTTCGATACCGGTCCCCGCCAACTCAGCATATGAGTAGCACAGGGATCTGTGCGGTAAAGTAAGGAACTGATGGTAGGTGTGGCGCTCCACCTCAGATGCTAAAACAATCTCTTTGGTCTAGCGCTATTGAAAAGGGGATAGACTCCCTCGCTGACTGGCTGATACCGACTTTAGGCCGCCTCGACGACTTTACTTTACTTAATTTTATATATATATATATAAATATATATATATTTAATCATGTATTAACAACAGAATCGTAACTTTTCTTTGTACGAGTCAATAATATTACTTTCCCCTTTTTTTCAAATGTCACCGAATATTCTTTATTCTCTAACCGTAACTATCACAAAACATCACTCTATTTCTCCAACCGTAAGCGTCTCAAAAAAAATTTTCAAAACAAATATTTTTTCGAACACTTCAAAATTCTCTGTATTTTGACCGTTTTAACTTCAAATAACAAATATTTTACCTGAAAAAGGCTTTTTTTCTTTGTATACTTAAATATTTTATAATTTTCTATTATTATTATTTTATTTTATATTTAAAATAATAATAAAGAGAATGCAATGTGTACATGAACAAACTACTGGCCGAAACACGTGTTGGTAATTCATTAAATTTAGTGTGAGTTTGTCTTGTTAATTGTTTGTACTTATTTGTTCTATGTTTGTATGTATCCGTTTGGCACCCGATGATGGTGCTTAATAAATGTGTTAAGCACACCATTCACAAGTAGTGGTAAGAAAGCCACTGTGAGCGGTTTAAAGTAGACAAAGAGTTGATGTAAGAGTAAGGCTATTTCCTAGTTGAGTAACATGAGTGACCCAGAAAAAAAAAGAACCCAAATTATTTATTTATTTTCCCATTAAACTAACCCTAAACCCCAACCCTAACTCTAACCCTAACCCTAACATACTGTGCATTTATTATAACTCCTTCCTGGAGTTATTCTAAAGGTTTCCAATGATGCCCCACGTGCATTTAAGGCAAAGTTTTCTTTAGAAAAAAAAGAAAATGTATCTGGAGTTGAAAGGTATATATTTATCTGATGTCTGTGCTTTTAATCTTATTGGTAAAAATGCGTCCAAAACATCTCTCATGACAAACAATATGTACAAGATCACTGTGTGTCCAAATGTTATACTCTCTCTCCTTGCATTTTTCGTTACGATTGAGAATTATCCTGATGAGTCATTTAGGTGAAACCTAGGTAGGTAGTTTCTGACTCCTGCTAGGGAAAAGTGAGTTTGCAAAGTGATGTTAGGGAAAAGTGAGTTTGCAAAGCGAATTAAATCTTTAAAAAAATAAATACGGCCGGACAAACATTAAAATCAGTTTGTAAGATTTCTTTGAAAGAGAAGGTTTGATCTAATTTAAGCTATGGGTAGGTGCTTATAAAATTTAGCATACAAATACATTCTAAAATTCACCCCATCTCTCTCTCTCTCTCTCTCTCTCTCTCTCAGTGTGTGT
>CM042164.1:42347354-42349854 GCA_023376005.1 Doryteuthis pealeii
AAGAGAGAGGATGAAAAAGAAAGCAAGAAAGAGAAGATGAAGAAGGTGAATAAGAATAGAAGATGAAGAAGAAAAGAAGTGGGAAGAAGATGAAGGTGAATAAGAAAAAAATGTAGAAGAAAATAGAGAGAAGAAAGAAGAAAAGATGAAGAAAAGATGTAGAAGAAAACAAGAGAGAAGAGGAAGAAGAAAAGATGAAGAAAACAAATGAAGACAAGAAGAAAAGAAGGGGGATCAGAAAAGAGGAGGAAGAAGGCAGCAAAAATAAAATAAAAAAGATGAAGAACAAGTATAAAAAACAAGAAGAAGAAAAGAAAAAGAGAACAAGATCAAGAATAAATTAAAAAAGAAAATGAAAGAGAATAAGTAACAGAAGAATAAGAAGGACAGGAAAATGAAAAAGATGAGAAAAGTAAGAAGATAACAAGAACAAGGACAGGAAAATGAAAGAAGTAGAAGAAAAAGAAAAACAGGAATAAGAAGATGAAAAAGATGATCACTATTATTATTATTATTATTATTATTATTATTATTATCACTTATTATTATTATCTCTTCTTTTTCTTCTTCTTGACAAGCCATTACAATAACAGAATGTATGTGAATTTAATTTTAAAGCTGATCAGATTAGCTGTAGGCAAAATTAGGGGGTTCATTTTCAAGAACATTTTCATTAGTAGCAATATGATAAAGAAAAGCTTGTTAATAACCTAAGCTAATTAAGTAGAATAACACCTCTGTAAGCTTGTAAAAGATAATAGAATTAACTTTATGAAATGTGTTTTTCTCTAACACTTGTTATATAAAAATGACTGGAAATTGAAAAATTGACAAGTAGAGAAAAACATAAACAAAATCAATCATCAGTAATTTACAAAAGTTAGAAAACTGAATTTTTAGAGTGATAAAATTCAGGGTTATATATATATTTTTTTTTGTAAAATGTCATACAAAATAAACATTAACAAAATAATATAGCAAAGACACATCTCAAATTACTTTGGAGTTTTTCATACTAAAAAAATAAATAAACAGATAAAAAGACAATAACAACAACAACAACAACATACATATGATCGTTGAAATATTAAGTTTTATATTTCTAAAATATGTCTTACAGTTACTTTAGTTGTTTAAAGAAAATGACAATTTAATTTTAAATGACGTTAATTTTCTGAAAGAATTCAGTAATTAAATTTTTCTTCTTTCATCTTTTTTTTTTTTTTTTTTGTTCCAGTCTGTTCGTAGTCGAATAGCAAATGGTCAAATTATCTAAAGAATTGTTTATATTTGTTTTCAAGAAAGGAAAAAAAAAAAAAAACTTTTTCAAGTCACTTGCTCATAAAGTACACTCAACAACAATAAAATTAAATTTTCTACAGAGACAGAATTGACATCTTTTTGTAAAGTATATTGAATAGAGTCAAAGAAATAAATGAAATTAAAAGACAGTGTCATTAAATAAGAACTTTTATAAATTCTTCAACTGTGTAAATTATCGAGATATTAAAGCGTTAAATTAAATTGCAAAGAATTCCAAACTAAGATGCTCTCATTGTAAAAAACATTTTTTTTTTTTCTTAAACTTTTTAAAGTGGAGTTAATGTTTGTTTTTCCTAACTTAAACAAGTGCACACATATAGCATGCATTCAAATGTAAATATTGAAATGTTTGGACGCACTGTAAAATATTTCAGGCTATTAGAAGAAAAATTTCTTAAGAGAATAAATCAGTGTTGGTATCTTCCTAATAAGTTGATAATCTTAATGTGCAAACCTACAAATCAATATCTATAAAGATTTATATGTGTATGTATATATACATATATATATATATGACTGGGAGGCAATTTAAAAATTTCTGAGTCTCAGTTTTCTATGAGAGACTAATTGACAGCAAGACATTTAGCTGCAGGTTAACAAAGGGGAAAGGAGGAAAAATAACGTTTCTACTGCATACATCTTCTTATAGCCCAGAGTCACAATGGATTATGTCTCTATTGAAGGATTGAAGATGTTATATGTACTGAATATCATATGTAAAAATTTGCCTATCTGGGAGGGATATCTTTCACTATAAAATAATCCAAGTATCCTGGGTTAATAACTTAGATTAAAATATAACAATAACTTTAGCACTGTATAAATCAAATCAATACAACAACAAAAAAAAAACACAAAACAAGAAAAGATAGAGAGAAAAATTCAAAGCTATCTAACCTGTGTGGATAAATCCTCTTGGGTGCGTGATGAGAGGATGTGTTCAAGTGTTGAATCCTGCTGTAACTGCTGCTGTTGTGTGACAACATCATTAGTTAAGTGAGTGTGTATGTATGAGTGTGTGTGGATGGAGGCTGGTGTATTGTGTGCTTGAGTGAACAATTGTGTGCGGGTGTGTGAGGCGGTGTGCATGCCTATGCATGTGTTTGTGTACGTGTGTATGAGTGTGAGAAGGAAGGAAGCTTTCCATCCTACCAAGTGTGTTGTGTGTGTAATGGCT
>CM042164.1:42354854-42379854 GCA_023376005.1 Doryteuthis pealeii
ATTCATGTTCATGACACTAATACATTCTTCTATGTACTAGACATGAGACTTTGATGAGTTGTGGTGCAACTGAGCACTGTTCACATACATGTATATTATTACTGTATGCTATTCATGTTCATGACACTAATACATTCTTCTATGTACTAGACATGAGATTTCAATGAGTTGTGGTGCAACTGAGCACTGTACACATACATGTATATTATTACTGTACACTATTCATGTTCCTGACACTAATACATTATTCTATGTACTAGACATGAGACTTTGATGAGTTGTGGTGCAACTGAGCACTGTTCACATACATGTATATTATTACTGTATGCTATTCATGTTCATGACACTAATACATTATTCTATGTACTAGACATGAGAAGGCGGTGACCGAGGGTCTACATGTTCTGGGAATGACGTTAAACTCTATCTGATGGTGAGGTTCCAGTTATCACCATTGCTCCCCGGTCCACTCTGACCCGGAGTGGTAGTAGTTAGCGTATTCTAATTACTTGCTGGTGCAATAGGATTTATGATGATGTAAGCATCAATATGTCTTACATTTTTAACGTCATCGTCTGCTCTTCTTCCATTACACCTGAAATTAGGGCCTACAGAGCCCTATCGGCAGCGACTTTAGAATACACTGACTGCACCTCTGCAGATGGGTAAGGCCCTCGCCCTCAATGGGGCTACCTGTTAGCTGTGGGTGGCGATCCGTAATACTTATGGACGAAACCCGGGTGGCTGAGCAGTTAATTCGCTGTTGAATGCAATGGGGATATATATATATATATATATATATTTACCAATCCCTCCGCACGATCAGGATGTGACACAAGGTCAATTTCTTAAGCAGAGTTTAACAGGTTTCAATTCAGATTTTTCCTTCTCCTAGACTGGTCACCTAGCCATGGTTAAAGAGCCCAGTCTGTCCTGCTATTTATCCATAACTGGAGGGAGAATTGGATCCATACCTTTCCCAAGGGTATTACCAGGAATTGAACTCGGGTCTACGAGTCCATTTCCCTCGTTTCTAACCATTACACCACGCGCCTCTAAATGCGATGGAGATATAGCTCAGTGGTAGAGCATTCGACTGCAGATCGAGATGTCCTCGGTTCAAACCCGGGTGTCCCATTCGCTAACCGCTTTCTTTTTGTCTTATTTGAATGTTCAAAATGTCTGACAAGTTAATTCATTCTACTCTCTATAAGTAATCTTCTCGTTTGAACCTCTCGTCCAAGTGTTAGCTGTTTTAACTACTGGGCTAATATCAAACGACTCCAATATCAATGCTATAATCTTGCGGGTGGATGAGCATTATAGTGAACTAGCAAAAGTACCCTGTCCATGACCGGACTAAAAAAAAATATCACAAAAACTCAAATTCATTTCTTAATCGCTTATTGCGTTAAAGTGATAAAAATATTAATTTAATTTATTTTCCTTTTTACCCCTAAAAAGTAACAATTAAAAAGAGCTAAGTATTAAACTTGTGTCCTTATTTATTTAACCCTATAAGCTGAGTGGGGGTGAAAGTCTGTATACGGTATTTTTTTAAAAATTTAAATCATTGAATTATATGACTTAATTAGTAAAAATCAAAACCAAATTTTTGTGTGTTTCTTAGTTATAAGAATATTAATCTGTATGCAGGATTTCAAATCTGAGTGACATATCTTTTCTGAGTTATAAGTCGACACGTACATACCAAACCTTCTTTTATATATATAGATGTTTGGTTTGGTTTGGTTTGGTTTGGTTTTGTTTGTTTTACGGCATATCAACCTCAGTGGGTCATTTAATGCCGATAAAGTTTTGAAATAAATCAATTCTTAATGGATAATACAATTTTATTATAAATACATTTTTCTATTTAACCCATAGATGGGACCCTAACAGGTACTACCACTCCGGGTCAGAGTGGACCAGGGAGCAATGGTGATGAAGGGGTGTTCCACATTCCCCAAACCTCCAAAACTGGAACCTCACCATCAGATAGAGTTTAACGTCATTCCCAGGACATGCAGACCCGCAGCCACCGCCTTCTAGCACCCATATGATAAAAAGGGGTTGGGGCTTGCCATAAGGGCAATAGGGTTGGGATGTAATGAACGACATTTTAACACTAATTTTTCACCTAAAAAGAAAGGGTCGTTCATTGCATGAGATGTTTTCTTTTGTAACGTGGAAGTTTATCTTGCTTCTAGGCCTAATCTTGCCGTAACTTTGACCTAGAAAATGTCTCCACATAGACGATACCTAAACAAAAGCTACTAGTTAAGATTGTAAAGCTTTTACTTAACATTTATTATTTTCCCATTAAACTAACCCTAAACCCCACCTCTAACCTTAACCCTAAACCCTAGTTAAAATTAACAGTTTTATTACAAAATTTATGTATTCTGTTTTTTTCTGGGTCACCCTAAATTTTCCGACCGATTTGCAAGTTTAGCCCATCACATAATGATATAGTAAGAAATTCAATGATTAACTATATTTTTTAAATAAAATATAAATTACGCGATTTGCTAAATTTCAAATTAATATTTGAAAAAGAAAAAAAAAGAATTAAATAAAGTAATCAAATTTATGTAAAACAATAAATAATCTTATAACATTATTAATTCAAAAACGTAGTCGATCGAATGTTACTATTTATAACACCTTGAGTTGAGGCGGGGGTTTAACCCTTCTACAGGGGATACAGTCAGCGTATTCTAAGCTCCGCAGATAGTCGTTGGTATCAGCGTGACAGCGAGGGAGTCTATCACCTTTTCACTTGCGCTAGACCAAGGAGATTGTTTTCACGTCTGACGCTGAGCGCCACACCTACCATCAGCTCCTCACTTTACCGTACGGTTTCTGTCTTATAAAGTAAAGTCGTTGATATCAGTGTGACAGCGAGGGAATCTATCCCCTTTTCACGTCTGATGCTGAGCGCCACACCTACCATCAGCTCCTCACTTTACCGTACAGATCCCTGTGCTACTTATAAGCTGAGTTGGCGAGGGCCGGTATCGGGCTCGGAGCCTTACTGCCTGTATATAATTATCAAGCTTAGCTTAGATGTGGCACAAGGCCAGAAGTATGCAGCGCCCAGTGAGAATCGAACTCACTAACAATAATCTGCGACTCGATTACAGATATCTAGCACTTTTTAATAGATACTGCAATCTTTAAACACATTAATAAGTAGTGATAAGTGGACCTGGAAGTAACGGCAATGAAGGGGTACTCCACACTCCCCAGAGCTTCAGAAGTGGAAGCTCACCATTAGATGCACTTTAACGTCATATACCCAGAACGAAAATAACCTTTGGTGGATTGACATGCCGTTAAAATCATGTGTCCGGTGGCTTCGACCACTGGACCTGTGTTGTTAATTAACGGCGTGGTCCCAGAGGGCTATCCCCCATGCAACAGATTTAAAGGGACAGGGCTAGGTTTATTGCCCAGTGCCTGAGGCTCCCCCACCCCCTGGATGGGGAATGTCGACGGGATTGACGTATTTTTGCACCCGCCATCCCATGAGTTTCGGCTCGTGAGTGGTCCGACATTAAACGATCTTGTGTCATACGAGGTAAATATTTTAAATATCTTAATTAATTAAAACAATTGCGTGGTTTATTCATCTATTTGTTTGTTTGTGCTGGGGGGTTTTGGGGCGGGGTGGAGTATTTCTGGACCATATCACCTTTAGGCACCCCTTTTTTTTTATCTCGATTGAGAAAGGACATGTTTTTCATTTACACCGTCAATATCCGGTTGTTTATTAGGGGTTAGGGTTAGGGGTTAGGGTTAGGGGTTAGTTTTATAAATTTTTTTTAATCTAAAAAATAGTCTGTTAAAACAACCGGATATTGACGGTGTAAATAAAAAACATGTCCTTTCTTAATCGAGAACAAAAAGGTGTGCCTAAAGGTCATTATGGTCCGTATTTCTTTTTCTTTTTTTTCTTTTTTAAGCTTATATACTTAACCAAAAGTTTTTTTACATTTGTTTCACTTTTCAGGAGTCCATGCATTGGCCCCACCGGTAATATTCAATTATCCCATAGGTTACCATAATGGAACGTAAGTACTAGATTGATCAAACTTTTCCATTCACTTATCGTTTAATCATTTGGACCTGGGTTATTTTACTAGACACCGTGAGCCCGGTAGTTAGTCTAAGTACTATTTTACTATATATACTGTAAAGTAAAAGTAAAGTCGTCGGGGCGGCCTAAAGTCGGTATCAGCCAGTCAGCGAGGGAGTCTATCCCCTTATCAATAGCGCTAGACCAAGGAGATTGTTTTTGGCATCTGAGGTGGAGCGCCACACCTACCGTCAGCTCCTTACTTTACCGCACAGATCCCTGTGCTACTCATACGCTGAGTTGGCGAGGACCGGTATCGAACTAGGAACCTTGTGGTTTCTAGCCGAACGCTCTACCGACTGAGCTATATTTAGGCTAGCTCAGTCGGTAGAGCGTTCGGCTAGAAACTACAAGGTTCCTAGTTCGATACCGGTCCTCGCCAACTCAGTGTATGTGTAGCACGATAAAGTAAGGATCTGATGGTAGGTGTGGCGCTCCACCTCAGACGCGAAAACAATCTCCTTGGTCTAGCGCTAGTGAAAAGGGGATAGACTCCCTCGCTGATTGGCTGATACCGACTTTAGGCCACCCGGACGACTTTACTTTATAGAAATGCAAACAGCCTCGTCCATGATTTGAACTCGGGTCACTGTGTCCATTTCCTACGACGATAACCGTTACACAACGAGCACACATTTTACTATACATTGTAAGCCCAATATTGCAGACTCATAAAGATCGTCGGATACTAATAATAAATGTCTTACCATAGTGACCATGCATTGCTTTCCCTTTAATGGGACAATATGACCTTTTTGATCTCGATTAAGAAAGGACATGTTTTTCATTTACACCGTCAATATTCGGTTGTTTTAACAGACAATTTTTAGATTTTTTTTAAATTATAAAATTAACCCTAACCCCTAACCCCTAACCCCTAACCCTAACCCCTAACAAACAACCGGATAAAAAATAATCTAAAAATCGTCTGTTAAAACAACCGGATATTGACGGTGTAAATGAAAAACATGTCCTTTCTTAATCGAGATCAAAAAGGGGTGCCTAAAGGTAATATGGTCCAAAATCTGGAAAAGTTTTATTACTTTTTGTACAGGAATATAAATAATAGAGTGAGAGCACAGTTCTCCAACAGTATGTCTAGCTACTCGACTAGAAATCGACCTTGTGCCACATCCTACTCGTGCAGACGGGTTGGTAAATATGTATATGTAAAGAATAGTGCGTTGATGATATAATTGTTATCGTCGTGGGAAATGGATGGGGCCAAGCGAGTTCAAATCCTGGACAAAGCCGTTTGCATTTTACAGAGCGCTAATACCAGTAGGAAAGGTATGAATTCAACTATTTTCCCTCCAGCTATGTGTAAATAGTTTGGAAGGCTGGGCTCTTTAATCTTGGTATATTTTGTGACCGAATTTATCAAATTCAACGTTGAAAATCCGGAAAAAAGGTTTATTACTTTTTGTACAGGAATATGAATAATAGTCAACGCGCAGTTCTCCAACAGTATGTCTAGCTACTTGACTAGTAGTGACTCAATGCGAATACGAACACTATTATGTAACTCGACTACGAATAATCTCGCGTATTTGTATCTTTATATGCGTTTCGTTGGACGAGTCCAACAATCTTGTAGGGGGAAATATCTTCCCTTACAGCGCGACGGATACCTTATCATATCATCAATATGATAACTAAGAATAGGACATTGATTCACCTAAATCAATTCCTAATTAAGCTCTGTCATGGTTAACTATGGGTGTAACAGCCTTGTCTTGTTACTGCCTTAGAAGGCAACGAACTCAAAGACTGTGATCTGTCCATGTGTTTACTCATCGGCGTTCTTCTCCATTAATTAATGATACATAACCATTGTACTACGAGCACCTTATTATATCATGAATATATATATTTACCAACCCCTCTGCACAAGGTCAATTTCTTAAGCGGAGTTCAACAGGTTTGAATTCAGAGTTTTCCTTCTTCTAGACTGGTTACCTAGCCACGGTTAAAGAGCCCAGTCTGCCCTACTATTTACCCATAGCTGGAGGGAGAATAGTTGGAGTCATGTTTTTCCAAGGTTATTAGCGATATGTGAAATGTTAACGGCTTCGTCCAGGATTTGAACTCGGGTCGACGAGTTAATTTCCTACGACTCTAACCATTACACCACGTTCCTCCAACTTATATCATGAATATGGTAACTAAGAATAGAACATTGATTCGTACAAATGATTTCCTAATCAGGCCCTGTTATATATATAAGAAAGATTCTCTATGTGTGTCCGTATGGTCGTTTATACAAAAACTGAGTGAACGTCCTTTTACATATGTTATAGTCTTCAAAAGCAACCACTAAACCAATATATACACAATTCTCCAAGCAAATTATAAAACTCCCATTCATATGAGTATGAAAAGGTGGAATGAAAACATCACACAATGCTGTTAAAGAAGAAAACAATTTATAATATAATCATAGCTGATACTGATCAATATTTCGATTTTACAAAAATCATCATCAGAGCTCATTCACTCCGTAGTTGTTTGGGTCGGAGAGGAAAGTCAAATCAGTTTACAAAACAAAAAACCTTAATACTGCAAAAAAGAACGAAAGTCGTTACGATATTCACCAATGTGGGCATTCGCGCCATATATAAGTCGGCCATGTCTCTATGTATACCTTTTGTCATCCAAATGTAGCGGATTTTTGAGATGTTGGCAACAAGACGAAACAATTTAAACGGAAGGGGATGGGTATTAAGAAATGTGACGGTTGGAATTCAAAAGATTTTTAGTAAAGAAATTTTTTACGATTAATTATTTTTATTTTTTTTTATTTTTATTTTTAAGTTCTGTATTTCATAAATGATTAGATATTTACTGTATTTTGTTTTTATATGTAAAGTAATTCATATATATATATATATATATATATATATATATATATATCAATAAAGGAAGAACTCAATACAGTAATCCCATAATAAATTTATTTCGACAAAAATTGGGGCCCATATAAATCTAAGTTGATTTAAACCGGCTCCCCAAATTTTTGCCTCATCAGATGGGTCACAATTCACTTATGAACAAGCATATCACAAAAAAACCCAAATAGCTGAATATATGTAAATTCAACCAAAAACAAAAAATAATAAAAAAATTATATATATTTTTTAACAGTGTGGGAGTGTAACCATAGAAACAGGAAGTGAATGAAAAAAAAGAGATACATCTCAAAGTTGATTTCTAGGGTGTCCAGACAGACAAAAAGGTGACATGACAGAAAAAACAGAAAGTATATTAAAATATAAAAAGACAAGTAAAATAAAAAGATTTTAAATTTAAACATTAGTGTATAATGATGTATAAAAGAAGAGCTCTCTTTGGTGATTTAATGATTCACTGTATTTATACATACTGGATCATCAATATTAGTACAGTGGATCTTGAAATCACATATAGAATCATCCCTTACTACCAAGTTTTGGATAAATCTCATATATATATATATATATATATATATATATATATATATATAGCTTACAAATGTCTAGCCACACTGAAGAGACTTGATAAGTGGAAACACGGTGTCTGTGGATGACTATATATTCTCCCAATCCCTGGGGTTGAGCACTTTGGGGGGAATTTTGCTGATGATCGCCAACTAAAACATAAACGCAACGCTCTCCTATAAAAGGGATGGAGCACTCTATGGTGGCCTTTACATACATACAGATGTGTATATTAAAACAGTTAAAATCCACTTTGCATTCTGTGAGTGACTATATAGCCTAGCAATTGGTTAAGTGCTATTTTACTATACATAATATGCATTTACCTAGCCCCTCCCACGAGCAGAACGCGATACAGGGTCAATTGTTTAGTGGAGTTTAATAGGTTTGAATTCAAACTTTTCTTTCTTCTAGAATGGTTGTCATACCAAAACTAGTCTTCCCTATTATTTACTCATAGCTGGTGGGGGAATAGTTGAATGCATACCCTTCTCGGGGGTGTAACAGCCTTTGTTGGAATTTTTGGTATATAAGGTGTGCTACAATACACCACTTAAATCTATAGACTAAGTGAGGTCACATGGTTTAAACCTCAGCCAACCAACATCCCGATGGCGTGACTGGTTGACTAGTTAATCACTGATACTGAGAGACGTCTATTTGCAATAATTGACGAAGGACTTGCAATACTGAGGAGCACCAAGGAACAACCAAAGAATTATTTACCAAGGATTTCCGTTGGACAAGTGCTCTTGCTTGAAGCCTAAAAGATGGCCCATAAAATCATAACAGCCTTTTCTTGCAACTGCCTTAACAGGCAACGAACTTAGAGAGTGTAATTTGTCCATGAGCTTACTCATCGACGTTCTTCTCCATTAGTTATTGTGACATGCCAAGAACAAGTCCTTTCTGTCAATATATCGAGCGATGATAAAGAACAAAGGAGAGGAAGGAGGAAAAGTAGCTGACATTTTATTGTGCTCTTAACGATTTCTAGATATTTTTTAGGGACCATATGTCCTTTAGGCACCCCTTCAGAGATATCGACACACAAGGACACTTTTCTCATTTATACCGTCAAAATCCCGTTGTTTGTTAGGGGTTAGGGTTAGGGGTTAGGGGTTAGTTTTATAATTTAAAAAAAACTCTAAAAATTGTCTGTTTTAATTAACCGGATTTTGACGGTGTAAATGGAAAAAATGTCCCCAGGAATCAAGATTGCAAAAGGGGTGCCTAAAGGTCATATGGTCCTTTTTTTTTAGAGACATTCAGTTAGATCTTGCCACTTTTTGGTACCAACCCACAGGTTGAGAAACATTGCTGTAACAAATAAAATTACTTATTATTGGGTCACTCTGTCTTATCTAAAGAAATCAGCTTTCTGTGATAGATGAATTGCTCATTTAAAAACCTAAATAAAATAAAAAGAATCTTTATCAATAATTCCTTAGTCTGTCACACAAGGTCGTTTACTACAGTGGTTCCCAACCTATGGCCAAAATGGGCCACAGCAAATTTCAGGTGGGCCAAGGAAATACTATTATTCTCTATGATTTCAGAGCATACTTTTTATATACAAAATCCAATCATATATGTGGGAAATTTATATTTTCTAGAAATTAAGGTGTCAACTAATTCACGGTAGGGGAGAGTGGGGAAAGGTTTACGCCCCTGACACGCCCCATGTTTTATATATATTGACTTTATATATGCCAATTGAATAATTTCTATTATAATAATTTCATGGGCCACAAAAAAATTCTGGTTTCAAAGTGGGCCATGAGCTGAAAAAGGTTGGGGACCCCTGGTTTACTGTACCAACTGATCCTAAGCAGTCACCTATCTAAGCACTGGTCAAGGTCATTGTTGCTTAACTTTGGTGAACTGGCGGGAAACGGTGCTTTTAGCGTGACTTGACCTTCAAAAAAATGTTAGACCGCCGGTAATAATTTACTAAGCTTGGCACAAGGCTGGAAATACTGAGCGCCCAGTGGGAGTCGAACTCACTAGCAATCATTTGATAGCCTAGATCAGTGGTTCTCAACCTTTTTTTTATATCTATAAAAAAAGTAAAAAGTAAAGTCGTCGGGGTGGCCTAAAATCATATCAGCCAGACAGTGAGGGAGTCTATCCACCTTTCACTAGTGCTAGACTTTATTGTGCGTTTTTTGTGTCTGCGGCGAAGCGTCACACCTACCATCAGCTCCTTGCTTTACTGCACAGATTCCCGTGCTACACATACGCTGAGTTGACGAGGGCCGGTATCGAACCAGGAACCTTGTGGTTCTTAGACGGACGTTCTACCGACTGAGCTAAACCGGCCCTTATTACCTAAGCCGACCCTTATAAAGTGTTTTATACCTATAGACCCCTCTAATTCCTATATAATCTATATAGCCCCCGATGTTTAAAACCCCTATTGTATTTTTATAATTAAATGTTTTTTGCTTGTCTGGGCCTAAAAAATGTTATAACATATAATCCCCGGGGGGCATATAGCCCCCGATTGAGTACCACTGACCTAGCTGGCTATGAATTACATCACAGAAGGCGCCCAAAACATCTCAGCATTTGGCTCAAGGCCGCAAGTATGGAGCACCTTGTGAGGATTAAACACACTAGTAATAATTGATTTGCGAGGTTAACTTGCTAACCATTACAACCTGACAGACTTATTTCTCTGAATGTTTGAGATGAGGCTTGATGATTAGTATTATGTGCGTTATTCGGACTATTGTCCTCATCTTCGTTGTTATCTGTACAACGTTTCGGCCGATATGCCCTCAAAGAATCAGCTCATGTGATAGGCTGTACTGGGTTGTTAAGTAGACCGAGCATAGAAATGAATACAATATGGGAACCCATAATTAAAAAGGCTAGATCAGATTTTTAAAACAAAACACACACACACACACACACACACACACAATATGAGTCTAGGTAAAAAAAATCATACATAGAATGAATAGGTAGATATTCTAGCCAAAAGCAAGACATTAGGTTTATAAGTTCCCAAAATCTACACTGAATTGTTCAATTGGACTAGTGGATAAGGTAGTTAGGTTAAGACAGTTCTAAGTGACAGTTATCTGTGGATTCCAGGTTCAATCCTGACAGGTGGCAGTTACATAGAAAAATAATTAACACAGCTCCTACCCCATGGTTAGCGGAATGAGAACAGGATACCCCCGTGGACTGAATAAAGGGTAAGGTTCGAAGTTCCGTGATGGCTCCCGATTACGACAAGAAGGTTCCAGACTACGACAAGAAAGTTCCCGAGTTCGAAAAGAAGGTTCCCGAGTCCGAGATGTTCCGAGTCCGAGAAGGTTCCCGAGTCCGACAAGAAATACCTGAAGAAGGCCGGAGGGCATATCGACCGAAACGTTGTACAGATAACAATGAAGATGAGGACAATAGTCCGAATAACGCAGATAATATTAGTGACAGACTTCGATCTGGTACAAAGCCGCAAGTCTGTAGTTCGAACTCGCAACCAATGGATATGAAAGAGTTGCTTAGTAATTTGAAAGCTAAAACCATTACACTACTGAAGTTTCTCGACAAACTTTTTAATACTCGCTAAAAGTTTGAATTATTATGAACTAGCTGAAAACCCGAACACAAGTCATTGTGTCCCGATTACGCATTGGTCATACAAGACTAACGCACTCCTATATACTCAAACAAGAACAACAACCACAATGTGCAACATGTCAAACACCATTGATAGTTAAACACTTATTCATGGAATGCAGGGTTTTTGCTCACATCAGAAATATTATTTTAAAACAAACAATATGAAAGATCTGTTTGAAAATGTCAACATGGAGGATATTCTCTCTTTTTTGAAGGAAATAAAATTATACCATAGAATATAGACATGAAAAAAATCAATACCATACAACATAATTCACAATAATGATGACACATTGTTAAAACGAATTACTAAAAAGTATAAATATAAATATATGTATAACTTCCTAACCGTTAGGCATGACATAACTCCAAACGGGTTGATATGCGTTAAAATCAATAAACAAACAAACTGTTCTTAAATTATTTGCCCAACTTTTTATTTCATCAATAAACACAAACATACAATATCACCAATAAGTGAGAGGAAACCATAATACCGTTCCCATCAGTCATCGACACTGAGAGGTCTTCTGAGCAGCATCCAGAATCCGTACAGAACTGGTTGGTGTAGGTTTTTGCTCTTAGGTCTACGCTAGTGTGTCCATTTGTAGATATCCGCAGGAGAACATCACTTATGAGTTCGTCCTTGTTTCTCCAGCAGTGTCCAAGTTGTCTTATTCGTGTTACTCGGATGTTTTGTGTGATGGGGGGCAAGTGGCCGTGCAGCTGTTTTCTTGAAGGGAGTTGCTTCCAAGATTCGTTCAAGACAGCATGCAACATCATTGTTCTTGGAGATCATTGTACAACCCAAAACATGAGGAGATGCGTGGTCTAATGGTTAGAGTCGAACGAAATGGACTCGACAATCCGAGTTCAAATCGTGGAGGTGGCTGTTTGCATTTCACATAGCGCTAATAACCTTGGGAAATGTAGTTAGCTGATGGTATTTCACTAGAGTCGGAGTGACAACAAGTCTCCTCATGTCACCAGCACTGTTCTGAGTATTCTAGCCGATTGCAGAAGTGCAGTAGTCTGAGTTCTAGTTCCTCCAGGCTTTTTTCCAAGCTTTTTGGGACCGTTCCAACTGCACCAACTACAATAGGTATCACTTTTAGCCTCATATTCCACAGCTTTTTTTAATTCTCTGGTAAGGTCCAGGTATTTGTCTATTTTTGTTTTCATGTAATCTGCTGGAACCGCAAAGTCCACATTATTATTAGTAGTAGTAGTAGTAGTAGTAGTAGTAGTAGTATGACAATACTAATACAATTACTACTACTACTACTACTACTACTACTACTAATAATAATAATAATAATAATAATAATAATAATAATAATATGCGGCAATAGAGATGAGACCCTAAACCATGCACTATGCGAATGTAGCAAACTAGCACAACGGAAGTACAAAACTAGACACGACTGGGTTGGGAAGGTGATCCACTGGGAATTATGCAACAAATTAAATTTTGACCATACAACAAAATGGTATATGCATAAACCAGAATCTGTTCTTGAGAACGAAACGCATAAAATTCTCTGGGACTTTGAAATAAAAACGGATCACCTTATCCCAGCAAGAAAACTAGGCCTAGAGTTCATTAACAAAAATGAAAGAACTTGTCAACTGGTGGATTTTGCAGTTCCAGCAGATCACAGGGTGAAACTGAAGGAAAAATGAAAAAATGGACAAATACCTGGACCTTGCCAGAGAACTGAAAGTTATGAAATATGAAAGTCAAAATGATATCAATTGTAATTGGTGCACTTGAAACGGTCCCAAAGGGATTAGAAAAGGGTTTGGAAAATCCGGAAATCAGAGGAAGGATTGAAACCATTCAGAACACTGCACTGCTGCAATCTGCCAGAATACTCAGAAGAGTCCTGGAGACCTGAGGAGACTTGCTGTCACTCAGACTCCAGTGAAAGACCATCAGCTAATACTGATGTGAAAAACTCAAAAGGAGTGAATAATAATAATAATAATAATAATAATAATAATAATAATAATACCAACAACAACAATGCTAATACTAATAATAATAAATGTTGTAATCATTTCTACTGTAGATTTGTCATGGACCATTTGGTTAAGGCACTCATCATTCTGTGAATGGATTCTTCATAATTAAGAATAACCCATAAAAAAACCTTTAATTCTAATATTCTGAAGCTACTTATTTTATTATGGTCGGGTTTTTGTATGTTACTCTAAACATATAAAAGTAAACAGTGGCCTATTGTCAGTATCAGCTGAGGAGCGAGGGAGTCTATCCTCTTTTCACTAGCGCTAAACCAGGGAGATTTAGTTGCGCATTGCTTCACTCAGTGTTTGATTTTAAAGCTGAACAGATGAATGTGCAACTTTGTCCAGTTCGGGAACTTATCCTTTACGAGTTCGAATTGGACCATAAAGTCGCGGTAGGATTGTTTTGTTAAATGTATGTGTAAATTTTCTGGCATTCATAGCGTTCAGCTAGAAACCACAAGGTTCCTAGTTCGATACCGGCCATTTAAAACAGTTGACTCTGAGACCGTTCTCCAATCCATAGAGGCAAATCCGGCGAATAGCACTCGGATATTAGTTATTTAATCAATCCAGTTCGCCATGGGCAGGATGTGACACAAGGTAATGGATCTATGAGACTAGCATGATAACCATACACCACAATGAGACGCCGAGGTATCTACACTACTCTTTCACCACAGATAGGATGCGACACAAGGTCACAAATATGGGGCATCCAGTGAGGATCGAACTCGCTATTCAGTAGTAATGGATCTGTGAGACTCTTTTGCTAGTTGGCGTCCTTTCGTCTGCTAGAGACGATTGCGTAGTGTCCAACTTGTTTATCTGCACCAATTTTTGAATAGCAGTCTCTGGAGCAAGGACTGGACACAAACAGTGATGCTTGCTGAGGCTGCTGTTGTCTCTCCTTCCTTCTGGGTCTCTTTGCTGTGTCGGCTACTTTCCTCTCTGTTTCACTCCTTTTTCATGCCTTATTTGACAAGGAGGCTAGCATGCTAATAGGACACCCTAGCACTCAGGGAGTATCAGGCGATTTTGGTATCTCATAGTCGATAGTGGTTCGTTACTTCACGAAAGCATTATGAGCTGCTGAATTGAGCCACACCTTACCAAGATATTTCAAAACTTTTAACGCACCAGTATTAGTTACTTGCTATCAATTTTAGTAAGTCATCTAGATGGCATCTAGTGTCTTCGCGGAGCTGATGAATGTAAGTTTATGCCGGTAGGCCAGCACTGGTGTGTCCATGTGTAGGAGTCCATAGGAGAACGCCTCTTTAGAGTTTCTCCTTACTTCTCCAGCAGTTTTCTGTGTGTCTTCTTTCTTGAATGGTTTACAAGATGGGAGGTGAATGGCCATACAACTGCTATTTTGTTAGATGCTCCTTCCTGGATTTGTTCAAAAACACGTCATCCTTCCCATCTAGCCTCTTCTCCAGGTATTTTATTAGAGTTCAAGTGGTGCAACCATCATAAACCTTGTCAAAATCATTTCCAACTGCCAAATTGTGCCTCGTGTTATCTTTGGTTTCCTTTTGGATTCTCATAGTCTGCAGTAAAGACCAGACATTGTGGTGGTAGTTAAATTGGTAAACAAAAATACCCATTTAAAAATGAGACAATAAATAACCATCTTCTTTAGAGAATTGGCGTATCCCAGAAAGCCATTGCCCTTCTTCTTTGAACAGTGGAGATATTGTCTCCTGTTCTTGCCATGGAACAGTAAAGACTCTCCATTATCAAGTAAACCTTTTTCCATTTTTGTACCCCTTTCACATACTGCTTGTTCATAGAACAATATGTGCATATTTCTAGTTGTTGAAACACGTTTATGTATTCTTTTCAATACTACTTGCTATATATATATATATATATATATATATATATATATATATATATATATATTAGACTTTTTTCCAGTCATTCGCAAATGACTACGTTTTCACCACTTAATTGTAACAACTTCAATTTTGGTAAAAAAAAAAAAATTATTTCATTACAAATTTATTGTCAATTATTTTTATCTTAATTTTCTTACCCATTTCTTGTTTGAGTTTTATCGTTTGCAATAAATTTTAAGAGTCAGCAGCAACTGATAAAAGTAGGATTTATAAAAGTCAACTAAATTATTCTAAGACCAGATATTGTGGTGGTAGTTAAATTGGTAAACCAAAAATACCTATGTAAAAATGAAGTATAGTTAACAGGCCAACTTAAGGATAGTTACACATAGGATAACGTTGCTTGTGAGTTCATCCTTACTTCTCCAGAAGTGCCCATCAGGTCTTGCTTTCTTTTCTTGAATGGTTTAAAAGATGGGGGGATGAATGGCGATGCACCTACTGTTTTGTAGGATGCTGTTGTCAGGATTTGTTGGGAACAACACACAGCATCCTTGTGTAGTTCCCATCTAGCTTTTTCTCCAGGTTTATCTGTTTTTGTCAAAACTGTTGGATTTTGTATCAAGTATTCAACTCTGTTACAAGATGAATGCAAGACTAAAACTAGAGTTTGGTAGGTGGCTTATATGGAGCTTTGGATTATTCCATTATGAACTCAGGCAAGTTCATTTCCTGAGTTCTGATTGGCTGTTGGATTTCAGGGTTAGTAAGAACAGGGATAAGTACCCACTCTTCAGCCACCACTTTGCATTATGCCAGCAGCATGCAAGGACTGTATTAAGTTACGGCTTGCCTGTTGTTCTCGTCTGCTAACTCGACGGTAGTTAGAACCCCACTGTGATGGTGAGTATCATTGTTTCTACAAAAACGTTATTGCTCAAGTCGTTCAACCATCACAAAACTTGACAAAAGAATCCAGATCTACTGAATTGTGCCTCGTTACCAAAATGCCCAGATACAATAGAGAAGGCGATAGAGAGAGGGGAGAGAGAGAAGGTGAGAGAGAGAGAGAGAGAGAGAGAGAGAGAGAGAAAAGAGAAAGAGAGAGAGAGAAAGAGAGAGAGAGTGAAATAGAGAAGGCGAGAGAGAGTGAAAAGGCGACAAAGCGAGAGACAGAGAGAGAGAGAGAGAGAGAGAGAGTAGGCGAGAAAGCTGCCTTCTCCAGGCTATACAGCAAATTGGTTGGTCTGATTTAACGGTATGTCAGTCCTTATTGGGTTATTTTATGCCAGTCATTTGGAAATCCGAACTCACTGACAAGCTAAAACGACAATTCTTTCAGGCTGTGGTTTTTTCAGTACTGCTATATGGCTGCACCACTTGGACCCGAATCTAGATGGGAGCTGCACAAGAATGCTGCGTGCAGTCTTGAACAAGTCGTGGAAACAGCACCCGAGAAGGAAGCAGCTGTATGACCACCTGTCCACCATCTCACAAACCATCCGAGTACGACGGACTAGGCATGCAGGACACTGTTGGAGAAGCAAGGACGAGCTCATAAGCGACGTTCTCCTATGGAAGCCGACACATGGACATGCTAATGTGGGCCGCCCAGCCAGGACCTATATTGACCAATTATGTGAGGATGCAGGTTGCTGCGCAGAAGCCCCCCCCCCCAGGGGCAATGAACGATAGAGAAGTTTGGCAAGAGATTGTCATGGATATCCGTGCTACTTGCGCGACATGATGATGATGATGATGCCAAAGATATTTTGTTTTATTCATTCTTGATGGGATCCCATCTAGCTTTTTCTCCAGGCATTTCGTTAAAATCCAAGTGGTGCAAACATACAGTAGTACTAACAAAGCTACTGCTTGAAAGAATTTCTATTTTATTTTATCAGAGAAATCAGATTTTAATATGGATTTTCAGGTTGTGTCCAGTATGGCTCGTGTCACCTTCATGACCTCGGCAACAAAAATGGATCTGCCGAATTTTGTTGTTACATAATCTATGCATAGATTATTGTCAACCCTCTGTATTTCTGAAGGAATGGCCCCTTTTCATATCGCGGGTTGAATTTTCCATGGAATATTACAGAAAGCCCGCGAAGTACGTGAAGTCACGTGGGAATAAGTTAACCCGTCAGTTCCAGCTTGGACGTCAGGCAGAAAAGATGTCTGCCTTAGCTTGGCTCAAATGCATACGCGTGTTGTGTTAGTTAGAAGAAGTAAATAAAAGTTTAAAGAAATAAGATGGTGTTCTTGTTTGATGAACGTCTTGGGAAAAAAAACTGACCAAGAAGAAGAAATGCATCAAAGACGAACAGCCAACAAGAATCTAAAAATAGAATTCAACATGGAGAGAAAGAATAGAAACGACTAGAGATCACCAAATGGCCAAAGAAGTAAGTAATGCAAAATGCATATGCATTTCTCTGTCTACCTGTGTCTTTTTCTCCCCCCTCTCCAGTATGTAACAATGTTACCAAAATATTGCAAAACTTTTGACTCGCCCTAGCATTAATGATCACTGATGATTGGAGTAAAGATATTAATTGCTTTTATTTTTTCTCATTTACAGGGAAATCAATAAAAGAACGTCGTTCCTATATAAATATGTCACACACGCCGGTAAGGTCTACAATTTTCGGCCAAGTGAACCCTACGTTTTAGTAGCCAGAACAAGTACAGTACCGGAATTGGCCCAGCAAAAGGTAAATCAAATTACATTATATATACTAGCAAATATATGCACCCTCCGGGTGCAAGTATTTAAGTTTTAATATAATAAAATATCATATTAAATTAGAAAGGCTAATGAAACTGAATAAGAATGTAGACAAAAAAAGAAAGATTTGGAACAGAGGGGGTATGATTGAAAGATAGAACAACTTTGAAAGTAACTCTTCCATCATTTTCCATTACTCCCCTCTTTTATTGGTAAATTTTCCTAATTTAACTATTTAGTTAAAATAGGAAGTAAAAAATAATATTAGTTATTTCTTCTTGTTAATGGATTTCTTTTAAGATTTGTACCCGAGATTTTTGCTCATATTCAAAAAGATAAGACCAAACAATTAGAAATCAATAATACTAAGCATATATTTATTGAAATCAAATTTTTAAGATCAATATGCAAATTAGCCTTCCCATTCATACTGTAAATCGCTATTTTATTGTATATATAAATACAATTGCATGTTAATAGTATGTAGATATGGTCAACAGTATAAGTAATGTAAAACAATTTTATTAATAATTGAGGTATAGATAAAAATAAAATCATGGTAAATGTGATGTAAATAACAAAGAGAATTGTGACTAGTATAGTAATATAGTTTCGGATACAGACAGACAAACCCACAATAAAAAACACCCTTAGGGCGATGTAAAATAGATTTTTGAAACATATTGCCTGAGGTGTGGGAGTAAAAAATTCTATGTCAGCGAGTTTGTACCCTAAGTAAGTAAAATCATCAAATTCATTAAAGGATTAAAAAATAAAACAATTTGAAATGTAAACTTTAAATATGTATTAAAATAAAACAAACTATATATAGATATATAATACCAGTCATGTATTTATTAAAACTTGTTTAAAAAAAAAACAATGACGACTGTCTAATGTTGCATGTTCAAATTTTGAGTGTAGTTATTATATGTTATGACGATTTTGGGTAATGTGACGTAAGTAGTGACGTATTTTTATTACAGACAAAAACCGGAAGCGAAACTCCATTATTAATATATATATATATATATATATATATATATAATATATATATGTCAAATGAAAATGGAAGTGAATCCGACGGTATGTTGAAAAGAGAAATAAAGGAAAGAAAGTATAGAATGGATAAAATAGGATATTTTAATTAATTTTACTTACACGTGTTTCGGTCAGGACTTTATCCATGTGTACATTATTCAATCTATTATTATTTTTAAATAACAAAATGAAATGAAATAATAATAATAGAAAAAAATGTAGAAATGTTCCGCACGCAAAGAAATATCGACCTTCATCAGAGTAAATCCTTATTTTTTTAAATGAAATTCGTTGGAACGCGGAGAATTTTTGAAATGTTCAAAAAAAGAACTTTTTTTAAAATCACGTGAAGAAAGTGTTCAAACGCGGTGGAGAAAGACAGTTATAATGACATCAAGTCGCATGCGACGGATTTTGAAACGGAGAGAGAATGGCTGGAACAAAGTCATGTGGAATTTTAATTTTCAAAGCATGAGGGATTTTTTAAAAAATGGAAAAGGGTTTGGAAAGTTTGGAAATCAGACCAAGAAGAAGAAATGCATCAAAGACGGACAGCCAACAGGAATCTAGAAATAGAATTCAACATGGAGAGGAAGAATAGAAACGACTAGAGATCGCCAAATGGCCAAAGAAGTAAGTAATGCAAAATGCATATGCATTTCTCTGTCTACCTGTGTCTCCAAGTATTTGTCAATCTTTTCGCTCTCTTTCATTTTCACTCTGTGATCGGCCGGGACGACAAAATCCACGAGATGACAAGTCTTCCTCTTCTTGTCAATCAAAACTAGGTTTAGACTCCTGGCCGGGATTAGGTGATCCGTCTGTACCTCAAAGTCCCAGAGAATCTTGTGCGTCTCAATCTCCAGAACAGATTCAGGCTTGTGCATATACCATTTAGTTGAATGGTGAAAATTGAATTTCTTGCACTATTATTATTATAATTTACTCCTTTTGAGTTTTCACATCAGCATTAACTGATGGTTTTTCACTGGAGTCTGAGTGACAGCAAGTCTCCTCAGGTCTCCAGGACTCTTCTGAGTATTCTGGCAGATTGCAGCAGTGCAGTGTTCTGAATCGTTTCAATCCTTCCTCTGATTTCCAAACTTTCCAAACCCTTTTCCAATCCTTTTGGGACCGTTCCAAGTGCACCAACTACAATTAGTATCGCTTTCACTTTCATATTCCATAACTTTTTCAGTTCTCTGGCAAGGTCCAGATATTTGTCCATTTTTTCATTTTCCTTTAGCTTCACCATGTGAGCTGCTGGAATTGCAAAATCCACCAGTTGACAAGTTCTTTCTTTTTTGTTTATCAACACTAAGTCTGGTCTTCTTGCTGGGATAAGGTGATCCGTTTTTATTTCAAAGTCCCAGAGAATTTTATGCGTTTCATTCTCAAGAACAGATTCTGGTTTATGCATATACCATTTTGTTGTATAGTCAAAGTTTAATTTTTTGCATAATTCCCAGTGGATCACCTTCCTAACCCAGTCGTGTCTAGCTTTGTATTCCCGTTGTGCTAGTTAGCTACATTCGCTTAATACATGGTTTACAGTCTCATATCCGACACCGCACAGTCTACATTTACTATTCCGTTGTGTCTTATCAATTTCTGCTTTGATATAATTTGTTCTTAAGGCATTATTTTGTGCAGCACTTATTAGTGATTCAGTTTCTCTCTTGAGGTTTCCTCTTCTTAACCATGTCCAGGCCTTTTTATGTGCAACCTCTCCATTAATAAATTTATCCGATTTGTCGTTTGAAGTGTCCATATAATTGTTTTTCTTCCCATCCATATTTTTTTAAATATGAACCACCAACAAATCACACATACGTATAATTTCTATTTTTTTTTAAAATCCCTCATGCTTTGAAAATTAAAATTCCACATGACTTTGTTCTAGCCATCCTCTCTCCGTTTCAAAATCCGTCGCATGCGACTTGATGTCATTATAACTGTCTTTCTCCACTGCGTTTAAACACTTTCTTCACGTGATTTAAAAAAAAGTTCTTTTTTTGAACATTTCAAAAATTCTTCGCGTTCCAACGAATTTTATTTAAAAAAATAAGGATTTACTCTGATGAAGGTCGATATTTCTTTGTGTGCGGAACATTTCTACATTTTTTTCTATTATTATTATTTCATTTCATTTTGTTATTTAAAAATAATAATAGATTGAATAATGTACACATGGATAAACTCCTGACCGAAACACGTGTAAGTAAAATTAATTAAAATATCCTATTTTATCCATTCAATACTTTCTTTCCTTTATTTCTCTTTTCAACATACCGTCGGATTCACTTCCATTTTCATTTGACATATATATATATATATATATATATATATATATATATATATATATATATAATGGAGTTTCGCTTCCGGTTTTTGTCTGTAACAAAAATACGTCACTGCTTACATCACATTACCCAAAATCGTCATAACATAGAATAAAATTTATACTATATTATGACGATTTTTGGCATGTTCAAATTTTGAGTGTATTTATTCAATAAATACACTCAAAATTTGAACATGCAACATTAGACAGTCGTCATTGTTTTTTTTTAAACAAGTTTTAATAAATACATGACTGGTATTATATATCTATATATAGTTTGCTTTATTTTAATACATATTTAAAGTTTACATTTCAAATTGTTTTATTTTTTAACCCTTTAATGAATTTGATGATTTTAATTACATAGGGTACAAATTCGCTGACATTGAATTTTTTACTCCCACCCCTTCAGGCAACATGTTTCAAAAATCTATTTTTACATCGCCCGGTGGGCGTTTTTTTATTTTGTACTACTACTACTACTTCTACTACTACTACTACTACTACTAATAATAATAATAATAATAATAATAATATATTTACATGTTGCTGAGCACCTACTTAGTATTGATCCACATTAATTTTATATACGTTTCCTTCTGTTGATAGGCAGCTGAGATTGTACGTCTGATGGTCAAGCACATGCCATCCGAAGTGTTTGCTCTCCTGGCCAGATCAAATGGTGTTGGTCTTTTCTCTGATACTGAAGGAGTGACCATTTACCCAGAGAATAGACAATTAGCAGACAGACCTGAATGTTACGGTAAGAAAATGAAAAATGGATACTTTTACTAAGGTAAGTCAAAAGTTTTGCAATATAATGGTACGTGCTAGTTTGCGTCGGGCAATTCCGCTTTCGACCAGAGGGTCCAGTGGCTTCCGGCCTGGACCATAGAAGTTAACAACGTTAATCCCAGAAGGCCACCCTCCCCCCAGACAAAACCAGCTCCCTTGATTTAAAAGGGCAGGGCTGGGTTTATTGCCTTGTACCCAAGGCGCCCCACTTAATGGGGAATGCCGACAGGATCAATGCATTTTTGCACCCGCCACCCATGAATTTCGGTTCACATTAATAGGGCCTTATGCCTGACCCGTATACGTGGGATACGCGGTAAATACCTATCAAGTGACGGTAGTATATTACGTGGTGCTTGTTCAAGCCGCTGCAGTTGGTACTATTGTGTTAGTTGGTGCGCTTACACCTTGTGCTTGGAGGCGCGTAGTGTAATGGCTAGAGTCGTAGGAAATGGACTCGGCGACCCGAGTTCAAATCCTAGACGAGGCTGTCTACATTTTATATGGCGCTAATACCCGTGGGAAAGGTATGCATCCACCTCTTCTCCCTCCAGCTATGAGTAAATAGCAAGGCAGACTCTTTAACTTTGGTTAGGCAACCGGTCGAGGAGAAGGAAAACACTGAATTCAAATCTGTTAAACTCCACCTAAAAATGAACCTTGTGTCACATCCTTCTTGTGTGGAGGGGTTGGTAAATATGCACACGTTGTACATTGCTTTACTCCGTGTGTGATTTGAAATTATCACGCCTCATCTCAAAAAGGTTGGAAGTAGTGTGGTAGTTGATGTCCTGACATGTGCTGCAGTACTTCACTCCACTTGTGATTTGAAAGCTGCACAGATGAACGTGCAAATTAGTCTAATTCAGGAATGTATGCGTTACGAGTTCGAATTGAACCATAACGTTGCAGAAGCAACGAAAAAAAAAACGATTGTTGTGCAAAAGGTGAAGATGCAGTTGATCACAATACAGTAACCAATTTTTCTTTGAGCTGCAAGAAGCTCTATGATCAGCCAATTTTGGGTAGGCCTAAAATCGTGGATTTTCAGGTTTTGTACTTCTAACCATGTGGAATTAGAACAGGATACCCACATGGATTGAATAGAGGGTTGGGTTCAAAGTTCCGTGAAGGCTCCCGATTACGACAACAAGGTAACCGAGTTCCAGAAAGTTCCCAAGTCTGACAAAAAATATCTGAAGGAAGCTGAAGAGCACATAAGACAAAACGTTGTACAGATAACAATAAAAAATGAGGACAATAGTCCGAATAATCCATTTAATACAAATTATCAAGCCTCATCTCAAAAAGGTTGGTAGTATTGTGGTAGTTGATGTCCTGACATGTGCTGCAGTACTTCACTCCACTTGTGATTTGAAAGCTGCACAGATGAACGTGCAATTTAGTCTAATTCAGGAACTTATGCGTTACGAGTAGGAAGCGCGTGGTGTAATGGTTAAAGTTATAGGAAATGGACTCGTCAACACGAGTTCAAATCCTGGACGGGGTAATTGCATTTCACATAGCGCTAATACCCTTGGGAAAGGTATGAATTCTGCTCTCCCTCCAGCTATGGGTAAATAGTAGGGCAGACTGAGCTCTTTAACCTTGGTTAGGCAATCGGTCTAGGAGAAGGAAAACTCTGAATTCAAACCTGTTAAACTCCGCTTAAGAAATTGACCTTGTGTCACATCCTGCTCGTGCGGAGGGGTTGGTAAATATATATGCGTTACGAGTTCGAATTGAGCCATAACGTTTCAGAAGCAACCAAAAACAATTGTTGTGCAAAAGGTGAAGATGCAGTTGATCACAATACGGTAACCAGATGGTTCAAGAAATTTTGCTCGGGCTGCAAGAACCTCGATGATCAAGCAAGGTCAAGTAGTCCTAAAACCGTTGATTACGAGTAGTAAACGAAGAGTATTCGGCGAACTCGGTATCTCAGTGTGGTTCGTTACATTCACGACCTCTGCAAAAGAATCCAGAGCTTCCAAATTGTGCCTCACGTTAACACAACGTTACAAAACATTCGACTCACCCTAGTACTATCTAATACTAACAATTTTCAAACAGATCTATTTGATTCATAGATGGACTAACAAACACTATAACTCCGTGGATCTGGGAGTAATGACAATGAAAGGGGTGATTCCACGAACCCAAGAACTCTGGAACTGGAGCCCCAACACTGGATTTGAAAGTAGTACTCGGAGAGTATCAAGCGAGCCAGGCACCTTACAGGTCAGGGTGGTTCGTCATATTCACGAAAGAATCCAGGCTACCGAATTGTGTCTCACGTTACCAAAATATTGCAAAACTTTTGACTCACCCTAGTAATATCCTTGGATAAAACAAGAAATGAAATGATCTATTAAATTCAAAGTAGGTCATCCATATTTGTCAAATGAATCATATGAATACTTTGAATCGTCGAACACCACTCATCACTCTACCACAAATACTGGACATTTAGTTGTAAGGATTAATTGTTATTTACGGAGTTTGCTTAGATACGAAGCATCGTCCTTAGCTTGTTTTGATATGGAACACCGTCCCGTCCCTTAGATATGGAACACAGTCCTCAGGTCCCTTAGATATGGAACACCGTCCCCAGGTCCCTTAATATGGCACACAGTCCTCAGGTCCCTTAGATATGGCACATCGTCCTCAGGTTTCTTAGATATGGTGCACTATCCTCAGGTCCCTTAGATATGGCATACCGACCCCAGGTCCTTAGATATGGCACACAGTCCTCAGGTCCCTTAGATATGGCATACCGTCCCCAGGTCCCTTAGATATGGCACACCGTCCTCAGGTCCCTTAGATATGGCACACAGTCCTCAGGTCCCTAAGATATGGCATACCGTCCCCAGGTCCCTTAGATATGGCACACAGTCCTCAGGTCCCTTAGATATGGCATACCGTCCCCAGGTCCCTTAGATATGGCACACAGTCCTCAGGTCC
>CM042164.1:42384854-42409854 GCA_023376005.1 Doryteuthis pealeii
GTGACCTATTTTGGTGGTACCTAGTGTAAATTATGTTACAGTTTGTTTTTGTTTTTGTTGCTTTTTTTTTTGGCGGGGGGGTTTAGTAACTCCTCGTGTTCTTGTTGATTCAATATAAGTATAGTATACAGTTGTCAACTTGGTATATCAAATTCTAAAACTTGCAGTCTCTGTATTCAATGAATTGGGGGTGGGGGGTTAGACTCTCCTAATCTTTGTTGATCCCCTTTTTTTCTTTCTTTTCCCCCTTTTTTTTAATCGGTTAAACCCACGTGCTTTTTCTTTTAAGGGGAAATATTTGTCACGTGTCAAACATGCTGTTTATCTATCGCCAGGGTCACGTGTCGTGGACAGGCGGTGTTAGTTTCATTTTGATTATATAGGGGGAAACATCTCTCTCTCTCTCTCTCTCTCTCTCTCTCTCTCTCTCTCTCTCTCAATTAAATATAATTTTTTTTTCCAGCCACGTGCGTCGCTATGTTCGGGATGGTATGACCAATATATGGTCCAAACTAATATGTAACAAACACTTCTGTTTTTACGTCACTACAGAGAAATAGCCACAGTCCATTAGAATGTGATTTTTTTTCAATATGGCCTAAACTGATCACGTGACGTATTTTGGCGGTACCTAATGTAAAGTAATTGATTTTTTAATTGATACGATGAAGTATTTCGTTTGAAAAATATATTACGATGAGGTATTCTTACGATTTAAGTATTGTTAATATGAAGTATTGTTACGATTTAAGGTTAAACATAAAATACCTAATTAACACCATACATGAATTTATGTTTTTTTTTTATAAATAATATTTTTCTGTAAAACTTTGAAACATATTACAGCACATAAAATTCACAGAGAGTTAATAAAGTTCACTAAAAACATTTAAGCGTGCAAATTTAGGTTAAACTTGCAAATTGTCGTCAAAATTAAAACGGAAACTTATTTGTTGGTGATCCATGATAGTTTAACTACAGTGTATGAATTAACTTTTTGCGAATTGGGTTTAGGGGTTTGGGGATTAAGGTTGTTTTTTATTACGTATTGTTTTTAAAAAAAAAAACAACAACAAAACCCCAAAATTACTATACATTTAATGTTGAAAAATATATTTTTTTAAACCAGGTTTAATTAAAATTATACATAGCAATACTAACACAAACAACTGAGACTAATGTGTCTACCGTTGGATTCAATAATTAATTTCAATGGTTAATTAAATGTATAGTAATTTGGGTTTTTTGTTGTTGTTTTTTTAAGCAATACGTAATTAAAAACAACCTTAATCCCCAAACCCCTAAACTCAATTTGCAAAAAAGTACGGCTGAACTTGCACAAAGGTGTCAAAATTAGAACCCACAAATTTTGTAATAAAACTGTTAATTTTAACTATGGGGGTCTAGGGTTAGGGTTTCTGGTTAGGGTTAGGATATAGGGTTAGGATTAGGGTTAGGGTTGGAGTTTAGGGTTAGTTTAATGGGGAAATGAATAAATAATTTGGGTTCTGTTTTTTCTGGGTCACCCTAATTTTGTCACCTTTGTGCAAGTTCAGCCAAAAGTTCATTCATACACTGTAGTTAAACTGTCATGGATCACCACCAAATAAGCTTCCGTTTTAATTTTGACGACGACTTGCAAGTATAACCAGCATTTGAATATTGTTACAATAATGTTACGAATAAAGAATTGTTGCGTAGAAGTATTGTTACGATTGATGTATTGTTACAACGAAGTATTTCATATAAATATATATTACGATGAAGTTTGTTACGATCCGCCCGACTCTGCGCCGCGACCCTGCCGTCGTCGAAGTTAGTCGTTCGACCTAACCGTCGGCGACTATCGTCATCGTATCGCCGATGTGGGCCGAGTTAGCTCAGTCGGTAGAACGTTCGGCTAGAAACCACAAGGTTCCTAGTTCGATACCGGCCCTCGCCAACTTAGCATATGAGTAGCACAGGGATCTGTGCGGTAAAGTAATGAGCTGATGGTTGGTGTGGCGCTTCACCTCAGACGCAAAAACAATCTCCTTGGTCTAGCGCTAGTGAAAAGGGGATAGACTCCCTCGTTGATTGGTTGACACCGATTTTAGGCCACCCCGACGACTTTACTTTACTTACTTAATGGGAAAATAAATAAATAATTTGTCAGTTAAGAGTGGTTCTCCTTTGATCATGTTAGACTTATAGGAAATAACCTCATCCCCTATACCCAGGCAACGCCGGGTAGCCCCTTCTAGTAAATATATAAAGGGTAGTTGGTGTGTATGTATATATGTATATGTGTCCGGAGGAAACTACGATAATAAAACAATTAATAAAGTAAATATATATACACATTCACTATTACCAGAACTTACTTTTTGCACAAAATTAATGAAGATTTTATTTATATCATATTTCTAAAAAAATATCTGAAAATAAGGATTTGAATAGTAAGAGAGGGGAAAAATCATTGGTAGTGTTTGTGATTAAAACGTAAACAAATCAATTATGTAAGACCACAACAATCAATGGATCTGCGAGTCTATTTTTTTTATTATCCCCCACCCCTCTACCCAGGTAACACCAGGTGAAAATAAACTGCTTCTGCTATAATTAATGTCACTCTTGTTAAATTGTCATTTTGTAGGACGTTGTGACGGACGCTGTGCAATTACATGTACCTTTGATGGTCGCAAATGGTCACATGTTGCTGGACTAACAAATACGCGCGCTGTGTGCCTTGATAATATTGTGCTGTGCAACAGGAAGGACCCCTACGGCCACAAGGAGAACATCTTGAGCCACGAATTTGCCCACCTTATCATGAGATTTATGCCATCAACCTGGAGTAGTAAGGTAAGTTCTTCAATATATATATATATATTTACCAACCCCTCCGCACGAGCAGGATGTGACACAAGGTCAATTTCTTACGCGGAGTTTAACAGGTTTGAATTCAGAGTTTTCCTTCTCCCAGACTGGTTACCTAGCCATGGTTAAAGAGTCCAGTCTGCCCTGCTATTTATCCATAGCTGGAGGGAGAACTGGATTCATACCTTTCCCAAGGGTATTAGCGCCATGTGAAATGCCAACGGCTTCGTCCAAGAATTGAACTCGCGTTGACGAGTCCATTTCCTGCGACATGGTTAAAGAGTCCAGTCTGTCCTGCTATTTACCCATAGCTGGAGGGAGAACTGAATTCATACCTTTCCCAAGGGTATTAGCGCCATGTGAAATGCCAACGGCTTCGTCCAAGAATTGAACTCGCGTTGACGAGTCTATTTCCTGTGATATGGTTAAAGAGTCCAGTCTGCCCTGCTATTTACCCATAGCTGGAGGGAGAACTGGATTCATACCTTTCCAAGGGTATTAGCGCCATGTGAAATGCCAACGGCTTCGTCCAAGAATTGAACTCGCGTTGACGAGTCCATTTCCTGCGACTCTAACCGTTAGACCACGCGCCTCCATTCTTCAATATAACAAATATACAAAATGCAAAAAGTTTATCGATGTCTTTATCACTATAGAGGAGTGTGGTGTAATGGTTACTGTCGTTGGAAATGGACATAGCGAGACGGGTTCAAATCCTGAACGTGGCTCTTTGCATTTCTCAATGCGCTCATACACTTGAGAAAGGTATTTTCCATCGAGCTCTGGGTAGATAGTAGGGTAGACTGAGCACTTTAACCTCGGTTAGAAAACCAGTCTAGGAGAAGGAAAACTCTGAATTCAAACCTGTTAAACATCACTTCTCCACACCCCTGGTAGGTTGAGCACTCTGGGTTGTATTTATCAGTAAAATTCACCCTCCCTCTAGTGGGTGTGCTGATAGCCCGGAGGTTAGGGATTCTGACTGATGAAAAATCAATCGAGTTTTGATCCCGGCTAAAGGTAGCCTGTATAGTCTAACCGCACTGAGGAGACATGATACGTCAAAACAATATTGTATGTGAATGAATATATATATATATATATATATATATATATATATATGAGGTAAGGTAAAAGTGTACAACAAAATAATGACACAAACAAGTAGATGCCGGAGATAAATATTTCGTTCTTCTTTACGCGAAGAACTTCATCAGTCTAACTTTATTCCAAACAAGAATAAATAAAACAAAACGTTTTCGGCATAAAATAACCCAACAAAGGGATTACATGCCGTAAAATTCGGACCATATGACCTTTAGGCACCTCTTTTGCGATTTCGATTCATAAGCACATGTTTTTCATTTATACCGCCAATATCCGGTTGTTTGTTAACAGACGATTTTTAGATTTTTTTTAATTTATAAAACTAACCCCTAACTCTAACTCTAACCCCTAACCCTAACCCTAACCCTTAACCCTAACCCTTAGCCCTAACAAACAACCAGATTTTGACGGTGTAAATGAAAAACATGTGCTTATGAATCGAGATTGCAAAAGGGGTGCCTAAATGTCATATGGTCCTAAAATCCAACCAACCAACCAGCCAACCCAACTAATTTATACTGTATATGTATTTCTTTGTCAGATTTCCAGAGCTTACAGACAAGCGAAATTCAGAAGAACCTGGAGATTGGGTACATATGCCATGGCCACTGAATGGGAATATTGGGCTGAGGCCTCAGAAGCTTTCTTTATGAATGTCCTCAGAACAGATGTTACTGGAGGAATGAACATGTAAGTAGATTTATTTGTCTTTATTTGTTCAGATGAGGCTTGATGTGAATAATTTTGATATTTCAGACTACCTCATCTTTATATAAAGGTAATTTTCACCTTTTAGTTGTCAAAATTCCTAGCATAGAATTATGCGTGCGCATTATCTGAAATGGTCTTAATTGTTATTAAGAACACATTTTATGATATTTTTGTGTTAAAGAATGCAGTTGTATTGTTTTCGAAAAAGTTTCTAAGATTTGTTTATTTCGCACGAAGACTTTCAAAATGGCTACCGGCTTGTTTCAAAGTGAAAGTCAGTTGGCTAAATTCCTAGCATAAAATTATCTGAAATGAACTTAATTGTTATTAAGAACACGTTTTATGATATTTTTGTGTTAAAGCATGCAGTTTTCGAAAAAGTTTCTATGATTTGTTTATTTCGCACGGACACTTTTCAAATAAGCAATGCCAGATAATCAGGATATACATTTTTGCATTTCATTTTGGACGATTTGGACGGTCTCATTTCTAATAAGAAGGTGTTGCAAGATGATAACAGTCGTACAATTAAGCAACACGAGTATTATTCATATAGAGATCATTTCACTCCTTGCAAGTTTTTCAAAAATAATTTTGATATTTCGGACTGTTGTTCTCATCTTTATTGGGATATGTATATATTTACCTTAGAATAGTCATTATCATACGATAACCATGAGTTCAATCGTGGTTTGGAGCGCCTTTGACAAATGGTAATTAATCTTCGAGACCACGCTTGAACTCAAGGCTATCATTTGATGATATAGACAATAGTATAAATAATGTAAAATAATTTTTATTAATAACTGATAATAAAAATGAAATTTTTATTAGTAACTGATAATAAATATGAAATTATGGAAATAATGTTGATATTTCGGACTATTACGATTTTAGTAGCCATCCTCTGGGGTTCAAGCAAGAGCGCTTGTCCATCGGAGATCTTTTGTGTTAAGCAGAGCGCGATCCTTTGTAAAGAATCCTTTGGTTGTCCTTGGCGCTCCTCAGTATTGCAAGTCCTTCGTTAATGATTGCAAATGGACATCTCTCAGTATCAGTGATTAAGTAGTTAACCAGCCACGTATTCGGGCTGTTGATTGGCTGAGGTTTAAACCATGTGACCTCGCTTAGTCTATAAATTTATGTGGTAGATTGCAGCACAGCTTATATACAACAAAATTTGGGCACCTCACGCAGTGTAATGGTTAGCAAGCTAGATTCGCAGACAATTGTTCATGTGTTCGATTCTCATTGAGTGCCCCATACTTCTGGCATTGTGCCACAACTAAGCTTAGTAAATAACTATATACAACAAAATATTCCAACAGTCCTCATCTTTATTGTGATATTTATGTATTTACCTTAGAATAAAGTCATCATCATACGATAACCACGAGTTCAAGCGTGGATTGGAGCGACTTTCACTAATGGTAATTAATCTCAAAGCTATCGTCTAATGATATAGCCAACAGTATAAATAATGTAAAACAATTTCTTTAATAATCGAGGTTTAAATAAAAATGAAATCATGGAGAATGTGAATTAAATAACTAAGGGAATTGCGACTTGGGTAGTGATATAGTTTTGGTTACAGACAGACAGACACACAATCTCCATTATAAAAAGAAGACTAGCAGTGGCTCCCCGGCGTCGCCTGGGTAAAGGGGGATTTGTTTAAGTGAGTCCCACAGAACCATTTTTACTGAATCGTGAGTTGAATCCTCGTGGGATGCCCCATTTAAATCCCTATGTAAAAAAAAAAAAAAAAAGAGACCTTGCATTGATCCAGCTACTCTGAAAAGAAATATTAATGTCTACTATATAAAATATTACATGCAAAAAAAATCCATGTTGTCATCATTTAAATTTTATCTTTTAATTATCTTCACGAATATAAATCAAGTCTCTATTATGTTTGCTCAAAAACCAAGCCCTGGTAATATTTAATGTGTATATATATTTACTTTGTCGTTAATTGTTTTATTTTTGAAGTTTCCTCCAGACATACATATACACACAAATGCTCTTTATATATGTATATATAGATTACATTCGGACATATATACACACAACTGCCCTTTATATATGGATAGATAGATTACATTCGGACATACAAACACACAACTGCCTTTTATATATGGATAAATAGATTACATTCGGACATACATACACACAACTGCCTTTTAAATATGGATAAATAGATTACATTCGGACATACATACACACAACTGCTCTTTATATATGGATAGATAGATATGTGAAGAAAACATTTTTAGAAATATAACAAACACAGGATGTTATGATCAGAGGAAACAATTTTATGTGTTAATTCTCTCATCGTTTTTCCATAGATAGATATATATTTACTTTGTCGTTAATTGTTTTATTTTCGAAGTTTCCGCCGGACATGCATATACACACAACTGCCCTTTATATATGGATAGATGTATTACATTCGGACATACATACACACAACTGCCCTTTATATATGGATAGATAGATAGATATTTACTTTGTCGTTAATTGTTTTATTTTCGAAGTTTCCGCCGGACATGCATACACACAACTGCCCTTTATATATGGATAGATGTATTACATTCGGACATACATACACACAACTGCCCTTTATATATGGATAGATAGATAGATATTTACTTTGTCGTTAATTGTTTTATTTTCGAAGTTTCCGCCGGACATGCATATACACACAACTGCCCTTTATATATGGATAGATGTATTACATTCGGACATACATACACACAACTGCCCTTTATATATGGATAGATAGATAGATATTTACTTTGTCGTTAATTGTTTTATTTTCGAAGTTTCCGCCGGACATGCATATACACACAACTGCCCTTTATATATGGATAGATGTATTACATTCGGACATACATACACACAACTGTCCGTTATATATGGATAGATAGATAGATATTTACTTTGTCATTAATTGTTTTATTTTCGAAGTTTTCTCCGGACATACATACACACAACTGTCCTTTATATATGGATAGATAGATAGATATTTACTTTGTCGTTAATTGTTTTATTTTCGAAGTTTCCTCCGGACATACATACACACAACTGTCCTTTTATATGGATAGATAGATAGATATTTACTTTGTCGTTAATTGTTTTATTTTCGAAGTTTCCTCCGGACATACATACACACGACTGTCCTTTATATATGGATAGATAGATAGATATTTACTTTGTCATTAATAGTTTTATTTTCGAAGTTTTCTCCGGACATACATACACACAACTGTCCTTTATATATGGATAGATAGATAGATATTTACTTTGTCGTTAATTGTTTTATTTTCGAAATTTCCTCCGGACATACATACACACAACTGTCCTTTATATATGGATAGATAGATAGATATTTACTTTGTCATTAATTGTTTTATTATACATATACACACAAATGCCCTTTATATATTGATAGATGTCTTCTTTTTTTTTTTACAGGTGTGGTACGCGAAGAGTGTGTCCAACTGAAATGGCGTCCAGAAGATACCTACAGCAACACGACCCAGAAATCTTCGAGGTGCTGAGTTATATCTATACGAATAAAAATCCATCTTTACCGGGAAATTTGAGAGCTTGTCAGTGAGA
This sequence comes from Doryteuthis pealeii, assembly GCA_023376005.1. Taxonomy (NCBI): domain Eukaryota; kingdom Metazoa; phylum Mollusca; class Cephalopoda; order Myopsida; family Loliginidae; genus Doryteuthis; species Doryteuthis pealeii. Next base: position 42,393,159 of record CM042164.1, read on the forward strand.
AGACAGAAAACAGAAGGCTAATTTTATTTAAGCTTACGATGACCTCTGAAGGTCATTGTGAACATGAACATGCAATGTAATAATATCTTTATGTGATTATATCAATGGTGGGGGAATAAAATAATATCCTATGAATACGATTTAAGGATTATTATTATTATTACTAGCATGATCTGTGGATATACCACAGTATGATAATTTAATTATTACAACGTTTGATATGTTTACTTAAGAGCTATTGAAAAATAGTTCAATATGTATATTATATAATAATCTTCATTTAACACACACTCTCTCTCTCTCTCTCTCTCTCTCTCTCTCTCTCTCTCTCTCTCTCTCTCTCTCTCTCTCTCTCTCTCCTTCTTTTCACCTTTTTTCACGTTCGATTATAGCAGATTAGTGTTATCGCTTGCGCGCGTCCCCGATACCCTTTCTTTCTTTCTTTCTTTCTTTCTTATTATGTTTTTTTTATATAGCATGTCCTTTTTTTCCTTTCTTTTTTTATAATAAAAACGGACTGGTCTATTATTCAGCTGAGGTGACAACACTCACGAGAAATAAGAATTCGGCGGATTAGCAATGCCAGATAATCAGGATTTACATTTTTGTTTTTCATTTTGGACGATTTGGACGGTCTCATTTCTAATCAGAAGGTGTTGCAAGATGATAACAGTCGTACAATTAAGCAACACGAGTATTATTCATATAGAAATAAGACAAATCTTCATATTTATTAAAGGAGTAAAAAAATAAATAAAACAATTTGAAATGAAAACTGAGTCCCGTCCCTCTCAAATAAAAATTTGCGTGCAAGTAATAATCAAACAATTATTTTGAATATTTTACACATCAACTTTACACAAAATCGTAGGTATTTATTTATTTATAAACTTTTTAGGTAACTTCTTATCACTGTAAAAAAAAAGAACGAGAGTAAAAAAAAAACAATTTTCAAAATTTCTTACTCAAATTTTGGGTGTATATAGCATAAGAATATTGTGACGTAAGCTGTCACGTAGTTTTTGTTACAGACAGAAATACAGACAATCTCCATTATTAATAGATAATAGATGTGAGTTTTTGAGTCCTGGAGACCTGAGGAGACTTGCTGTCACTCAGACTCCAGTGAAAGACCATCAGCTAACGCTGATGTGAAAACTCAAAAGGAGTAAATAATAATAATAATAATAATAATAATAATAATAATGGAGATTCGCTTCCGGTTTTTGTCTGTAATAAAAACCACGTCACTGCTTACGTCACTATACCCGAAATCGTCATAACATAGAATAAATACACTAAAAATTTGAGCATGCAACATTAGACAGTCCTCATTGTTTTTTAAAACAAGTTTTAATAGATACATCCCCAGTATCATATTTATATATAGTTTGTTTTATTTTAATAGATATTCAAAGTTAATAGAACTTAGTTTCGATTTCAAATTGTTTTATTTATTTTTTTACTCCGTTGATAAATTTGATGATTTCATGATTTATGTTTCAAACTCTCCGGCATTTAATTTTTAACTTCCATCTCCTCAAGCAATATCAAAGATTTATTTTTACATCGCCTGGAGGTTGTTTTTATTTTTATTTTGCTAGTAATAATAATAATAATAATAATAAGGCCTACGGGATGTCTCAAACTTCACCTACGATGTATAAGACGCAGGGCATATAAGACGCACCCCCATTTCAGCAGGTTAGATTCAGGAAAAAAAAGTTTTTAGTGTATTTAAGCATATATTGTTGAAAACAGTCTGGCTGTGCATTACACAAGCAGAAACATAGCTGTATAAAAGCAATTTGGAAGTACAGGCAAGCAATAAGCATACACATGACATTTCAATAGCAGGAAATAATAGAGAAGAATAGCCTAGGCCTACGGGAGGTCTCAAACTTCACCTACGATGTATAAGACGCAGAGCAATTTTTTAGCCATTTTTTTTCCACCATTCGTGCCATTCGTGCCGTCTCTGAATTGGAAAGACGATGTTCCTCGTTTGTTGCGTTGCAAGTAGGAACGTTCAACCGATCCGTTTGGCAGCGACACGTCTGGCTCAAGATCACCATTTTGAAGCGCTCTCTCTCAGGTTCGTTTCTTTTACACGACATAACTGCTGCCACAAAAACTGTTTTGTTTTCTCATTTTTATTCTGTGGTCTGCCGGAACGTCAAAATCCACTAGATGACATATTACTTTTTCGGACCATATGAACTTTAGGCACCCCTTTTTGATCTCGATTAAGAAAGGACATGTTTTTTCATTTACACCGTCAATATCAGGTTGTTTTAACAAACGGTTTTTAGATTTTTCTAAATTAATAAAATCCCTAACCCCTAACCCTAACCCTAACCCCTAACAAACAACCGGATATTGACGGTGTAAATGAAAAGCATGTCCTTTTTTAATCGAGATCAAAAAGGGGTGCCTAAAAGTTATATGGTCCCCTTTTCTTGTTAATTAGCATCAGGTCTGGTAATCTGGCCGGGATTATTATTATTATTATTATTATTATTATTATTCACTGGGGATCAAGTGGCAGCAGATCTCTCCAACACTCTTCTAATTGATTGAAGCAATGCTATATTGGTTTCAATTATTTTTGGGATATGTTTGCACTGTTCCTAATACGTTATTTTCCTTGACCAACTGGGAGCTGATGATAGGTGAAGCGCTCCACCTTAGATGAAAAAAACAATCCAGTGCTAGTGTAAAGGGGATAGACTCCCTCACTATTCGGTTGATACAGATAATAGGGCACTCCACTGACTTCACTAAATTAAACTACCGAAAGTTTCCAAATTTCAAATGCAAGTGAGAGAGAGCCCATTAATTAGTCCAAGGGAGATAATTTAATAGAGTTTTCTCCCTTAGATTATAAAATAAATCTATTTAACAGATATCTACTGTAATTTGTGAATAACGCGACCCTAACTTTAGACTACGAAATTCTATGAAAAAAAAAATAATAATAATAAATGAATATATATATATATATATATATATATATATATATATATATATATGTGTGTGTGTGTGTGTGTGTGTGTGTTGAAAAATAAATAAAGGAAAGAACGTATAGAATGGATAAAATAGGATATTTTAATCAATTTTACTTCACGTGTTTCGGTCAGGAGTTTATCCATGTGTACATTATTCAAACTATTATTATTTTTAAATAACCAAATGAAATGAAATAATAATAATAGAAAAAATGTAGAAATGTTCCGCACACAAAAAAAATTCGACCTTCATCAGAGTAAATCCTTATTTGAAATGAAATTCGTTGGAAAAAGTGGAGAACGTGATTTTTTTTTTTTAAGTTATTTTTTTCGAATATTTCAAAAATTCTCATATGTCTCTTAAGACCAGAAGCTGACTTACAGACTTTGTTACAGATTGCACAAGACACATTGTTTGTTCCTGGAGTTTGCATGAATTGTCCCTGATAGATAGATAGATAGATAGATAGATAGATCGTGGCGATTTCCGTGTAATAGTTATCTTTGTTGTAAATGGAAACGATTCAAAATCCTGGACGAGACCGTTTGCATTTCACATAGTACTAATACTCTTCGGGAAAAGTACGAATCTATAATTACTATTTAACCTGTAGTACCCCTTCATCGCCATTACTCCGAGTTCCACGCTGGCCCTGGGTGGTAGTACCTGTTAGGGTACCATCTATAGGGTAGGTAGAGTTTTTAAAATGTGTTGAAAAAAAAAACAAGAATGAATAAAACAAAACGTCTTCGGCATAAAATAACCCAAGAGTTGACATGCCGTAAAATCCAACCTACCAGTACACTGGGGATCAAGTGACAGCATGTCTCTTCAGCACTGTTCTAAGTGATTGAAGCAATGTTATATTAGATCCATTTTTTTTCAGGATATGTTCCCACTGTTCCGATTGCATCATTTTCCTTGACCAACGCGAAGCTGATGATAGGTGTGGCGCTTCACCATAGACGCAAAAACTATCCAGTGCTAGTGAGAAGGGAATAGACTCCATCACTCCCCGGTTGATATCGACAATAGTGGAGGGGTGGGGTGTAATGGATAGAGTCCTAGGAAATGGACTCGTCGACCCAAGTTCAAATCCTAGATGAGGCTGTCTACATTTCACATAGCGTTAATACTCTTGGGAAAGGTATGAATCCAATTCTCCCTCCAGCTATGGGTAAATAGCAGGACAGACTGGGCTCTTTAACCTTGGTTAGGTAACCAGTCTAAGAGAAGGAAAACTCTGAATTCAAATCTGTTAAACACCGCTTAAGAAAATGACCTTGTGTCATATCCTGCTCGTGAGGAGGGTGGGGGTAAATATGTACCGACAATAGGGCACTGTTTTATTAAATCAAATGATAGCATCCAACCAATAATAATAATAATCATAATAATGACGGTAAATAATAATAAGTATAATAACAATGATAATAATGATAACAAAATTAATAATAATTTCATTATTAAATTGTTTGGTTTGGTTTGTTTTGTTTTACGGCATATTAACCTCAGTGGGTCATTTAATGCCGACAAAGTTTGGAAATAAATTCATTCTTAATGGATACACACTTTTTTTATGAATACATTTTTCTATTTAAACAAAAGATGGGACCCTAACAGGTACTACCACTCCGAGCCAGAGTGAACCAGGGAGCAATGGTGATGAAGAGGTGCTCCACATTCACCAAACCTCCCAAACTGGAACCTCACCATCAGATAGAGTTTAACGTCATACCCAGGACATGAAGATCCTCAGACACCGCCTTCTAGCACCCATATGATAAAAAGGGTTGGGGCATGCCATAAGGGCAATAGGGTTGGGGCAATCATATAGGTGCTATGGCTTGATGTGACCAGTAGATTGATCGGAAGGGGCCTCTTCGACCACCTGTCTAGCCTAGAGGAGTGTTGCAGGTCATGGACTGCTCATCCACCAAGATTCCGTCCTTAAGCATCACGGGTCGCCACCCACGGCCAACAGGTGGTCCCATTTTGGGGGAGTCTTACCCCTCTGCAGAGGTGCAGTCGGTGCATTCTAACATAATAACATAATAAATTGTGTGGCGCCTACTATTCTAAAATAATGTTTAAAATCAATTAAACCTTTAAAATTCTTTATAACAATGAGAAATATGGGTAGCGTAAGTATATATAAGAGTGATGATGATGATGATGATGATGATATTCTGGGATTTTTTAGTGATAACATTGTCTTGTCTAGTGGACTTTCCTTCTTCTGGGGGAGGTTAATTTTCTTCTTTGCTAATTCTTCTAACTACTGGGCTGGTCTGGGAATTACTTATTTTTTATATTTAATAAAACTAACAAGACATTTTGTTTGCTTGATCAAGCCTTTATTAATTATCTAGCCCATGATTTAATTCTGCGCGGATGAGATCGACCCCGGAAGCACGTCTAAGCTCTCTGGAAGCTGGGTCGAAACTAAATAACTAAACTAACTATTCTTACATCTCTGTACCAGAGGTCAATTGCGGGTCATCTAAAATGTCAATTATAACCCCCAATGGTTATGGAAAATTACCCACCTCCGGTCTTAAATCTAGCAAACTATATTTAAAACTAACAAGTACATTCACAATTTATGACTTCTCCCGAATTGTAATATATTTATCTAGCACCATCTCCACACTGAGACCAACAACCAATCAGGGCTCAAGGTATGAGATCCCCCCCCCCCGATGCAAGTATGGACTATTCCGGGGTGCTATAATAATGATTCCTTTTTATTTTACATTATTTTATATTTTATTTTATTTTATCATTTTTATTTTATTTATTTTATTATCTTTTATTTTATTTTATTTTATTATTTTTTTATTTTATTATTTTTTTTTATTTTATTATTTTTTATTTTTTATTTTTTTTATTTTATTTTATTATTTTTTATTTTATTTTTATTTTATTTTTTTTATTTTATTTTATTATTTTTTATTTTATTTTTTATTTTTTTATTTTTATTTATTTTATTTATTATTTTATTTTATTTATTTTTTTATTTTTTATTTTATTATTTTTTATTTTTTTATTTTATTATTTTATTTTTATTTTATTATTTTTTTTTTATTTTATTATTTTTTATTTTATATTTTTATTTTATAATCTTTTATTTTATTATTTTTTATTTTATTTTATTTTATTATTTTTTATTTCAATATTATTATTAATTAATAATTTTTTTTTTAAATTTAATTCCAGTAATAAATCTAACAATGGTTTAAAATGACTAGACGGCCCTGGAATAGAATTACATTTATTAGTATTTATTAGTATTATTCGGACTATAGTGCTTATCTCCATTGTTATCTGTACAACGCTTCGGCTGGTGTGCCCTCCGGTCTTCTTCAGGTATTTTTCCTTAGTGTCCGGGCAAGTAGACAAGTGGTGATATTTCCCAGACACGATGACGTGGAGCCAGGTTGGTTTCAACACCGGCCTAGTCGACTCCAGAGCACTTGTCATATATATATATATATATATATATATATATATATATATATATATATATATATATGTGTGTGTGTGTGTGTGTGTGTGTGTGTGTGTGTGTGTGTGTGTGTGTGTGTGGATAGATAGATAGATAGATAGATAGATAAAAGGGTATGAAAACACATAATGTTGTTAAAATAAATATATTTATATATCATTTTCATTGCTAATATTGACAATATTTCGATTTATAAAAAATCATCATCAGAGCATAATGATAATTAGGTCCGTTTTTAGATGTAAATGTTTTTAATCCGGACTCGTCGAGAGAGAAGCAGAAAATAATTTAAATTCAAACCGGAAACATTGTTTTTCCAAAAAGCGTGTAAGCCATGCGATTGCTTCATCTTTGTTCATTCGCTGCGTGTTTCGCTAACGTCATATACAATTCGCTACATTGTATTTCTTCAGTGTAACAGTTTTTGAAAGAAAAAGAAATACTTCAAATTCAAAAATAGAAAAATTCTCTTTTTCAAAAAAGAAGAGTTTTAACCCGTTCATGGTCCGTTAGTAACGGATTTTTTCAGAAAAGAAATGTTTATTTAATTATTTAGAAAATTACTTTTTATGTAAAATATGAATGGTGTAAGGGTGTATTGGGATAATGTGAAATTTAAATTTGTAGGGAGTGTATGTATAAAATGGTTATATGAAAGGGATCTTATGATTTCTGAGTACAGGTGTCGCTAAATAAGGAGATATATTTAAAAAAGCCTTGTCTTTGGGGGATGGTTTGATGTGTGAGAATAACGCAAGATTCCATAATTCTACGTAGTGTTCTATTGTGTATGTGAGTTAATATTTTGGCACCTTTAAAATCAAAGATATGGTTATTGTCTATAATATGTTTAGCTAGGGCGTTGTTTAGAAAACCTCTAATATATCTATGTTCAAAGACCCGTTTAGTCAAAGATATATATGTATGAATTTATCACAGAATAACGTGAAAAGATCTGAAGAAAGGACGCTGAAAAATGGACGTCCTTTCTTCGGATTTCAAATTTTGAACTGATTGATCAACAAGGACTATCGCTTGCTTATCTCGTTATTCTGTGATAAAATTTTTTTATCACCCTCCTTATACTAACAAATGCCCTGAAGATGATCTAATTAATAGATCGAAACACTGCAGCGTCGGCCAATAAACTTACCACTCAACTTATGTAAACCTGTGTTTTTTCAGTTTTCTTAATATACTACATACCGTCGGATTTACTACCATCTCTTCATATATATATATATATATATATATATATATATTATATATATATATATATATATATATAATACTAATTATCAAGCCGCATCTCAAAAATTCTGAGAAATAGTCAATTATATCTATATCTAAACAGTAAGAGGTTTTTGAAAAAATCAGTTATTAAATAAAAATTATTTATGAAATTTACTACTAGTAAATAAACGAAACTCTACTAAAAAAACAACCGCGTTTCTGACATTTATTACTTTAATGCTTCATCCAAATGCCCAAACCTGATATATGTACCTCCCACAAACGGATACATATACCAAAATAATCACAAACATATATACTTACTAAAAGCATACGGAGACTCTCAGATAACACCATATATATATATATATATATATATATATATATATAGAGAGAGAGAGAGAGAGAGAGAGAGAGGGGGGGTAGTGGAAAAAGGGATCAATTTCCGGTCAGTCACATGATAGGATAATAGCGCGCATGGAGGTTTCATACATGGAGGGGATCGATAGCGCACTTGGTTGACCGGAAAATAGAGGGGAAATAGACAGAAATTGGATTCGAGTCGGATAAGTAATATGTTTATAATCAATATATATAATATATATATATATATATATATATATATATATATCTTTGAAAGGAAGGAAAAACTCAACACCGTTATTCCATAATAAATTTATTTCGACCAAAATAAATCCAAGTTGATTTAACAAAGCTCCCCAAAATCAAGTCTCATCAGATGGATAATCATCAATAATTTGAATTGCATAACAGAAAAAGTTTCCCGATGTAGAATCTTCTTCCTCCTCAATTATTTTTTTTACAAAATGTATACATTAAAAGGCTGTCACTATGATGACAGGAAGTCATTTCAAATGAGAAAAAAGAATATTTTTCAGGGCCAAGGTTTTTAGGGGATAGTAGTCAGTCAAATTAACAACTATGAAAATTAAATAAGTATGAAGCAAAGATAAAAATTTAAAAAACTGTATATAATCTAAACATTGAGCTCTCTGTAGTGATTTAAAGATTCATTGTATTTATACATACTGGATCATACAATAATAGTATAGTATGTCTTAGAAATCACATATAAAATCATCCCTTACTACCAAGTTTTGGATACCTCACACACACACACATAAATATATATATATATATATATATATATATATATATATGTGTGTGTGTGTGTGTGTGTGTGAGAGAGAGAGAAGTAAACAAACAAACAATGTGTTTGATATGGCTTTTAGCCGACAATTTTTGGGAGAATATGTGCTTAATTGAAGTCATACCTAATTTTGAAAATTAATTAATTAATAGCTGGTCAAATGTAAGGCTAAACAAATCGAGAAAAAGTCAATCTATGTACATACAGAGAATGACTTTTTCTCGATTTGTTTAGCCTTACATTTGAACAGGTATACCCGCCTAATTCATTAATTATCAATTAATTTTCAAAATTAGGTATGACTTCAATTAAGCACACATTCTCCCAATATATATATATATATGAGGAAGAATGAATAAAGAAAAGAAAGAACAGACTGGATAATAAAAGATGAATTTAATCAATATCACTTACACATGTTTTCGGTCAGTTCATCTGTGCGAAAATATTCCGCACACAGAGAAGATTCGACCTTCATCAGAGTGAAATGTTATTTTGAATGAACTCTGATGAAGGTCGAATCTTCTCTGTGTGCGGAATATTTTCGCACAGACCGAAACACATGTGTAAGTGATATTGATTAAATTCATCTTTTATTATCCATTCTGTTCTTTCTTTTCTTTATTCATTCTTCCTCATATTGTCGGATTCATTTCCAATTTCCATTTTTACACACACACACACACACACACACATATATATATATATATATATATATATATATATATATATATATATATATATAATTCAAATAAGAAATTTTCTCCTGACGATGACCTAAGGTCGAAACTAGTTGAGAATAAACAACATACAAGAAATACTCCTGATTGTCTTATTACTTTTTGTTCATACTATATATATATATATATATATATATATATATATATATATTATATATATATATGAAAAAATAGATGGAAATTAATCCGACAGTATAAAATTTAACATTTTGAAAAAACATATGATGTTTGTTATGTAATTGCTGACAGTACTGTTTCGACCAAATCGATGTCGCTCTTTGATGAAGACCAACTTATCGATTTGGTCGAAACAGTACTGTCAGCAATTACATAACAAACATCATATGTTTTTTCAAAATGTTAAATTATATATATATATATATATATATATATATATATATATATATATATATATATATTGTTGGATTCATACCTTTGTCTAGCGGGTTAACTCTATGTGAAATGTAAACATCCTTGTTGAGGATTTGAACTCGGGTCAACGATTCCATTTCTTAGGATTTTAACAATTACGCCCGATGCTCCCAAAATCCAAATCCATTATGTATCCAACGAGTAGAATGTAACATGTTATGGGCCGGGTTAGCTCAGTCGGTAGAGCGTTCGGCTAGAAACCACAAGGTTCCTAGTTCGATACCGGTCCCCGCCAACTCAGCGTATGAGTAGCACAGGGATCTGTGCGGTAAAGTAAGGAGCTGATGGTAGGTGTGGCGCTCCACCTCAGATGTTAAAACAATCTCCTTGGTCTAGCGCTATTGAAAAGGAGATAGACTCCCTGGCTGATACCGACTTTAGGCCGCCCCGTTGACTTTACTTTTACTTAGAATGTAACACAATATCGATTTTTAAGTGCAGTATGACTGGTTTGAACACAGATTTCTACTTTTAGAAAGGTTGTTATACCAAGTTTAAAAGATCTTCCCAGTCTACCCAAATATATACCCATAGCTGGAGGGAGGATAGTCAGATTCATACCATTTCCAAGGTTATTAGCGCTGTTAAGTATCTGGTCGGCATCCTAGGTTCCAGATGTAATAAGTAAGTAAGCAAGCCAATAAGAATCCGGTGTTCTTTGTAAGTCCTACGTCCAAGAGAATCCAAATGTCAATGAAATAAGCTCAGAATGGTGGCTCTATTAATACAGCAGCAGCAGCAGCAGCAGTGCCAGTGATTGGACAATAGAAATCTACCCCAGGTCACGTGGCAGTCAACGAGTCTATATTTAGGAGTGACCATTTGCCCCATGCCTTATATCAAATACTTCAACAAGCGCTACGGGAAATGCAAAGCCCAGTCTGCCCTACAATTTACCCATAGCTGTTGGAAGAGTAGTTGGATACCTATCATTCCCGCGGGTATTTGCGCTATGCGAAATATAAACTGCTTCGTCTAGGATTTGAACTCGGGTCGCCGAGTCAATTTCCTACGACTCTAACCATTACACCACGCACGTCAATTACACCACGCTAGTGACCCATATATGTGTAGAGATGGAAGTGAATCCGACGGTATGTAGTATAGTAAGAAATTTGAAAAAAAAAAAAACAGGTTTAAATAAAATGAGTGGTAAGTTTATTAGCCGACGCTGCAGTGTTTCGATCTGTTAAGTAAAAAGGACTATCGCAGTTTTTCTCGTTATTCTGTGATAATTTTTTTTATTACTTTTCCTTATATCAACAAATGTATATGACCGTGAGAAAAACAAAGACACAGGAGAACCAATTACACAAAAAATATGTCAATATGAATGTACAATTCCCTAACCTCTCAGCACGAAATAGTAGATGTATTGACATTAATGTTAAAATCAATCGTTCAAACAGTCCCATAAGATTGTCAACATCTTTTTTAAATTGCGAGATGTTCTCATGATAATAGATAATATCGGATTAATAATGCCAACGTGCAAGGTTCACAATGGGTAGGATGTGACACAAGGTCGCAAATAGGGGTCATTCAGCGAGAATCGAACTCGCTATTCAGTAGTAATGGACCTGCGAGACATTTGCGCCCATTGTACATTTATATTGACATATTTTTTCGTGTAATTGGTTCTTTTGTGTCTTTGTTTTTCTCACGGTCAGATACAATACAAATAACTTTTCAAACGGATCTATTTGACTCTTATATAGGTCATTCAGAGATACTGATAGGTACGCGTCCTGCGTCACAGACTCACAAAAATCTAAAAGGACGCAGTAAAATTGTATCCATGCGTCCCAGTGTTTTTCTTTTTTATTCCTCACCATTTCAAGCTAACTGTAAATACATTTCAACAATTTCTTAGGAATGAATGACACAGGATAGGTTACAAGGTAGGAGTTAGACGGCTTTAGTTGGTACCCATAAATTTTCCCGGGGACTCATTCAATGCAAATATGTGCGTTCCAGGACGCTCTAAATCAAAGATCTATCAGCATCACTGGTCACTAGCTCGGTGTAATGGAGGTGCATCGTGCTATGGTTATCGTCGTAGGAAATAGACTCGTCGACCCGAGCTCAAATCCTGCCCGAGACTGCTTGCGTTTCGCATAGAGCAAATACATATGGGAAAGGTATGCATCAAACTCCTCTTCCTACAGCTATGGGTAAATAGTAAGATAGACTGGGCTTTTAACCTTGATTTAGAAGAAGGAAAATCTCTGAATTCAGACCTGTTAAACACTGCTTAAAAATTGACCTTGTGTCACATCCTACTTGTGCACAGGGGTTGGTATATATATATATATATATGTGTGTGTGTGTGTGTGTGTGTGTGTGTGTACATTTCAGCCCATTAGGTCTCATCAGCAGAGCTATAGACAGGGCAGTGCTTTGTGCATGATTCGAACCTTATCTCTAACCATTACACTAGCTAGCTTACCTAGATTTTCTCGTTTATTTTAAACTGATATATATATCGCACTTTTTGGTTGACTTACAGCATGACAGTATGAAGTGGACAAACAATCTGTTTGAGATGGCGATAGCCGACAATTTTGGGGAGATTATGTGCTTAATTGAAGTCATACCTAATTTGAAAATTAATTAGTTATAATTAAATGAATTAGGCGTGCATATCGGTTTAAATGTAAGGCGTAAACAAATCGAGAAAAAGTCAATCTCTGTATGTACATTTCAGCCCATTAGGCCTCATCAGCAGATATATCTTCTTATCATAATGGAGATTGTGTGTAATTCTGTCTGTAACCGAAACTAAATCACTACTCAAGTCACAATTTCCTTAGTTATTGACGTCACATTCACCATGGATTTATTATTGTTTAAACTTCGATTATTAATAAAATTGTTTTACCTTATTAATACTGTTGGATTAATCTACATACTAACTACAAGCACGTATATTTATATATTCAACAAAATAGAAGTTTACAGTGTGAACGAGAAGGCTAATTTGCATATTGATATTAAGAAATTGATTTTAATAAATATATGCTTAGTATTATTGATTTCTAATTGTTTGGTTTTCTCTTAAAGAATCTGAGCAAAAAACTCGGGGATAAATCTTAAAAGAAATCCATAAACAAGACGAAAGAACTGTGATTTTATTAAATACTTCATAATCGAACTAAATAGATAAATTAGGAAAAATGAAAGACGGGAGTGATGGAAAATGATGGAAGAGTTAGATTTAAAGCTGTTCTATTTTTCGATTATACCCCCTCAGTTTATCATTTTCTAAATAGTTTCTAATTTATTAATATTAGGCACTTGCAAAATATTAAATTAAAAATAATTAAATCGAATATTTAAGGTCAAACTTTGTCTAAATCGATAAGTAGTAACATAATGACCATCATTAAAAAGAGAAAAATATCATTACAAATGCAGTTTCTTTTTGATAGATTTAAAACGATTTGTTTTGGTCAATTTCGACGCGATCCGCCATTTTGTCTATTTTTCAATGGTTTTACGCGCTTGTTTACAATTTTAATGTAACATTCGCGATTGAAAAAAAAATTACCAAAAATCAGGTAATAATCCGATTTTAATGAAATTTTCAGTATTGATTCATCAATTAATGAATTTTATAATATTTCAAAACTTTAATTTGGTATTTTTGCTATGAAAAATTAATATATAAAATTCATTTAAAATATGAAAAGCCTGATGTTAAGTTTAAAATGTTATATTTTTAGATTCTAGAAATAAATATCTATTTAATGGAAACCTTATTTTATTACACCAAAGTATACTTTTTGAAGAAAAACTCGATTAAAAATGTACCCCCCCTTTTTAAGCAGAAAAAATATCGATGTATAAATTTTTTTCTTCATATGTTTGTTAATTAATACAACTAATTTGTATACAATTATGTGATTTCTATAATTGCTATACAATTATATTAGTTCAGTCGGCTAGAAACCACAAGGTTCGTGGTTCGATACCGGCCCTCGCCAACTCGGCGTATGAGTAGCACAGGGATCTGTGCGGTAAAGTAAGGAACTGATGGTAGGTGTGGCACTACATCTCAGATGCTAAAATAATCACCTTGGTCTAGCGCAAGTAAAAAGGTGATAGACTCCTTCGCTGTCTTGCTATTACCGATTTTAGGCCACCCCGATGACTATACTATTCAATGATATTGTTTCCAGTATGCCCATGAAATACGAATAATTTTTAAACAGATATAAAAAAAAGTAAAGTCGTCGGGGCGGCCTAATGTCGGTATCAGCCATTCAGCGAGGGTGTCTATCCCATTTTCACTAGCGCTAGACCAAGGAGATTATTTTAGCGTCTGAGATGGAGCGCCACACCTACCATCAGCTCCTTGCTTTACTGCACAGATGCCTGTGCTACTCATACGCTGAGTTGGCGAGGGTGGGTATTGAACTAGGAACTTTGTGATTCCTAGCCGAACGCTCTACCGACTGAGCTAACCCGGCCCTAAAACAGATATACTCACGTAGAAATGTTAGCATTTCTTTTTAAGATCCCTGTATTTGCAAATATGTTAGAAAAAGAAGTCTTCTGTATTCATGATTGCTACATAATATTACTAATTTATACACAATTATATATATCTACCAACCCTTCCACACGAGCAGGATGTGACACAAGGTCAATTTCTTAAGCAGAGTTTAACAGGTTTTAATTCAGAGTTTTCCTTGCCCACCCAGGGTTAAAGAGCCCAGTCTGCCCTACTCTATTTACCCATAGCTGGAGGGAAAGTAGGATTCATACCTTTTGTTAGCGCTAAGTGAAATCCAATTACCACGTCCAGGATTTGAACTCAGGGCGACGAGTCCATTTCCCATGACATTAACCATTACACCACGCGCTTCCTACTTTATACACAATTATACGGTTTCCACTATTCCTAACAGATATACGTAGAAATGTTAACATTTTTAAAAACGCTGTATTTTCAAATATGTTTGAAAAAGAAGTTTTCTGTATTCATGATTCCTACATAAAATAATTAATTTATATACAATTTTGACTGCACACAGAGAGGAGGGGGGTTCTAGTATTTCTAACAGATATACGTATAAATATTAACATTAAAAAAATAAAATAAAACCCTGTATTTTCAAATATGTTTGAAAAAGAAGTCTTTGGTATTCATGATTCCTACTTAATACAACTAATTTTTACCCAATTATGTGGTTTCAAGTATTGCTATACAATTATATGGTTTCAAGTATTGCTATACAATTATTTAGTTTCAAGTATTGCTATACAATTATAAAGTTTCAAGTATTGCTATACAATTATATGGTTTGGAGTATTGCTATACAATTATATGGTTTGGAGTATTGCTATACAATTATATGGTTTCAAGTATTGCTATACAATTATTTAGTTTCAAGTATTGCTATAAAATTATAAAGTTTCAAGTATTGCTATACAATTATATGGTTTGGAGTATTGCTATACAATTATATGGTTTGGAGTATTGCTATACAATTATATGGTTTCAAGTATTGCTATACAATTATAGTTTCAAGTATTGCTATACAATTACTGGTAGTATTGCTATACAATTATATGGTTACAAGTATTGCTATACAATTATTTAGTTTCAAGTATTGCTATACAATTATAAAGTTTTAAGTATTGCTATACTATACAATTATATGGTTTGGAGTATTGCTATACAATTATATGGTTTCAAGGCTAGGGCTCACAGAATCTATTTCAAGATCGGATTTTCTGCATTTGGTCTCTATATTTGCGGGAAGTGCTAAGATCTCAAACGACTAGAAATCTGCTATAGAACTGATCTCCGAGGTTTAATATTGGTCACATATAACGTATTATGCAAGGTGTTGGCAAGTATGGCAATTATTTAGTTTTATAAAGATGGCTACTTCATTACAAGTATGCTATACAATTATTTAGTTTCAAGTATTGCTATACAATTATAAATTATACAATTATTGGAGTATTGCTATACAATTATATGGTTTTATTGCTGTACAATTAGTTTCAAGTATTGCTATACAATTATAAGTATTGCCATACAATTATATGGTTTGGAGTATTGCTATACAATTATATGGTTTCAAGTATTGCTATACAATTATATGATTTCAAGTATTTCTATACAATTATTTAGTTTCAAGTATTGCTATACAATTATATGATTTCAAGTATTTCTCTACAATTATATGGTTTCAAGTATTGCTATACAATTATAAGCTTTCAAGTATTGCTATACAATTATATGGTTTGGTGTATTGCTATACAATTATATGGCTTCAAGTATTGCTATACAATTATATGGTTTGGAGTATTGCTACACAATTATAAAGTTTCAAGTATTGCTATACAATTATATGGTTTGGAGTATTGCTATACAATTATATGGTTTCAAGTATTGCTATATAATTATATGGTTTGGAGTATTGCTACACAATTATTTAGTTTCAAGTATTGCTATAAAATTATATGGTTTCAAGTATTGCTATACAATTATACGCTTTTCAGTATTCCTAACAGATATATTCACGTAGTAATGTTAACATTTTTTTTAAAAACCCTGTATTTTCAACTATGTTAGAAAAAGAAGTC
>CM042164.1:42414854-42424067 GCA_023376005.1 Doryteuthis pealeii
CAGCGATATAACAAATATAAAGTGCTCAATACGTTGGTAGAGCAAATTTATTATGATAATGGTACACGGTAATAACTTACACGAGTTTCACCATAAGGATCTTCAGGGTTAAATCCACTGGATTAATCAAGATATTCATTAATTGCAGCCGATTGCACGTGTGTATTTTTTTTTCGATAATAATGGGTTTATTGCAAAAATACATACGTGCAATCAACTGCAATTAATCAATATCTGGATTAATCCAGTGGATTTAACCCTGAAGATCCTTATGGTGAAACTCGAGTAGGTTATTACCGTGTACCATAATCATAATATATATATATATATATATATATGTGTGTGTGTGTGTGTGTGTGTGTGTGTGTGTTTGTTCTTACTGCAGTTAAGATTGATTGTAAATTTAAAATATCTTCTCATAGGAATAACTTAAGCGCAACAAAGAAATTTCATCTTTGTGCAAGTGCATTACTCTTTGTGTGAGTGCATCCAACGAGTCTATACAAATTGCAATTGCACACCTACCTGCATTCAATCTAAAATTACCAGGTGCAGCCATAATTGAATGAATAATACATTCACTTCGACTAGGCGGAAATTAATATTATCAAAGACTGGACTGACTAGTATTGCGTTCAATATCTAGTTATTTACTAAGCTTAGTTTTAGATGTGGCACAAGGCCAGAAGTATGGGGCGCCCAATGAATATCAAACTCATTAACAATGGTCTGCGAAGCGGGCCAAGTATCCAATAGGCACCCCAAATCATCAACTTAATGAAAGGTTCATATTTTAACTCATCACCGGTAACTTTGACTTTCAAATATTTGAAAATAAATAAACAGATGATTTTTTGAACTTATATTGTATGTGACAAAAACAAATTTTACAAATTGTGTGATACTATTTCTAAACAGCATTATAGCAATATGCATTGGCACACGGATGCAGAGTGCAGGTGTGTGTTTATATGTGGTTGTACAGTTAGTTATATAGATACGTAGTATCTAGTTATACTGAATAGGTAGTAAGAAAACCCACATATAAGATAAGTATGTGTGTGTGTGTGTGTGTGTGTAAATTGGGAATGGATTGGGACCACCCACAGATGGGTGTGTGTGTTCAGGTGGATCACGTGTGTGTATATATAGCATCCTTTTATTTAAATAAACATAAAAATTATTTTGCAAAAAAAAACTGTATCTTTATTTAAACTAGCAAATATATGCACCCTCCGGGTGCAAGTATTTAAGTTTTAATATAATAAAATATCATGTTAAATTAGAAAGGCTAATGAAACTGAATACGAATTCAGATAAAAATATTTGGAACAGAGGGGGTATAATCGGAAAATAGAACAACTTTGAAACTAACTGTTCCACCATTTTCCCTTACTCCCGTCTTTCAGTGGTAAATTTCCCTAATTTAACTATTTAGTTAAAATAAGAAGAAAAGAATAAAATTACAGTTATTTCTTTATGTTAATAGATTTCTGTTAAGATTTATCCCCGAGATTTTTGCTCATATCCAATAAGATAAAACCAAACAATTAGAAATCAATAATACTAAGCATATATTTATTAAAATCAATTTTTTAAGATCAATATGCAAATTAGCCTTCCCATTCACACTGTAAACCGCTATTTCGTTGTATATATAAATATAATTGCATGTTATTAGTATGTAGATATTGTTAACAGTCGTAATGATGTAAAACAATTTTACTAATAATTGAGGTTTAAATAAAAATAAAATCATGGAGAATGTGTGTAAATAACGAAGGGAATTGTGACTTGTATAGTAATATAGTTTCGGTTACAGACATACAAACCCACAATCTCCATTATAATAAGATAAACATAATTGCATTTCTCTTCTGATTAAGTAAGAACTATTTTAGTATAAAAACATGTTTCGTCTTTTTTTTAAATCGTCGTAAGTGTTGAAAAATATTCATAAACTTCTGATTAAAAAGTATTTATCTAAAAAATATTTTGCTATTGAATTTTAATTTGATTACGTGTACCAACCATCTATTTATTTAATTTGATTTATCGTAAGTTCACCATCTCCATAAACTTCTGATTAAAATCATTTGTTTACAAAAATTTGGAAGTGGAAGTTACCGGTGACGAGTTAAAATGTGAACCTTTCATTAAGTTGATGACTTGGGGTGCCTATTGGTTACTTGGTCCTGCGAATCTAACTTGGTAACCATTACACCCCGTGGGGTTCGTTTGTTCGTTCGTTTTATGGCATATCAACCATTGCTGGACTATTTAATGCCTAAGTCAATCTGTCATATGACTGTCGGCCGAAAAGTGGGATCATATGACCTTTAGGCACCCCTTTTGCTTTGCTGATTCATAAGTACATTATTTCATTTACACCGTCAACATGCGGTTGTTTGTTAACAGACGATTTTTAGAGGGTTTGTAAATGATAAAACTAGCCCCTAACCCTAACCCTTAACCCCAACCTTAGCCCTAACCCTAACCCCTAACAAACAACCGGATGTTGACATTTTATTCGTTGCGCTAACACCCTTTTCCCTAATCTCAATTATCTACCCAGAGCTGAATGGGTGACCCAATAGGTCACGTTTTGTCTAGGATATTTTTAAATACAACTCGCTAATATTTTCCATTCGATTTTTGGCTGCCCGGTTGATGGCTGATTTTACGGCATGTCATCCCTTGTTGGGTTATTTTACTCCGAAGCTGATTAACAATTTTGGTCTCCAATAATATACAGTACAACAAAGAGACGCGCTTAGCATCGTAGGAAATGTAATCAGCGACCCGAGTTCGAATCCTGGACGAGATTGTTTGCATTTCACAACTCGCTAATGCCCTTGGGAAATACATGTATCCATCTCTTTTCTTCGTAGGAATATCCACTACTGCAACTGTTTATTTGCTTTTTTTTATTTTACGGCATATCAACCTCGGTGGGTCATTTAATGCCGGCAAAGTTTTGAAATAAATTCATTTTTAATGGATACTCAATTTATTTTATAAACACATTTTTCTATCTAAACCATAGATGGGATCCTAACAGGTATTACCACCCCGGGTCAGAGTGGACCTGGGAGCAATGGTGATGAAGGGTGCTCCACATTCCCCAAACCTCCAGAACTGGAACGTCACCATCAAATAGAGTTTATTTGATATAATGCACCAGTAATTTTATTTAAAAACCTTTACATTTTTGTTTGTTTCTTTATTTACTTCTCTCTCGCTTCCCCCCCTCTCTCTCTCTCTCTCTCTCTCTCTCTCTCTCTCTCTCTCTCTCTCTCTCTCTCAGCATTTCCCTTAATAAAGAGAATCGGTGACCCGAGTTCAAATCCTTTGAATTTCAAATAGTACTGGTTAAGGCATAAATCCAATCATTCTACCCCCAGCTATGGGTAAATAGTTGGGTAAATTGTACTCTTTAAGCCTGGTACGGCAACCATCTAGGAGAAGGAAAACTCTAAATTCAAATCAATTGTACACCGCTTTAAGAATAAAATTGACCTTGTATCACTGGTGAATACATACACAAAGTTTTTTGGGCCATATGACATTTAGACACCCCTTTTCCGATCTCGATTCATAAGGACATGTTTTTCATTTACACCGTATAAATCCAGTTGTTTATTAACAGACGATTTTAAGAGTTTTTTTTAAATTATAAAACTAATCTCTCAACCCTAACCCTAACCCTAACCCTAACAAACAACCGAATTTTTACGGTGTAAATCAAAAACAAGTGCTTATGAACGAGATCGTAAAAGGGGTGCCTAAGAGGTCATATGGAAGCGCGTGGTGTAATTGTTAAAGTCATGGGAAATGGACTCGTCGACCCGAGCTCAAATCCTGGACGTGGTAATCGCATTTCACTTAGCGCTAATACCCTTGAGAAAGGTATGAATCCTACTCTCCTTCCAGCTATGGGTGAACAGTAGGATAGACTGGGCTCTTTAACCTTGGTTAGGTAACCAGTCTAAGAGAAGGAAAACTCTGAATTCAAACCTGTTGAAATCCGCTTAAGAAATTGACCTTGTGTCACATCCTGATCGTGCGGAGGGGTTGGTAAATATATACACATGGTCCAGTTTTTTTTTCTTTGAGACCAGGTGTCCTATCAAGGCTCGTCTGACCTACTATTTTGCTCATAGTTGAAGAGTGTGGAAGGGGGGGGAAGGAAAGGGATAGGTACCTTTCATAACGACATTAGTGTGAAAGGATAACAACCTAGTCCTGTTTTGTGTGGGTTTGTGTTGGCTAACTCCTCTACCCCTGTCTCACTCCATGAACCAAACTGTTCAACCATGATTATATTCGTGACCTACTCTACTATTATGTAAATAGATTATACCGTATCGGCCCTGTCAGTGGGGCTTAATATATGCTGACTATATGCTCTGTAGAGAGGTAAGAACCCCCCCCACACACACACACACACACAAACACTATTTGGATTTTTTTTTTTAACCCAGAAATTTTCAGGAGTCTTCACATACTTGTTGCAGGCGGTGTCGTCAGACTGGTACGATCAGCCGCCTCTCTCCGCTGAAATTACATTCTTAATCGGCTAAATCACAATCCAGATACTTAAAGCAAAGAAACGAGGAGATTAGTGATTGTGAAGTTTTGTTCCTGGGAGATTTAGCCGATTAAGAATGAGGTGCTAATTTATTCAATTGCAAAACAACTAAATAAATGTAAGATTGACAGGATTCCTTTTGTGTTGTCAAAGTCAATCAGTCAGTTGTTATCCATTGGGAGAACTCTATTGATTCAGCATTATCAATATTTCCTTCGATGGTGTCATAATTTTTTTTTCAAGCTGCCCTAATGATTTAGGACAATTTGGCCACCTATGAATCATACATTCTCTGCTACTGGTATTACAGACAATATATTGCAAGAGATCTTGATATGATACATTCAGTGGTTCCAGTAATAATTTCATGTTTTGTTGGATGGTACATACACATATGGCATGTGTACCTGCAATACCAGCAAGGACACAGCATTTCAGCCTTAGACTACAAATTTTGAAAACTCCAAGTATACTATCAGGTTCTGTTCCTTGAATGGTCTGAAGAGCTCATTTAGGTTGCACAAGACAAGACTTTCCTGCTGATGAATATTATGTTTAATACTAACATAATCTTTCCTGCCTGGCATCAGTCGAGTATATTCATCATCTTGATCAAATGCTTCCACTAGCTATACAATATTAGCAGGCAAAGACTTGCTCCCTTTTGGTTCTGGCACAGCTAAAATGCCTCTTACGAACACAATTTGTGAGCCTTGCGTACAATGTGTTCTGAAACTCCAAACACACACATAACTTTTTTGTGTGACCAGTCGTTAGGGGCAAGTGTCAAGATTTGTATTTTTATGTTGGTTGATTCCACTCTCTTCATTTTTGCTACAAGAAGCTTTATCATTTTATCAAAGTACTTAGCTTTATCTAAAATCTCATATTTTGAATTTCAAAGCCTCATCATTCAACAGCTCAGAGTCAACATTTAATGACCTGCCTACTTTGGTCTTTATACATTGCAATGCAGAAGAATGTTTTATCTTACCGAAATGAGCCTTTCCAGAGTAATGAAGTCCTTTTGTTTTTATTGGAGAAATTCCAATCACAGAGAAACATTCATTGATATTTCTCTTCTCTGTTTCTGCAGAAGTACTTGTATCAAGCTTTTTCATCGCTGATCTGATACATGTCTTGGTTCTTCATTATTACTACTCTTTTCTGATTCTGCAGAAGTACCTGCTTCAAAGCTCTTTTATTTCCTCATCAGGAAGAAGTTTGTGGATTTGTATTTGACAATTAGGACAGAGTTTCTTGTCTGGGATTAGTACCAACTTAGCCTTTGCCTTATCTGCCATCTTTAATGAAATTGGTTTCAAACTGCCTTTAATTTGCTTTTGATGATATTTAAATGGAATGCAACATCTCTTTTCAAGCCATTCGTATTTAGTCAACAAGGTCTGTTTGTGATGGCAACAGAAAGTCTGTATTTTATCCTCATCACAATCTTGTTCTCTAGGCAATAAGCTTTATATCCATCACATCCAACTGATCAATTGGAATCACTCCAACCTGTTTATCATGGAATAACATTTTCAACTGTTAGCTCAGTACAAATAGAACAATAATGTTTGCCTCTAAAACCATCTTTCATTCTTTCTTTTCAATAAAAAACATTATTCCAGTGATGAGGAAGTGAAAGCTGTAGTGAAGAAGTGGCTCAAAGAACAGTCAACAGAATTACATACACGAAAATTCCACAAATGTACACATATTTGTGTTTTATTTACTTCCAGGAACTGTACATTAAAATGAGAAATTACATTCTATACACGCACACACAAAAACAACAAAAAAAAAACAACAAAAACAAAACAAAAACAGTGAACCAGATGATCTTTGGAACTTTATCAAACAAACGTGCACAAATAATTTGTTACATTAAAATAAAAATTGCATTCTACACGAAAATTGATAAAAGGTATTTTTGTCATTTTGCCAATTATTTCTGTTTGTTCAAATGTAAATTAATAATAGTAATAGTATAATAATAATAATAATAATAATATGTAGTATCTTTAAATCTTAAAATTATGTAGTATCTTAATTATTAATTAATGAATTATTATTATTATTATTATTATTATTATTATTATTAATTTGCACTGTAATAATAATAACTTGTCTACCCATGATGTGGAAAATTCTAACTGCTGTTATAAAAGAAGAAATATACTTTTCACTCAATTGGTGGAAATTTCTCCCAGAAAAACAGAAAGCATGCCGCAAGGGAAAAAGAGGAACCCACGATTTACTGTATATAGACCAATACATTCTTAAAGAAGTAAAAAATAGACGAAAAAATATTGCAATGGCCTGGATCAATTACAGAATAGCCTATGACATGGTCCCACATACCTGGATTTTAGAATGTCTAAAAATGTACAAAATTTCCAACAACATCATAAACTTCATTAAAAAAAGCCATGGAAAACTGGCGAGTTCAATTAAAAGCTGAAAAACAATCCCTGGCAAAAGTAAAAATCCAAAGAGGTATCTTCCAAGGAGACTCATTATCACCACTACTATCTATTATAGCAATGATGCCAATCAATCATATACTTAAAAAATGTACAGGGGGATACAAATTTACTAACTTACAAGAAAAGATAAGCCACCTTATGTACATGGATGACATAAAAAATTTTGCAAAAAATGAAAAAGAATTGGAGAGCCTATTACAAACTATTAGAATATATAGCCAGGATATAGGGATGGAATTTGAAATTGAAAAATGTGCTATGCTTGTAATAAAACAGGGTGAAAGAAAATTAATGGATGGAATACAACTGCCAAATCAGGAAACTATAAAATCACTTGATGAAAATGAAAGCTACAAATACTTAGGAATTTTAGAAGCAGACAATATCATGCAAGCAGAAATGAAAGGAAAAGTTAAAAAAATGAATATCTCAGGAGAACTAGAAAACCTCTAGAAACCAAACTTAACAGCAGATATCTAATCAAAGGAAACAATACCTGGGCTGTCCCCATGGTCCAGAGTATCTTATAAGATACTCTGGACCATTCTTAAAATGGACAAAAGAAGAACTCAGACAGATTGACTAAAGGACGAGAAAGTTAATGACCATGCACAAGGCTCTCCACCCTAGAGACAATAGAGATAGATTATATGTGTCAAGAAAGGAAGGGGGAAAGGTCTTGCCAACATAGAGGACTGCGTAGAAACCACAATCCAACAACTTGAAGATTACACAAGAAAGAGCAAAGAGAGATTACTTATGGCGGCCAACAATAGTAGAAGTGACAGATGGACAAACAAAAAAACAACAAAGACTAGAAAACAAAAATAGGAAGAAAAACAATTATATGGACACTTCAAATGACAAATCGAATAGGTTGCACATGAAAAGACTTGGACATGGTTAAGAAAAGGAAACCTCAAAAGAGAAACTGAATCATTAATAATTGCTGCACAAAATAATGCCATAAGGACAAACTATATCAAAGCGAAAATTGATAAGACCCAACAAAATAGTAAATGTAGAATTTGTGGTAATAGAGATGAGACTGTAAACCATGTACTATCCGAATCTAGCAAACTAGCACACGGGAGTACAAAAACAGACACGCAAATGGGTTGGGAAGGTGATCCCACTGGATTATGCAAAAATTAAATTTTGACCATACAACAAATGGTATATGTATAAACCAGAATCTGTTCTGAGAACGAACGCATAAAATTCTCTGGGACTTTGAAAATAAAAACGGATCAACCTTATTCCCAGCAAGAAGACCAGATCTTAGTGTTGATAAACAAAAAAGAAAGAACCTTGGTCAACTGGGATTTTGGCAGTTCCAGCAGATCACAGGGTGAAGCTAAATGAAAATGGAAAATATCTGACCTTGCCAGAGAACTGAAAAAGTTATAGAATATGAAAAGTGAAAGTTATACCAATTGTAGTTGGTGCACTTGGAACGATCCCAAAGGATTGGAAAAGGGTTGGAAAGTTTGGAAAAATCAGAGGAAGGATTGAAACATTCAGAACACTGCACTGCTGCAATCTGCCAGAATACTCAGAAGAGTCCTGGAGACCTGAAGAGACTTGCTGTCACTCAGACTCCCAGTGAAAGACTATCAGCTAATGCTGATGTGAAAACTCAGATGAGTAAATAATAATAATAATAATAATAATAATAAATCGTAAATAACTCAGAAGAGTTCCGGAAACCTGAGGAGACTTGTTGTCACTCAGACTCCAGTGAAATACCATCAGCATAAAACTGATGTATAAAAACTCAAAGGAGTGAAAATAATAATAAATATACATAATAATAATAATAATAATATAATAATAATAATAATAATATGTAGTACTTTAATCTTATATTATGTAGTATCTTTATTATTAATTATTATTATTATTATTATATTATTATTCCACTTTTCTAAAGGTAATTTAATTGAATTTAATAAGCTACCAAAGCTATTAAGTAACTCCCTTATAATTCTACCACAATGGCCGACATGTTGTATTTCGCTATGAATACAACCGTCTTTCAAAAAGTGAATATATCTCTAAGACGCATGTTTAACGCCAAAATGACGATAGATTCAGGTATCCTTAGTAATTTCTAAATCATTAAATTCTTGC
>CM042164.1:42424167-42456667 GCA_023376005.1 Doryteuthis pealeii
GCACATTTTATCATTTCTCCTAATACTAACAAAGAATAACTATATATATATATATATATATGGGTGTTGTCTGAGAGTCTCCGTATGCTTTCTAGTAAGTATATTATATTTCGTGATTATTTTGTATATATATATAATCGTTTGTGGGACGGTACATATATTCAGGTTTGGCCATTTGCTATGGAAGGCATTAAATTAAGGAGAAGAAAAATATCAGAAACTCGGTTGTTTGTTTTTTTAGTACAGTTTCGTATTATTTAGTAGTTAGTAAATTTTCGGATTTTTATTCCTTCTTCGTCAGATTATGTAAAGACAGTAGCTGTTAGCTGGCTTCTGGCTGTTCCTTCTAGGTGGTCAATATATATATATTACATATATATATATATATATAATATATATATATATATATAATCCAAAAGATCCGGAGAAAAAAATCTTCTTCTTTACGACGTAGCTATTTTTTTAATGTCCATAAGTTTTTGCAGAGGCTCAAAACGGTGTGCTCTATTGTCAGCAGCACAGAGGAAAATTATTATATATATATACTAATTGAATTAAATTAAATTACCATTACCAGAAAACTCGGCAAACACCATGTGCGAACATTCGGCCGAAAGTAACTGGACAAACTGTTCAGACCTCCTAGTCTCATCATGCAGTGCATACCACAATCTCCGCCACTGGCGAGATTGAACAGCGACCACAGAATGAAAGGAGCGGAATCTCTACTACCTGGCCAGCAGGCCCAACGCCACAAACAGAAAATTGCCAAAATTCAACTCTAGGTCAATGGTAATCTACGCGCAGGCCAACTTAACTGTATTTGTCTGAGCGCTTTATCGCAGGCAGCGAGATTACCAGGAAAAAAACTAGTCACCTCCAGGGCAAACGACGTCCAATTCGGGGGCCGCATGCACCACAAAACATCGTGGGCAAGGAAATACGTATTTAAAATAAAATAGAGGAAATTACTTAATAATGATAATTGAATTTAAATTACCATGACAGGACAACTCGGCAAACGCCATGTGGCGACATCCGGAGTTGACCCTGTTCTCTGTAATCCTGCGATAGGGTGTCAAGGACAATCTACTGTCTTACTCTGGATTGTTTGTGCTGATAGTAGTGAGTGTCCGTACAGCTTGCTTTGTGCAGGGCGTGCTGCTTCTAAGATTTGTTTAGATGCATCCCTATGTGTTTTCATTTTAGGATTTTCAACTGAACGATTCGTTTAGAGCGAGGGCATGTATAAAAAAAAATTATTATTGCCTCCATGTTTTTAGATATGTGATAACATTTGGATGATTAATGATGCCTATGCAAGGGAAATGGTTTTAAAGCGCATTGGATACTATATATACTATATATATATGAGGTAAATATAAGGAATGAAAAGAAACAAAACTCAGGACAAAGAATGTGTGTAGTATATTATACGCTGGCAGATATGCGGAACTCGCTTATCTTCAGCTTTTATTGAAATTTTTCAGATCATACAAGTGTTGTATAGAAGGGGAAATAGATAGGCGGGTAAGTTTTGTTGGGAGGGGAAGAGTTGATATTGGTTTTAAAGGACATTCTTGGGAAGATGAGAAGGAAATCAGATGGGAAAGAGATTTGAGGGAGGGAGGAGGAGGGAGAGGTAGAAAAATGGAATGGTGAGAAATACCTTATATTTTACCTCATTCTGTCGGATTTTCATTTCCAACCCCCTTTTCTATATATATATATAATATTATATATTATAATTATACTATATATATTATATATGGAAATTTAATCCGACAATATGTTGAAGAAAATGTTTAAAAATATAACATCTGGTCTGTTATATTTTTTTGAAAACATTTTCTTCATATATATATATAATCACTGAGTGGAAGGTGTTTTCTCCACTGGAAGAGTTTGCTGTGATCCATAGATTTTATGCGATACCTTATAGCTGTTAAGCCGAAAATAGAAGGCCATTCCGATTTACCGACATACTGTTGTTACTTTACGGTGCAATCCAGTAAAAAATACCTCGTTTTTTGCTACTGCCCAATTTGTATTCGCGTAGATTTTGAAGGACTTTTTACTTGTTCAGCTGGTGAAAGTGTCTGTTTTTTTATTTGTTGCAAGCATAAGTTGTTTTTTTATATTACAAGGTTGGCAGAGTTAGTGGAATTAATTGCGGGTTCATGTTGACTTGACGATGACCTAAGGTCGAACTAATTGAGAAATATAAACAACATAAAAAAAAATATTCTGTTTGTTCTTATCCTTTTTTGTTTCATATATAGATATATATATATATATATATATATATCTCTCTTATTTAATGGAGATTGTGTGTTTTCTGTCTGTAACGAAACTTAAATCACTACTCAAGTCACAATTCCCTTAGTAATTGACGTCACATTCACAATGAATTTATCCTTATTTAAACCCAATTATTAATAAAATTGTTTTACATTTATTAATACTGTTAACCATATCTACATACTACTAACATGCAATTATATTTATATATACACAAAATAGCGGTTTACAGTGTGAACGGGAAAGCTAATTTGCATATTGATATTTTAAAAATGTTGATTTTTAATAAATATGTAACTAGGATTATTGATTTCTAATGTTTGCGTTTTATTTTTAATGAATATAAGCAAAAAAATCTCTTCAATGAATCTTAAATGAAATCCATTAACAAGAAAAAATAACTGTCATTTTATTCTTTACTTCCTCTTTTAAACTAAATATTTAAATTAGAAAAAATAACAATAAAAGACGAGCGGGATGGAAGAGTAATTGGTAGTTGTTCTATTTTTCGATTATACTCCCTCTGTTCAAATCTTTTATCTGCACTCTTATTTTAGTTTCATTAGCGTTTCTAATTTAATTACCGATATTTCATTACAATTAAAAACTTAAATACTTGCACCGGGAGGGTGCATATATTAGGCTAGATATATAATAATATATATAATATATATATATATATATATATATATATATATTAAGTGTTTTTATAGTTGCTTGAAGCATTGTACGTATTGTGTTTTAAAATAGAAATTAGAAGGCAAATTGACAATGCAATGGGAATAGGTGTTGAAAATGATTGTTTATTTACCTGTTTTCCTAATATTTTCGAGATAAATCCCATCTTCAGAGGTTTTAGAAGACTATATATATGTATATAATTAAAACAAAATTGATAAAAGAACTAAAAAAAAACAACTAATATCAAATCATAATACCCCATTGATGACGACTGAAGAAGCAGTCGAAAGCGCTCGGGTAGATAGTATGGGTTAGAATCCTATTCCAACTGGATCCTAACATCCAGAAAGATCGCCAGAAGACGTAAAAAATACAAATCCAAATAATGAAAAAAGAAATGTTCCGTGTTGTTCAATAAACACCACCTACAATATATATATATATATATATATATATATAATATATTTATATATATATAATATATATTATAAGTTAAGAGAAAGGGAAAAATGAATCCGACGGTATAAGTATAATAAAAGGATATGAAAACACACAATGCTGTTAAAATGAAAATATTTATATCATATTCATAGCTAATATTTAACAATATTTTCATTATAAAAATTATCATTAGAGCTTGTTTTTAATCCGGACCCATCGAGAGAGAAGCAGAAAATAATTTATTCAAAACGCGAAATTATTTTCTGCTTCTCGCTCGATGAGTCCGGATGATGATTTTTATAAATCGAAATATTTGTTCAATATTAGCTATGAATATGATATAAAATCTTTTCATTTTTAACAGCATTGTGTGTTTGTTTTCATATTCCTTATATATACTAGAAAAAATATATGCACCCTCCGGGTGCAAGTATCTAAGTTAATGTAATAAAAATATTTTATTAAATTAGAAAGGCTAATGAACTAAAATAAAGAATGAAGAAAAAAGATTGAAACAGAGGGGGATATAATCGAAAATAAAACACTGAAACTTACTCTTCCATCACCCCCATCTTTAATTCTTATTTTTTCTAATTTAAGTATTTAGTTAAAAGAGTAAGTAAAGAATAAAATGACAGTTATTTTTTCTTGTTAATGGATTTCATTTAAGATTCATTGAAGAGATTTTTGCTTATATTCATTTAAATTAAACCAAACATTAAAAATCAATAATACTAAGCACATATTTAATAAAATCACATTTTTATATCAATATGCAAATTAGCCTTCCCGTTCACACTGTAAACGCTATTTTGTTGTATATATAAATATAATTGCATGTTGTTAATATGTAGATATGGTTTAAACAGTATTAATAATGTACAACAATTTTGTAATAATTGAGTTTAAATGAAATTAATATCATGGAGAATGTGATGTCAGCAAAACTAAGAAATTGTGACTTGAGTAGTAATTATAGTTTCCGGTTACAGACAGAAAAACACACAATCTCCATTATAATAAGATTATATATATATAATATATAGATATATATATATTCAAGTGCATTGGAATTACTAATATTATAAAATATATACAACTTCAACAGGGGCTGACAGCATGATCTCTCTCTCTCTCTCTCTCTCTCTCTCTCTCTCTTCTCTCTTTCTTATTTCACCGTCGATCTTACCAGTAAAATCGACGGTGAAAATAATTTTTTAAAAAACAGAACTGATGAGACGGCAAAGTCGAAAGGGAATTTATTTTCTCAATGTATATATACTTATATATATTATATATATATATATAATATATATATTATATATATATATATGAAATTTAACATTTTGAAAAAACATATGATGTTTGTATGTGATTGCTGACAGATCTGTTTCGACCAAATCGATAAGTTGGTCTTCATCAAAGAGCGACATAGATGGGAAGAAAGATATCCCGTTAAAAAGACTGTTTACAAAAACCGAACGCTGATGTCAAATTACATTGGACTTGTATATTTTAACAGCTGAAATATATACTATACTATTTTTGATACCCACTTTACATTTTTTATATATTTTTACAACAAACTCTTTTGAGTTTTATTTTAACCATAATGCTTCTGATTTTAAAAAATCAAAAATAAAATTTTATTTTATTTTTAAACAGAACATGCATTTTTCAAAAATTTCAGCGTTGATCAGCTTTCTTTTTTGTAAACAGTCTTTTTAACGGGATATCTTTCTTCCATCTATGTCCGCTCTTTGATGAAGACCAATTATCGATTTGGTCGAAACAGATCTGTCAGCAATTCACATAACAAACATCATATGTTTTTTCAAATGGTTAAATTTCATACTGTCGGATTAAATTTCCATCTATTTTATATATATATATATTATATATTATGTAATTTGTGGAATGGTGACTTACGGTGAACAGGTCACAATGGTTAGTTGATGTAAGATCACAATGATAAGGCACGATATAACAAAATATAAAGTGCTCAATACGTTGGTAGAGCAAATTTATTATGATAATAAGGTACACAGGTATAAACTTACACGAGTTTCACCATAAGGATCTTCAGGGTTAAATCCACTGGATTAATCAAGATATTCATTAATTGCAGCCGATTGCACTGTGTATTTTTTTTTCGATAATAATGGGTTTATTGCAAAAATAATACGTGCAATCAACTGCAATTAATCAATATCTGGATAATTTCCAGTGGATTTAACCCTGAAGATCCTTATGGTGAAACTCGAGTAGGTTATTCCGTGTACCATAATCATAATATATTATTATATATTATATATGTGTGTGTGCTTGTGTGTGTGTGTGGTTGTTTTGTTCTTACTGCGCCAGTTAGATTGATTGTAAAGTTAAATATCTTCTCATAGAATTAACTTAAGCGCAACAAAGAAATTTCATCTTTGTGCCAAAGTGCATTACTCTTTTGTGAGTGCATCCAACGAGCTATACAAATTGCAATTGCACCCTACCTGCATTCAATCTAAAATTTACCAGGTGCAGCCATAGATATGAATAATACATTCACTTCGACTAGGCGCGAAATTAATATTACAAAGACTGGGACTGACTAGTATTGCGTTCCAAATCTAGTTTATTTACTAAGCTTATTTAGATGTCGGCACAAGGCCAGAAGTATGGGCGCCCAATGAATATCAAACTCATTTAACAATTGGTCTGCGAAAGCGGGCCAAGTATCCAATAGGCACCCCAAATCCATCAACTTAAATGAAAGGTTCATATTTTAACGTCATCAGGTAACTTTGGACTTTCAAATATTGAAAATAAATAAACAGATGATTTTTTGAACTTATATGTATGTGACAAAAACCAAATTTTACAAATTGTTGATACTATTTCTAAACAGCATATAGCCAATATGGCATTGGCACACGGCATGCAGAGTGCAGGTGTGTGTTTATATGTGGTTGGTTACAGTAGTTTATATAGATACGTAGTATCTAGTTAATTTACTGGAATATGGTAGTAAGAAAAAACCCACATATAAGATAAGTATGGGTGTTGTGTGTGTGTGTGTAAATTGGAATGGATTGGGACCACCCACAGATGGTGTGAATGTGTTCAGGTGGATCACGTGTGGGTATATATAGCATCCTTTATTTTAATAAACAGAAAAATTATTTTGCAAAAAAAACTGTATCTTTATTTAAACTAGCAAATTATATGCACCCTCCGGGGTGCAAGTATTTAAGTTTAATATAATAAAATATCATGTTAAATTAGAAAGGCTAATGAAACTGAATACGAATTCAGATAAAAATATTTGGATCAGAGGGGTATAATCGGAAAATAGAACAACTTTTGAAACTAACTGTTCCACCATTTTCCCTTACTCCCGTCTTTCAGTGGTAAATTTCCCTAATTTAACTATTTAGTTAAAATAAGAAGAAAAGAATAAAAATTACAGTTATTTCTTTATGTTAATAGATTTCTGTTAAGATTTATCCCCGAGATTTTTGCTCATATCCAATAAGATAAAACCAAACAATTAGAATCAATAATTTACTAAGCATATATTTATTAAAATCAATTTTTTAAGATCAATATGCAAATTAGCCTTCCCATTCACACTGTAAACCGCTATTTCGTTGTATATATAAATATAATTGCATGTTATTAGTATGTAGATATTGTTAACAGTCGTAATGATGTAAAACAATTTTACTAATAATTGAGGTTTAAATAAAAATAAAATCATGGAGAATGTGTGTAAATAACGAAGAATTGTGACTTGTATAGTAATTATAGTTTCGGTTACAGACATACAAACCCACAATCTCCATTATAATAAGATAAACATAATTGCATTCTCTTCTGATTAAGTAAGAACTATTTTAGTATAAAAACATGTTTCGTCTTTTTTTTAAATCGTCGTAAGTGTTGAAAAATATTCATAAACTTCTGATTAAAAAGTTATTTATCTAAAAAATATTTGCTATTGAATTTTAATTTGATTACGTGTACCAAACCATCTATTTATTAATTTGATTTATCGTAAGTTCACCATCTCCATAAACTTCTGATTAAAATCATTTGTTTACAAAAAATTTGGAAGTGGAAGTTACCGGTGACGAGTTAAAATGTGAACCTTTCATTAGTTGATGACTTGGGGTGCCTATTGGTTACTTGGTCCTGCGAATCTAACTTGGTAACCATTACACCCCGTGGGGTTCGTTTGTTCGTTCGTTTTATGGCATATCAACCATTGCTGGACTATTAATGCCTAAGTCAATCTGTCATATGACTGTCGGCCGAAAAGTGGGATCATATGACCTTTAGGCACCCCTTTTGCTTTGCTGATTCATAAGTACATTATTTCATTTACACCGTCAACATGCGGTTGTTTGTTAACAGACGATTTTTAGAGGGTTTGTAAATGATAAAACTAGCCCCTAACCTAACCCTAACCCCAACCTTAGCCCTAACCCTAACCCCTAACAAACAACCGGATGTGACATTTATTTCGTTGCGCTAACACCCTTTTCCCTAATCTCAATTATCTACCCAGAGCTGAATGGTGACCCAATAGGTCACGTTTTGTCTAGGATTATTTTTAAATACAACTCGCTAAAATATTTTCCATTCGATTTTTGGCTGCCCGGTTGATGGCTGATTTTACGGCATGTCATCCCTTGTTGGGTATTTTACTCCGAAGCTGATTAACAATTTTGGTCTCCAATAATATACAGTACAACAAAGAGACGCGCTTAGCATCGTAGGAAATGTAATCAGCGACCCGAGTTCGAATCCTGGACGAGATGTTTGCATTCACAACTCGCTAATGCCCTTGGGAAATACATGTATCCATCTCTTCTTCGTAGGAATATCCACTACTGCAACTGTTTATTTTGCTTTTTTTATTTTACGGCATATCAACCTCGGTGGGTCATTTAATGCCGGCAAAGTTTTGAAATAAATTCATTTTTAACTGGATACTCAATTTATTTTATAAAACATTTTCTATCAAACCATAGATGGATCCTAACAGGTATTACCACCCCGGGTCAGAGTGGACCTGGGAGCAATGGTGATGAAGGGTGCTCCACATTCCCCAAACCTCCAGAACTGGAACGTCACCATCAAATAGAGTTTATTTTGATATAATGCACCCAGTAATTTTTATTTAAAACCTTTACATTTTTGTTTGTTTCTTTATTTACTTCTCTCTCGCTTCCCCCCCCTCTCTCTCTCTCTCTCTCTCTCTCTCCTCTCTCTCTCTCTCTCTCTCTCTCTCTCTCTCTCAGCATTTCCCGAATAATCGGACCCGAGTTCAAATCCTTTGAAGTTTCAAATAGTACTGGTTAAGGCATAAATCCAATCATTCTCCCCCAGTTATGGGTAAATAGTTGGGTAAATTGTACTCTTTAAGCCTGGTACGGCAACCATCTAGGAGAAGGAAAACTCTAAATTCAAATCAATTGTACACCGCTTTAAGAAAAAATTGACCTGTATCACTGGTGAATACATACACAAAGTTTTTTGGGCCATATGACATTTAGACACCCCTTTTCCGATCTCGATTCATAAGGACATGTTTTTCATTTACACCGTATAAATCCAGTTGTTTATTAACAGACGATTTTAAGAGTTTTTTTTAAATTATAAAACTAATCTCTCAACCCTAACCCTAACCCTAACCCTAACAAACAACCGAATTTTACGGTGTAAATCAAAACAAGTGCTTATGAACGAGATTCGTAAAAGGGGTGCCTAAGAGGTCATATGGAAGCGCGTGGTGTAATTGTTAAAAGTCATGGAAATGGACTCGTCGACCCGAGCTCAATCCTGGACGTGGTAATCGCATTTCACTTAGCGCTAATACCCTTGAGAAAGGTATGAATCCTACTCTCCTTCCAGCTATGGGTGAACAGTAGGATAGACTGGGCTCTTTAACCTTGGTTAGGTAACCAGTCTAAGAGAAGGAAAACTCTGAATTCAAAACCTGTTGAAAATCGCTTAAGAATTGACCTTGTGTCAACATCCCTGATCGTGCGGAGGGTTGGTAAATATATACACATGGTCCAGTTTTTTTTTCTTTGAGACCAGGTGTCCTATCAAGGCTCGTCTGACCTACTATTTTGCTCATATTGAAGAGTGTGGAAGGGGGGGGAAGGAAAGGGATAGGTACCTTTCATAACGACATTAGTGTGAAAGGATAACAACCTAGTCCTGTTTTGTGTGGGTTTGTGTGGCTAACTCCTCTACCCCTGTCTCACTCCATGAACCAAACTGTTCAACCATGATTATATTCGTGACCTACTCTACTATTATGTAATAGATTATACCGTATCGGCCCTGTCAGTGGGGCTTAATATATGCTGACTATATGCTCTGTAGAGAGGTAAGAACCCCCCCCCCCCCCACACACACCACACACACAAACACTATTTGGATTTTTTTTTTTAACCCAGAAATTTTCAGGAGTCTTCACATACTTGTTGCAGGCGGTGTCGTCAGACTGGTACGATCAGCCGCCTCTCTCGCTGAAATTACATTCTTAATCGGCTAAATCACAATCCAGATACTTAAAGCAAAGAAACGAGGAGATAGTGATTGTGAAGTTTGTTCCTGGGAGATTTAGCCGATTAAGAATGAGGTGCTATTTATTCAATTGCAAAACAACTAAAAATAAATGTAAGATTGACAGGATTCCTTTTGTGTGTCAAAGTCAATCAGTCAGTTGTTATCCATTGGGAGAACTCTATTGATTCAGCATTATCATATTTCCTTCGATGGTGTCATAATTTTTTTTTCAAGCTGCCCTAATGATTTAGGACAATTTGGCCACCTATGAATCATACATTCTCTGCTACTGGTATTACAGACAATATATTGCAAGAGATCTTGATATGATACATTCAGTGGTTCCAGTAATATTTCATGTTTGTTGGATGGTACACATATGGCATGTGTACCTGCAATACCAGCAAGGACACAGCATTTCAGCCTTAGACTACAAATTTTGAAAACTGAAGTATACTATCAGGTTCTTTCCTTGAATGATCTGAAGAGCTCATTTAGGTTGCACAAGAACAAGACTTTCCTGCTGATGAATATTATGTTAATACTAACATAATCTTTCCTGCCTGGCATCAGTCGAGTATATTCATCATCTTGATCAAATGCTTCCACTAGCTATACAATATTAGCAGGCAAAGACTTGCTCCCTTTTGGTTCTGGCACAGCTAAAATGCCTCTTACGAACACAATGTGAGCCTTGCGTACAATGTGTTCTGAAACTCCAAACACACACATAACTTTTTTTGTGTGACCAGTCGTTAGGGGCAAGTGTCAAGATTTGTATTTTATGTTGGTTGATTCCACTCTCTTCATTTTTGCTACAAGAAGCTTTATCATTTTATCAAAGTACTTAGCTTTATCTAAAATCTCATATTTTGAATTTCAAAGCCTCATCATTCAACAGCTCAGAGTCAACATTTAATGACCTGCCTACTTTGGTCTTTATACATTGCAATGCAGAAGAATGTTTATCTTACCGAAATGAGCCTTTCCAGAGTAATGAAGTCCTTTGTTTTTATGGGAGAAATTCCAATCACAGAGAAACATTCATTGATATTTCTCTTCTCTGTTTCTGCAGAAGTACTTGTATCAAGCTTTTTCATCGCTGATCTGATACATGTCTTGGTTCTTCATTATTACTACTCTTTTCTGATTATGCAGAAGTACCTGCTTCAAGCTCTTTTATTTCCTCATCAGGAAGAAGTTTGTGGATTTGTATTTGACAATTAGGACAGAGTTTCTTGTCTGGGATTAGTACCAACTTAGCCTTTGCCTTGTCTGCCATCTCTAATGAAATTGGTTTCAAACTGCCTTTAATTTGCTTTTGATGATATTTAAATGGAATACCACATCTCTTTTCAAGCCATTCATATTTAGTCAACAAGGTCGTTTGTGATGGCAACAGATAGTCTCTATTTCATCCTCATCACAATCCTGTTCTATAGGCAATAAGCTTTATATCCATCGCATCAAACTGATCAATTCGAATCACTCCAACATGGAATAACATTTTCAACTGTTAGCTCAGTACAAATAGAACAATAATTTTTACCTCTAAAACCATCTTTCATTCTTTCTTTTCAATAAAAAAACGTTATTCCAGTGATGAGGAAGTGAAAGCTGTAGTGAAGAAGTGGCTCAAAGAACAGTCAACAGAATAGGGATACATACACGAAAATTCCACAAATGTAAACATATTTGTGTTTTATTTACTTCCAGGAACAGTACATTAAAATGAGAAACAAACAAAAACAACAAAAACAAAACAAAAACAGTGAACAAGATGATCTTTGGAACTTTATCAAACAAACATGCACAAATAATTTGTTACATTAAAATAAAAATTGCATTCTACACGAAAATTGATAAAAGGTAGTTTTGTCATTTTGTCAACTATTTCTATATTTGTTCAAATGTAAATTAATAATAATAATAATAATGAGGTTGCACATCAAAAGACTTGGACATGGTTAAGAAAGGGAAACCTCAAAAGAGAAACAGAATCACTTATAATTGCTGCACAAAATAATGCCATAAGGACAAACTACATCAAAGCGAAAATTGATAAGACCCAACAAAATAGTAAATGTAGACTTTGCGGTAATAGAGATGAGACTGTAACCATATACTCTGCGAATGTAGCAAACTAGCACAACGAGAATACAAAACTAGACACGACTGGGTTGGAAGGTGATCCACTGGGAATTATGCAAGAAATTAAATTTTGACCACACAACAAAATGGTATATGCATAAACCAGAATCTGTTCTTGAGAACGAAACGCACAAAATTCTCTGGGACTTTGAAATTAAAACGGATCACCTTATCCCAGCAAGAAGACCAGACCTACTGTTGATTAACAAAAAGAAAGAACTTGTCAACTGGTGGATTTTGCAGTGCCAGCGGATCACAGGGTGAAGTTAAAGGAAAATGAAAAAATTGACAAATATCTGGACCTTGCCAGAGAACTGAAAAATTATGGAATATGAAAGTGAAAGTTATACCAATTGTAGTTGGTGCACTTGGAACAGTCCCAAAAGCATTAGAAAAGGGTTTGGAAAGTTTGGATATCAGAGGAAGGATTGAAACCATTCAGAACACTGCACTGCTGCAATCTGCCAGAATACTCAGAAGAGTCCTGGAGACCTGAGGAGACTTGCTGTCACTCAGACTCCAGTGAAAGACCATCAGCTAACACTGATGTGAAAACTCGAAAGGAGTAAATAATAATAATAATATAATAATATGTAGTGTCTTAAATCTTAAAATTATGTATATTAATTATTATTAATAACTTGTCTACCCATGATGTAGAAAATTCTAACTGCTGTTATAAAGAAAAATATACTTTTCACTCAATTGGCGGAAACTTCTCCCAGAAGAACAGAAAGGATGTCGCAAGGAAAAAAGAGGAAGCCACAATTTACTGTATGTAGACCAATACATTCTTAAAGAAGTAAAAAATAACCGGAAAAATATTGCAATGGCCTGGATCGATTACAGAAAAGCCTATGACATGGTCCCACATACCTGGATTTTAGAATGTTTAAAAATGCACAAAATTTCCAACATCATAAACTTCATTAAAAAAAGCCATGGAAAACTGGTGAGTTCAATTAAAAGCTGGAAAATAATCCCTGGCAGAAGTAAAATTCCAAAGAGGTATCTTCCAAGGAGACTCGTTATCACCACTACTATTTATTATAGCAATTATGCCGCTCAATCATATACTTAAAAATGTACAGTGGAATACAAATTCACTAACTCACAAGAAAAGATAAGACACCTTATGTACATGGATGACATAAAAAATTTTGCAAAAAATAAAAAAGAATTGGAGAGCCTAGTACAAACTATTAGAATATATAGCCAGGATATAGGGATGGAATTTGGAATTGAAAAATGTGTTATGCTTGTAATTTAATGGATGGAATACAACTGCCAAATCAGAAAACTATAAAATCACTTGATGAAAATGAAAGCTACAAATACTTAGGAATTTTAGAAGCGGACAATATCATGCAAACAGAAATGAAAGGAAAAGTTAAAAAAAAACGAATATCTCAGGAGAACTAGAAAACTTCTAGAAACCAAACTTAACAGCAGAAATCTAATCAAAGGAATCAATACCTAGGCTGTCCTTATTATAAGATACTCTGGACCATTCTTAAAATGGACAAAAGAAGAACTCTGACAGATTGACCAAAGGACGAGAAAGTTAATGACCATGCACAAGGCTTTCCACCCTAGAGACAATAGAGATAGATTATATGTGTCAAGAAAGGAAGGGGGAAGAGGTCTTGCCAACATAGAGGACTCCGTAGAAACCACAATCCAACAACTTGAAGATTACACAAGAAAAAACAAAGACAGATTACTTATGGCGGCCAACAATAGTAGAAGTGACAGATGGACAAACAGAAAAACAACAAAGACTAGAAAACAAAAATTGGAAGAAAAACAATTATATGGACACTTCAAACGACAAATCGAATAGGTTTCACATGAAAAGACTTGGACATGGTTAAGAAAAGGAAACCTCAAAAGAGAAACTGAATCATTAATAATTGCTGCACAAAATAATGCCATAAGGACAAACTATATCAAAGCGAAAATTGATAAGACCCAACAAAATAGTAAATGTAGACTTTGCGGTAATAGAGACGAGACTGTAAACCATGTACTATGCGAATGTAGCGAACTAGCACAACGGGAGTACAAAAACTAGACACGAATGGGTTGGGAAGGTGATCCACTGGGAATTATGCAAAAATTAAATTTTGACCATACAACAAAATGGTATATGTATAAACCAGAATCTGTTCTTGAGAACGAAACGCATAAAATTCTCTGGGACTTTGAAATAAAAACGGATCACCTTATCCCAGCAAGAAGACCAGATCTAGTGTTGATAAACAAAAAAGAAAGAACTTGTCAACTGGTGGATTTTGCAGTTCCAGCAGATCACAGGGTGAAGCTAAATGAAAAAATGGAAAAATATCTGGACCTTGCCAGAGAACTGAAAAAGTTATAGAATATGAAAGTGAAAGTTATACCAATTGTAGTTGGTGCACTTGGAACGATCCCAAAGGGATTGGAAAAGGGTTTGGAAAGTTTGGAAAAATCAGAGGAAGGATTGAAACAATTCAGAACACTGCACTGCTGCAATCTGCCAGAATACTCAGAAGAGTCCTGGAGACCTGAAGAGACTTGCTGTCACTCAGACTCCAGTGAAAGACTATCAGCTAATGCTGATGTGAAAACTCAAAATGAGTAAATAATAATAATAATAATAATAATAATAATAATAATAATCGGTTAGAATACTCAGAAGAGTTCCGGAGACCTGAGGAGACTTGTTGTCACTCAGACTCCAGTGAAATACCATCAGCTAAAACTGATGTAAAAAACTCAAAAGGAGTGAAAATAATAATTAAATATACAATATAATAATAATAATAATAATAATAATAATAATAATAATAATAATAATAATATGTAGTATCTTTAAATCTTATAATTATGTAGTATCTTTATTATTATTATTATTATTATTATTATTATTATTATTATTATTATTCCACTTTTCTAAAAGGTATTTAATTGATTTAATAAGCTACAAAGCTATTAGAGTAATCTCCCCTTATAATTTCTGAACCACAATGGCCGACATGTTGTATTTCGCTATGATACAACCGTCTTTTCAAAAAGTGAATATAATCTCTAAGACTGCATGTTTTAACCCAAAAATGACATAATTCGCATCCTTAGTAATTTCTAAATTCATTAAATTCTATGCCCACACCAAACTTTTCCGTTTTACTTTTCCGACTCATTTATACATAGAGCCATATATATATATATATATATATATATATATATATATATATATATATGTCAAATAGATCAGAAAGTGTTCGCAGGAGGATTTTTTTCTATTTGGGACCTTATTTATCCTCGTTACAATCCCAGGGAACCAACCCAGGCAACACCTTCCCCCCTTGATTTAATAGGGCAGGGCTATGAGCCACATTAATAGGGCCTTGTGCCTAACCCGTACACGTGGGGTACGTGGTAAATATCTACAATCTGGCATTTTGTTGTTGTTGTTGTTGTTGTTGTTGTAAGGTAGGGAGACAATAGATAATTACCTTCCCTTGGATTTTGGGGTAAGAGTATTTACGGGGTTCCGTTGGAGCTCTTATTCTCGGGTAGTGGTTATTATTCGGACGAAAGAAGGAAACAAACACGAATATAAAA
Organism: Doryteuthis pealeii; assembly: GCA_023376005.1. NCBI lineage: Eukaryota > Metazoa > Mollusca > Cephalopoda > Myopsida > Loliginidae > Doryteuthis > Doryteuthis pealeii. The sequence continues at coordinate 42,439,921 of CM042164.1, forward strand.
TACAGACACATATATTATCAAAAGTACAGAAATTGTTGCAAATTTTAATGGCATTTGCTACGAGACTTATCTGAGAGGTGCAATAAAAAGTTCTTGGTGAAGTGCGCTAGAAAGGTGTTCTACTCGCTGGTTTTGGAATGCTCTTAAAACGCTTCGTCTGGTCGGTTGTGCCCTTTTGATGGGAATTTAGTTCCTCAGCCTTCTGTCAGTATGCTATTGTGACAGCCTTAGAAAGTTTGCTGTTACAATGCCTTAGAAAATTTGGTTGTGGGAGCGCTTATTTTAGCGTCTCTCCTCGGTAACTGCTCCCTGATAAGTGCCGGGGTTTGGTTTTGGCGCCAACATCGTATTGGCGATTCGCCCTCTAGCGACAGGGGAAGATAATTCTCTATCAGATTTCCGATTGGGGAGTGTCTATGAACATCACATGACAATCACATAATTCAATTCTGTATCTTTCGTACTCTGTTCTTCAGATAGTAAACATGATTTCCTTTCCAGTTTTTGAGCTACCTTGCATCTCAGTGTGCTACTCATGTGCTGAGTTGGTGAGGGCCGGTATCAAACCCAGAAGCTTGTGGTTCCTAGGATATACAGCTTGTTCGAAGAACAATAGGCATATACCTTGCATAGAGTTTTAAAATTGTGTTTTAAAGAAATAATTTCCAATGCCAATCAAGAATGAATAAAATAAAATGCCCTCGGCATAAAATAACCCGTTTTGGCATCTGACGTGAAGCGCCACATCTACCATCAGCTCCTTACTTTACCGCACAGATCCCTGTGCTACTCATACACTGAGTTGGCGAGGGCCGGTATCGAACCAGGAATACTTGGGGTTCCTAGTCGGACGCTCTACCGACTGAGCTATGCATTATTGCTCCTAAATATGTGTGGATCATATGACCTTTAGGCACCCCTTTTTGATCTCGATTCAGAGGGACATGTTTTTCATTTACACCGTTAATATCTGGTTATTTGTTAGTGGTTAGGGTTAGGGGTTAGGAGTTAGGGTTAGGGTTAGAGTAAGGGGTTTGTTTTATAACTTAAAAAAAAACTAAAAACCGTGTTAACAAACAACCGGATATTGACGGTGTAAATGAAAAACATGTCCTTCTGAATCGAGATCAAAAAGGGGTGCCTGAAGGTCATATGGTCTATATGTGTAACCAGGGACATAATAGCTTATTCTGTCACAATAGAATTACATCGATGAGGTAATCCCCTTTTCACTAGCACTACACCAAGGAGATCGTTTTGGCATCTGACGTGGAGCGCTACACCTACCATCAGCTCCACACTTTACCGCCCAATTCCCTGTGCTACTTATACGCTGAATTGGCGAGGGCCGGTATCGAACCTGGAATACTTGTGGTTCCTAGTCGGACGCTCTGCCGACTGAGCTATGTATTATTTCTCCTAAATAAGTGTAACCAGGGACATAATATATATTGTCACATTAGAATTACATCGATCAGGTATCTTTAAGAGCATTGTCTGCTCAAGTGAAATGAATGTTTCTTAGAATATTTTGAGTTAGTCATATGGCAATCTTTTGAACGAGCCAACCCCATTCCCAGGCAACAAATGGTAAACACGTAAACATAAAAAAACCTGTTTTGATGAATCTTTGTCGTCTATTGAATTAGGAGTGGCCGATACATAAATTCAAATAAAACCATTCAATTATTATCCGACAATATATATAATACCCTTCTACTCAATCGCATCCGACCTGAAATAGATAAAGTCCTTAGGAAAAACGAAAACGGATTCCGGAGGAATCGATCAACAATTTCTCAGATCCTGACTATTCGTTGAATCATAGGAGGGCTTTGATTACAAATTACTAAAATAATTTATTGATATCCCTAATTATTTTACATCTGTTGTAAACCTCCCTTGAGGGGCTAGGATACCTGTAGACTCTTTGCTTTGCATCTTACTGCATTTCCTGCAACTTTACTGGCCCACCTAGGACCACCACTTGTGTCCGTAACACTGCTTCAGGACTCATCCAGGGGGTTTACAATCAATTATCAAAGAGAGAACAAGAGAGGAACAAACAAAGTCAAGTCAGGTGAACATTCAAAATGGTCGGAGAGGTACATGGTACGCATTCATTCCCTCAATCAGTCCCATCTGCTATTATCTCCACTTCTATCATTATTCTGTCGACTGAGAGGGGGCACAATGTCCCCTCTTGTTCTTGTAAGGACTTCTGATAAAGTTGTCTTCTCCTCTACCAGTCTAAGATGATCTCTCGCATCCGCTGTCCAACAACTAACTGCCAACCCACTTTCAAATTTCCCCCCTTCTCCCAAATCTCATCTCAACTCTCATTCTCCGAGATTCCACAGGAGATTTCAAAATCTTTTGTTCTAACTGGGTTAAATTTTATTACCGATGTGACCTCCAGTTAACTTTCAAAGTGGTCAAAAACTAGACTTCTGGTCTCTATCTATCTTTAATGACTCCTTTGATTTAGCATTGACCCTACACACAATACACCAATTTACACATTCAATATATGTATACACACACACACACATATATGTTTACATACACACACACACACACATATACATATATATATATATATATATATTATATACATGTTCCACACACACATATTTATCTTATATGTGGGTTTTCTTACTACTACGTATTCAATATAACTAACCATAGAATTATATACACACACACACACTTGCTTGCACCAGATTTGCATTCTGCACCTATGCATGATGCAGCATTGCATATTGTCATACTGTATTATTCTGCTATTCTGGTTCTGTCTGTATGTATTAATCTGGGCTTCTGGGTAGCTGGGCTGCTTCTCTGTTCTTTTTCCTTATGATTCCTTGTGTATCTTATCTTGTTTCTTGTTTTGTCTTCTCTGTGTCCGTTGTTTGTTTTTATTAACGAACACTAGACTTGATCTTCTTTTTACGGCTCTTCACTTAATTATAATAAACTCTAGTTAAGAAAAACCTGGCGTGGAGAAATTGGTCCTTGAACGGGAGTCACCACCTTATGTCCGCCCCGTTCGTCTACCGGCCGAAAACTGATTTTCTAAACTAACTTTCTTACACTTGACTGGTGGATCAGAACCAAGATCAGCAAATAATTAAGTTCTGCTAATTAACTTACACTGTATTTTCCCATGATATTACCGTTATTTTAAATTTCATTACACTACAGTACATAATTGATAGGAAAACTATCATTATGTAAAATGCGTCTGTAGCCTAACGGTTATTATAGAAGAAAATTGACTCAAGTTCAAATTCTGGACTAGGCTGTTTTCCTTTCACGCAAATGTTGCTAGGAAGGTACGTGGTCATCTTATCTCCCTTCCACACTCTCCAGCTATGAGCAAAATAGTAAGGCAGACGAACCTTGACAGGGCACCTGGTCACGAAGAAAAAACAAACTAATTTGTGTATGTATTTACCAGTGACACAAGGTCAATTTCTAAGCGGTGTACACCTGGTTTGAATTTAAAGTTTTCCTTCTCCTAAACCGGTTGACATACCAAGATTAAAGAGCCCAGTCTGCCCTACTGTTAACCCATAGCTAGAGGGAGAGTAGTTGAATTTATGCCTCATCCAGTACTATTTGAAATGCAAACAGTTTCGTTTAGGATTTGGACTTGAGTCACCGATTCTCTTTATTACGGGAAATGCTAAGAGAGAGAGAGAGAGAGAGAGAGAGAGAGAGAGAGAGAGAGAGAGAGAGAGAGAGAGAGCATAACAAAAAGAGAAAAGAAAAGAAAAGAAAGAAGAAAAGAAAAAGAAAGAAGAAAGGAGAAAAAGAAAGAAAAAAAGAAAGAAAGAAAAAAAGAAGAAAGAATAAAAGAAAAGAAAGAGAAAAAAAGAAGAAAGAAGAAGAAAGAAAAGAAGAAAGAAAAAAAGAAAGAAAAGAAAGAAAGAAAGAAAGAAAGAAAGAAAGAGAAAAGGAAAAAGAAAGAGAAGAGAAAGAAAGAAAGAAAGAAGAAAGAAGAAAAAGAAAGAAAAGAGAAGAAAGAAAGAAAAGAAAGAAAGAAAGAAAGAAAGAAAGAAGAAAAGACCATAAAGAAAGAGAAAGAGAAAAGAAAAGAAAAAAAAAGAAAGAAAGAAAGAAAGAAAGAAGAAAAAGACCATAAAGAAAGAGAAAGAGAAAAGAAAAGAAAGAAAGAAAGAAAGAAAGAAAGAAGAAAAGACATAAAGAAAGGGAAAGAGAAAAAGAAAGAAAAAAGAAAGAAAGAAAGAAAGAAGAAGAAAGAAGAAGAAAAGACCATAAAGAAAGAGAAAGAGAAAAAGAAAAGAAAAAAAAGAAAGAAAGAAAGAGAAAAAGACCATAAAGAAAGGAAAAGAGAAAAAGAAAAGAAAGAAAGAAAGAAGAAAAGAAAAGAAAAGAAAGAGAAAAAGAAAGAAAAAAGAAAGAAAGAAAGAAGAAAAGACCATAAAGAAAGGGAAAGAGAAAAAAGAAAGAAAAAAGAAAGAAAGAAAGAAAGAAAGAAGAAAAGACCATAAAGAAAGAGAAAGAGAAAAAGAAAAGAAAAGAAAGAAAGACAAGAAAGAAAATATATAAATAAAAGAAAGAGAAAACGAAAGAGAGAAGAAAAAGAAAGAAAACAACAAGAAAGATAAGGAATGAAAGAAAGAAAGAACAAAAGAAAGAAAATGGAAGAAGAAATATAAACAAAAGAATGTGAAAACGAACCCTTTACATTGCTAAAATAATTATTCACATCTCATTAAACATTACTTATTAACGTGATAGGCAACTCTTTAAGCTGATGATATAAAATAATTACATAGCATTATTGCTTTGTTAGGACAAACAACGGAATTATTGCTTAGTTAGGACTAATAAAATGGAATTATTGCTTTGTTAGGACTAACAATGGCATTATTGCTTAATTAGGACTAACAATGGCATTATTGCTTAATTAGGACTAACAATCAAATGTAAAATAATATGGAAATCCGATCTCACTGACAAACTAAAGCGACAATTCTTCCAGGCTGTAGTTATGTCAGTACTGCTGTTGGCTGCACCACCTGGACCCTAACGAAGCGCCTTGAGAGTAAGCTGGATGGGACCTGCACAAAAATGTTGCGTACAATCCTGAACAAGTCGTGGAAGCAACACCCCACAAAGAAGCAACTATATGGTCACCTGCCCCCCATCTCACAAACCATCCGGGTGAGACGGACTAGGCATGCAGGACATTGCTTGAGAAGCGGGGACGAGCTCATAAGCGACGTTCTCCTGTGGAAGCCAACACACGGACATGCTAACGTAGGACGCCCACTATGGACCTACATTGACCGACTATGCGAGGATTCGGGATGCTGCGCAGAGAACCTCCCAGGGGCAATGAGTGATAGGGAAGGTTGGCGAGAGATTGTCATGGATATCCGTGCTGCTTGCGCGACATGATGATGATGTTGGTAGGTTAAATTTTACGGCATGTCAACCCTTGTTGGGTTATTTTTTGCCGAGGACATTTTGTTTTATTCATTCTTGATGGGTATTCAATTTTTTTCAAAACTTAATTTTTTAAACATTTTTAAACTCATTTTCTATTTAACACATAGATGGGACCCTAACAGGTACTACCACTTACAGGGCAATTTATGAGGAAGTGCGTCCCGGTCTCCTGCCTCAAAAATTGCTACCCGGTGACTAAAATAACGACCCAGCTCAGTCTATTCAAAACTATCCATCTTCATATCTATCTATCTATCTATCTATCTATCTATCTATCTCAATTTGTTCATATTTATCTATATTACTTTAAATACTAAGATTTTTTTTATTCGTGTTTGTTTAATGTCTTGTTTTTAGTTTAAATAAACAAGAATTACGACAAAAAAGCGCCCCCCCCCAAATACATTTACTTGTCGAAAATATCTGTCTATCTTCATTTGTTCATATCTATCTATATTATTTTGTTTGTCTATCTATCTATCTCAGTCTATTCCAAACTATATATCCATCTTCATATCTAAACAAGAATTACGACAAATTACGATAAATAAACAAGAATTACGACGAGCTGGGGTTGTTATTTTGATAGTCACCGGGTAGCAATTTTTGAGGCAGGAGACCGGGACGCACTTCCTCATAAATTACCACTTACAGTCATACCAAGGACACTAAGCCCCTCAGTCACCGCCTTAAAGTACAAATATGATTTTAAAAAGTGTTGAGGGTTTGCCATATGGGCAATAGGGTTGGTATAATCGTATAGGCGCTAGAGCTTGACGAGACCAGTCAATTGATCGGAGGGGTGGGGCTCTCCCCGTCCACCCATCTAGCCTAAATAAGTTTGGTTTGGTTTGTTTTACGGCATATCAAACTCGGTGGGTCATTTAAGTTTTGAAATAAATTCATTCTTAATGGATATTCAAATTTTCTTTATAAACACATTTTTCTATTTAACTCATAGATGGGACCCTAACAGGTATTACCACTCTGGATCAGAATGGACCTGGGAGAAATGGTGATGAAGGGGTCCTGCACATTCCCCAAACCTCCAAAAACTGGAACCTCACCATCAGATAGAGAATAACGTCATTCCCAGGACATGTAGACCCCCAGCCACTGCCTTCTAGCACCATATGATAAAAAGGGTTGGGGCTTGCCATAAGGGCAATAGGGTTGGGGCAATCATATAGGTACTAGGGCTTGACATGACCAGCCGATTGATCGGAGAGGGCCTCTCCGACCGCCGGTCTAGCCTAAGTAATAAAAGTTTAATCTCTTTATATGCGTTCTTATTTCATTTCGTTAGTCTTTCTAATTTAATGTATTTCTTAAATTAAAACTCAGAGATGCAGTCGGTGTATTCTAAAGCCCCGGACTGAAAAAAAAAATATTTGAATCAGTCAATCTTTTCAGTATCAAATAACAAAAAAAGAAAACGCTTTTCTAAAAAAAAAACTTTAAAAAACTCCGTGAATCAAATTCAAAACATATTATAATGGAGATTGTGTGTTTTTCTGTCTGTAACCGAAACTATATCACTACTCAAGTCATAATTCCCTTAGTTATTGACATCACATTCTCAATAATTTTATTTTTTTATTTAAACCTCACTTATCAATAAAATTGGTTTATATTATTAATACTGTTAACCATATCAACATACTAAAAACACGCAATTATATTTATATATACAACAAAATAGCGGTTTACAGTGTGAACGGGAAAGCTAATTTGCATATTGATATTAAAAATGTGATTTTAATAAATATGTGCTTAGTATTATTGATTTGTAATTGTTTGGTTTTATTTTAATGAATATAAGCAAAAATCTCTTCAATAGATCTTAAATGAAATCTATTAATAATAAAAAATAACTGTCATTTTATTCTTTACTTCCTCTTAACTAAATACTTAAATTAGAAAAAATAACAATGAAAGATGAGAGTGATTGAAGAGTAAGTTTCATTTGTTCTATTTTTCGATTATACCCTCTCTGTTCCAAATCTTTTTATCTGCATTTTTATTTAGCTTTATTAGCCTTTCTAATTTAATATAATATTTATTACATTAAAACTTGAATACTTGCACCCGGAGGGAGCATATATTTGCTAGTAATTTTAAAAAATGTATTTGATAAATCTTCTTTCTCTGATTCTGATTCGTCGTTTGGTGCAATGGTTCCCAATCTTTTTCAGGGTAGTACCCTCTTGGCTTCCCTCACCCTGTCGATTGGGACTGTAGAATACGTCGACTGCACACCTGTAATGGCGTTCCGCGGTGCCTATGGACAGGATCCTGGTTGCTGAAACGCTCCACTTTGGCTTTTACTTGGGGTAGACGGGCGGTCAGAGAAGCCTCCTCTGATCAAGCGGCTGGTCACGTCAAGCTCTAGCACCTATATGATTGCCCCAACTTAATTGTCCTTTATGGCAAGCCTCAACTTTTTTTATCATATAGGTGCTAGAAGGCGGAGGCTGAGGGTCCGGGGAATGACGTTAAGCTCTCTGATGGTGACGTTCCAATTCTGGGGGTATGGAGAATGTGGTGCACCCCGTCATCACCATTTCTCCCAGGTTCACTCTGACCTGGTGTGGTAGTACCTGTTGGGGTCCCATCTATGGGTTAAATAGAAAAATGCATTTATAAACAAAATTGAGTATTCATTAAGAATGAATTTATTTCAAAACTTTATCGGCATTAAATGACCCACTAAGATTGATATGCCGTAAAACAAAACAAAACAAAACTTGGATCCCCAGTGAATTCCGAGCATACCCCCCTCATACGCACATACGAACACGCACTTTCTTTTTGTATTCTTCAAATTGAAAACAACAACAAACAATCAGGGTCAGATGAACAAGACATGTTGGAGAAGCAAGGTCGGCTCATAAGTGATGTTCTCCAGTGGGCACCTGCAAATTAGAGTAGGTCGATTTTTCACTTATTTTAATATCAAATTGTCCATCTATGCGAAAGTTGTGTGTTAGTATACTGAATACTGATACCAAAAATTAGATCTTTTACTTGTTGTTTGAGGAAATAGCAACTACTATAATGCACTAAAAATTCCCGTTTTGTAACGGCTAAAATTTGCGAAAACGAGGAATTTAGACTCGATTGATGCTTCATAAAATCTTTGCTCTTTGAATTGTATTGTGTCTGTTGTCATTCAAATTTTCACAAATGTTTGTAATTCCAATTTTAAATTCTAAACAGCTTTTTTAAGATTGATATTCTAAAAGTATCTATTGTAATGTGAAGCAAGGTACAAAAGGTAATCCTTAACTTTCTCATCGTAAATTCCTAACATGAAATAAACTGAACCCTCATTTTATGTCCGTGTTTTTGCAATAAATGTTTTATTTTTCTTGCACCCGTTATTTTACAATACTAAATATAGGTTTTTATTTGTTAAATAATAAAGAATAAAGAATATATATTTAGTATTGTAAAATAACGGGTGCAAGAAAAATAAAACATTTATTGCAAAAACACGGACATAAAAAGAGGGTTCAGTTTATTTTATGGTAGGAATTTACGAGGAAAAAGTTAAAGATTACCGTACAAAATAGATTCCAACAATGAAATCATTTTGCAATGAAAATTAAGTGACTGTCAATGTTTGGAATCTCTATTAATATGTCACAAAAACTACGCACTGCTTACGTCACATTACCCAAAATCCTCATAACATAGAATAAATACACTCAAAATTTGAACATGCAACATTAGACAGTCCTCATTGTTTTTTAAAACAAGTTTTAATAAATACATGACTGGTATTATATATCTATATATAGTTTGTTTTATTTTAATACATATTTAAAGTTTACATTTCAAATTGTTTTATTTTTTAATCCTTTAATGAATTTGATGATTTTACTTAGGGTATAAACTCGCTGACATTGGATTTTTTACTCTTACCCCTCAGGCAATATGCCTATTTTTACATCGCCCGGAGGGCGTTTTTTATTTTGCTAGTCTGTTTAATTTATTTAATTAAATCATCTTTATTTTACTGGAAGAATTTGATAATAAAATCATTATTGGCAGGGAAGACACTTGTTACTTAAGCTACTTATATTTAATTATTCTTGGGTATGACATAAATCCTTTTCTCTGGGGAACATGGAGTATCCCTTTATTGCCATTACTCTCAGGTCCACCCTGATCTGGAGTGGTAATACCTGTTAGGGCCCAATCTATGGGTTAAATAGATAGAAAAAATGAGATCCGTCTTTATCTCAAAGACCCAGAGATTATTATTATTACTAGCAAATATATGCACCCTCCGGGTGCAAGTATTTAAGTTTTAATATAATAAAATATATTAAATTAGAAAGGCTAATGAAACTGAATAAGAATGCAAATAAAAAGATTAAAAATAGAACAACTTTGAAACTAACTCTTCCATCATTTTCCATTACTCCCGTCTTTCATTGGTAAATTTTCCTAATTTAACTACTTAGTTTAAATAGGAAGTAAAGAATAATATTACAGTTATTTCATCTTGTTAATGGATTTTTTAAAAGATTTATTGAAGAGATTTTTGATCATATTCATCAAGATAAAACCAAACAATTAGAAATTAATAATACTAAGCATATATTTATTAAAATCAAATTTTTAAGATCAATATGCAAATTAGCCTTCCCATTCACACTGTAAACCGCTATTTTGTTGTATATATAAATACAAGTGCATGTTATTAGCATGTAGATATGGTCTACAGTGGCTTCGGCCTCTGGACCATTGCTATAATTAACGGCGTCGATCCCAGGGGGCCATCCCCCCAGGCAACACCTGCCCCCTCGATTTAAAGGGCAGGCTGGGTTTATTGCCCAGTGCCTGAGGCGCCCCCTTGAGGGGAATGCCGACGGGATCGACGCAATTTTTCAACTGCCACCCACGAGCTTCGGCCGTGGGTGGTCCCACGTTAATAGGGACTTTGTGCCTGACCCGTACATGTGGGGTACGCGGTAAATAAAATCCCCCCAGGCAACACCTGCCCCCTCGATTTAAAGGACAGGGCTGGGTTTATTGCCCAGTGCCTGAGGCGCCCCCCTTGAGGGGGCCGACGGATCGACGCATTTTTTTCACCTGCCACTCCATGGATACAAGACGCGGTAAATATCATGTAGATATGGTCTACAGTGGCTTCGGCCTCTGGACCATTGCCGGCGTCGATCCCAGGGGGCCATCCCCCCAGGCAACACCTGCCCCCTCGATTTAAAGGGGCAGGGCTGGGTTTATTGCCCAGTGCTTGAGGCGCCCCTCTTGAGGGGGAATGCCGACGGGATTGACGCAATTTTTCAACTCCATGAGCTTCGGACGTTAATAGGGACTTTGTGCCTGACCCGTACAAGTGGGGTACGCGGTAAATATCGATATGGTCAACAGTGGCTTCGGCCTCTGGACCATTGATATAATTAACGGCGTCGATCCCAAGGGGCTATCCCCCCAGGCAACACCTGCCCCCTTGATTTAAAGGGGCAGGGCTGGGTTTATTGCCCAGTGCCTCAGGCACCCCCCTTGAGGGGAATGCCGACGGGATCGACGCAATTTTTCACCCGCCACCCCATGAGCTTCGGTTTGTGGGTGGTCCCACGTTAATAGGGACTTTGTGCCTGACCCGTACAAGTAGGGTACGCGGTAAATACAATGTAGATATGGTCAACAGTATTAATGATGTAAAACAATTTTGTTAATAATTGAGGTTTAAATAAAAATAAAATCATGGAGAATGTGATGTAAATAACAAAGGGAATTGTGACTTGTATAGTAATATAGTTTCGGTTACAGACAGACAAACCCACAATCTCCATTATAATAAGATTATTATTATTATTAGTAGTAGTAGTAGTAGTATTCATCGGCATTTCAGTCTCGGGAGACTATATAGTTCTTGTGTTACAGCGCCTCCTTTGACCGTGGAGTCCAATGTTCGAAAAACATTCTCGACCACAGATGTCGCATATGAAGGCTGTCCCTGAAGATATTAATGTGCCGGTGCTTTGTTGCCATCGCTTTCTTCTAGACATCTTGGCTTCATGGTGTTGCGCCATGGTGGCTTCAGACAGGAACAGTCCGCTGACGGAGAGTTGGTAATTATGCCTGTCCTAAACAAAATGACATTACTTTTCGACTCACCCTCGTAGATGAAACAGACGCTGTGCGCGGTTTCAAAAATCGAAGTTTCCTAATTCATCTTGTGGAAATGATTTTTCTAAAAAATCGAAGGTATAAAGTTATTTGCAGTGAAAATAGATACATAAGAATCAGAAAGAAAAAGACGTAAAACACAGGTGTGCCAAATATTTGTTGTGTTTAGCTGAAAACGCCTATCTTTATACAATGTAACATATGTGTTACGCCAAATCTATATGCCTTAGTTACATAGCCACCTGATTGAATATGCTTGTTCGTCTTGTAAAGCTTTCAATGCAATAGCGAATCTATAAAAACAAAACAAAAGGGCACCTCACGTGGTGTAACGTTTAGCAAGTTAGATTTGCAAGACCATTGTTAGTGAGTTCGATTCTCATTGGGCGCCTCAAATTTTCTGGCCTTGTGCCACATCTAAGCTTAGCTTAGTAAATAACTATAAAAACAAATTGTGAAACAATACCTCCGCCATTTCTTTGATAAAATTCTATGTATTTACCCCCCCCCTCCCGTGTACTGGATATGATATTCAACTGCATTCAATACTGAATTTCCAATACTGGAGCTCTGGGGAATGTGGAGTACCCCTTCATCGCCATTACTCTCAGTACCTGTTAGGGTTCCATCTATGGCTTAAATAGAAAAAAATGAGTTTAACTTTACAAATTTCGTAAAAATTTTACCCTTAATTGATTTTTCATAGAATTTTTTTTAAAAAAGCCTCAAGTTGTAACTTGGTTTTGTCGACGTTAAATTTCAATTGATTTAATGGTGCGAAAATGTAAACATTGTTCTCGTTCATAATTTTCATTATTTCCATAAGTTGAAAGATTTTTTTAAATGATCAGCAGTTCTTTTTAATACTTCTTCTTTTGAATGGTCCAAAAAAAAAAAAAATTAAACTTTATACAAGTTTCATTGTGTTAAATATAGGGATGGGGGTTACACGTCAAATTGGACGTCCCTATGAACCTATCTCAAGCTCGTACCTTTTTATCCGAGCCCGATATAGAAGTACTGTAATGTGCGGGTCAACATCATTGTGCAACCAGGACACACGAGTTACAGAAGCGGATAGAATAGATGGATGCATGCATTTTCCAATTTATTCACCAATTTACCCAACTATTTACCCATAGCTGGAGGGAGAATAATTGGAGTTATGCCTTAACCAGTACTATTTGAAATTCAAAGGATTTGAACTCGGGTCACCGATTCTCTTTATTAAGGGAAATGCTGAGAGAGAGAGAGAGAGAGAGAGGAGAGAGAGACTGCAAAAGAAAGAGAATAAGAGAGAATGACAATTAATGAAAATGTGTGTGTGAGAGAGAGAGAGGGGGGAGAGGGGAGCGAGAGAGAAATTAATAAAGAAACAAACAAAAATGTAAAGGTTTTTAAATAAAATTACTGGTGCATTATATCAAATAAACTCTATTTGATGGTGACGTTCCAGTTCTGGAGGTTTGGGGAATGTAGAGCACCCCTTCATCACCATTGCTCCCAGGTCCGCTCTGACCCGGAGTGGTAGTATCTGTTAGGGTCCCATCTATGGGTTAGATAGAAAAATGTGTTTATGAAATAAATTGAGTATCCATGTAAGAATAAATTTATATCAAAACTTTGCCGGCATTAAATGACCCACCGAGGTTGATATGCCGTAAAATAAAAAAAAAATTAAAAAAAGCAAATAAACAGTTGCAGTAGTGGATATTCCCACAGAGAAAATAGATGGATACATGTATTTCCCAAGGGCATTAGCGAGTTGTGAAATGCAAACAATTTCGTCCAGGATTCGAACTCGGGTCGCTGATTACATTTCCTACGATGCTAAGCGCGTCTCTTTGTTGTACTGTATATTATTGGAGACCAAAATTGTTAATCAGCTTCGGAGTAAAATAACCCAACAAGGGTTGACATGCCGTAAAATCAGCCATCAAACCACCAGCCAAAAATCGAAAAAATATTAGCGAGTTGTATTTAAAAATATATTTTCTTTGTTGTCTAAAAAAAAAAAAAAAAGTTCTCATACATTTAAAATATATCTGTGAATTTTTCATGGCTAATAAAAGTTTTTTAAAAAAACATGCTTACTACAATATTTCAGTCAAGCACGTAAGCCACTTTGCCGCAGGAACAACCGTGATTAATTCAACGCCGAAGCCATCCTTGTAGAATAACAGTAGTGGTACTATCTAAACTATAGCTGGGGAGATGAGGAGGTTAATATCTTTCCCAGGGGTATAAGTCCGGCACCTTAGTTACAACACTGCAGGGACTACTCCGTGGATTATTTAATACCAAAGCCATCCTTGTAGAAGAACAGTAGTGGTACTATTTAATGAATACTATAATAAATACTATTTAACTTCTAGTTGGGAGATATAATAAATACTATTTAACCTCTAGTTGGGAGATATAATAATTACTATTTATATTTGCGAGATGTAGGGGATTAGTCCGAGAGTGAACATAATGGCGAGACCAGAGTTCGAACATGCTCACACAATATAACTGATTTCGAACAAGGTCATTGTCCGCTATGTTTGCTTTTCACAATACAGTATGGTTGAGGAAGAACCTGTTTAAAAAAGGTGTGATTCAATTTTAACAGTAACGTTTTTGTTGTTGTGACAACCGACAAAGCGAACGTCTTTAGTGGCCAAAGAATCGTAGGCTATCAATTTTAATAGCACACCGTTCCAGTTGGCTAAATGAATTGTAACCTGAGAATGAAGGTTTTGTTCATGTCTTGCTGAATACAAAGTAAATTTTCCATTTTCCTATTTTCATTCACGTACGTGTCAGTTCCGACGGGTGGATTGTTTTTGTTTTTTTTTGTTAGTTTTTTTTTTTTTTTTGTTTGTTTTTGTGCACGGTGGTGAGGCTTTTTTGTGCACGGTGGTGAGGCTTATGTAAAAAAAAAAAAAATGAATTCGAAGGATCATGTTAAAAGTTTGTTATTTTTCTGGTAATCTGAACATTAGCCACATAAATGAGAATAAGCTCCCCTTGTATGTTTCACTTTGAGGAAGCCGTTTGTTTTGGTCGGCCATTTTCATTTCACCGTAAATCTACACAGAAAATAGGAATTTGATCGAATCAATACAACTGCATGTTTTAACAAGAAAATATCATAAAATGTGTTCTTAATAACAATTAAGTTAATTCAAAATAATGCGCAAGCACAATTAAGAACACATTTTTTTTCATATTTTCGTGTTAAAACATGCAGTTGTATTGATTCGAACAAATTCGTATTTTCAGTGTAGATTTGCGGTGAAATGAAAATATCCGACCAAAACATACGGTTTCCTCAAAGTGAGATAAACAAGGGAGGTTAATCTCATTTATGTTGCTAATGTTCAGATTACCAGATAATCAGTACTTACATTTGTGCATTTCATCTTGGACAATTTGAGAGGTCTCGTTTTTAACCTGAGATTACCCAAGTGTAAACATACCTTAAAACCAACCAACCAATCAGCATTTGGTTTGGTTTGTTTTGTTTTACGGCATATCAATCTCAGTGGGCCATTTAATGCCGATAATGTGTTCTTAATTGTGCTTGCACATTATTTTAAATTAACTTAATTGTTATCAAGAACACATTTTATGATATTTTCGTGTTAAAACATGCAGTTGAATTGATTCGAACAAATTCGTATTTTCAATGTAGATCGACGGTGAAATAATTAAAAAAAAAAACAGAACTGATGAGACGGCAAAGTCGAAATGAATTTATTTTCTCAATGTATATATCCTTTATATATATATATATATATATATATATATATATATATATATGGTATTTGTGGAAAAGGTGACTTACCGATGAAACAGTCACAATGGTTAGTTGATTCACAATGATAAAGCAGCGATATAACAAATATAAAGTGCTCAATACGTTGGTAGAGCAAATTTATTATGATAATGGTACACAGTAATAACCTACTCGAGTTTCCCCATAAGGATCTTCAGGGTTAAATCCACTGGATTAATCAATATATTGATTAATTGCAGCCGATTGCACGTGTGTATTTTTTTTCGAAAATAATGGGTTTATCGCAAAAAAAATACACACATGCAATCAATCAATATCTTGATTAACCCTGAAGATCCTTATGGTGAAACTCGAGTAGGTTATTACCGTGTACCATTATCATGATATATATATATGTGTGTGTGTGTGTGTGTGTGTGTGTGTGTGTTCTTACTATCGTTAAGATTGATTGTAAATTTAAAATATCTTCTCATAGGAATAACTCTCTCATGTGACCAACCAACCAACCAACCAACAAACCAACCAACCTTGAATTCGACTTGTCTTATCTGGTAATATGACGCCAGTCTTTTATGGTCCAATGATGATGTTCTCTGTCCTAAATGAGGACAATAATAGTACAATTTTACAACGACTTTAAAACCTCCTGGAATGTACTATTCACTGTAGACTGACGGGTGTGGGGGGTGACAGGTATTCGGTATTGAATTTGAGATTTTATTGAGATTTGATGTACCATTGGGTGGTAGCTACCTTTGTCAATCTCTAGCAGTCCCCATAATTGCATAAACTTGTGGGCACATGTCATTTTAACGCAGCGCTGTGGTCTACTCAGAATTCGCATATTTCTGGTTTACCCTGTTAATGTTGTTTTTATAAGAGAGGCCCTCTCCGATCAATCGGCTGGTCACGTCAAGCCCTAGCACCTATATGATTTTCCCAACCCTATTGCCCTTATGACAAGCCCCAACCCCTTTTTATCATATGGGTGCTAGAAGGTGGTGGCTGCGAGTCTACATGTCCTGGGAATGACGTTAAACTCTATCTGATGGTGAGGTTCCAGTTTTGGAGATTTGGGGAATGGGGAGCACCCCTTCATCACCATTGCTCCCTGGTCCTCTCTGACCCGGAGTGGTAGTACCTGTTAGGGTTCCATCTATGGGTTAAATAGAAAACATGAGTTTATAAACAAAATTGTATTATGCATTAAGAATGAATTTATTTCAAAAGTCTGTCAGCATTAAACATTTTTTTACCAATAGAAGTATCCGGCATAAAATAACCCAAGGGGTTGATATGCCGTAAAAAAACAACCAA
>CM042164.1:42461667-42511963 GCA_023376005.1 Doryteuthis pealeii
CAATGAATGCAATTCCCTAACCTCTAGAGAGGTTAACATGCCGTTAAAATAAATCAATTAATCAATCAATCAATCAATCGACCCACTACAATTCACCTGCTCGTATATTTCTTTTTTAGTCTTTCCCTTCTCTCAACCACTAAGAAGATGGTGACTTACGGCTGATTAGGACTACCTGTTGGCGATAAAAAGCAGCTGTACAATAAATGATAATCTATTAATAATGGAGATTGTCTGTATTTCTGTCTGTAACAAAAACTACGTCATAGCTCTACGTCAAGCTTACGTCACATATTCTTATGCTATGAGTAAGCAATTTTAAAAATTGTTTTTTTTTTACTCTCGTACAGTAACAAGAAGTTAACTAAAAGTTTACAAATAATAAATACCTACGATTTTGTGGAAAATTGATGTGAAAAATATTCAAACTAATTGTTTGATTATTACATGCATGCAACATTTTATTTGAGAGGAACGGGGCTCAGTTTCATTTCAAATTGTTTTTTTTTTTTTTTTTTTCTTTTTTTACTCCTTTCATAAATATGAGGATTTGTCTTACTTATGATACAAACCCTCTGACATTGAATTTTAATTCCCACCCTCTCAGGCAATGTCTTTCAAAAATTAATTTTTACGACGCCCGGAGGGTGTTTTCTGTTGCTAATAATTATAATAATAATAATAATAATAGTCGAAAAAATATTGCAATGGCATGGATTAACTATTATTATTATTGGATCCTTTCTGTCCACTAAGGACGATGGTGTAGTGTCCAAAAAATTTATCTGCGCAAGTGATTCTGCAAGCCAATTTTTGAGTGACAGTCTTTGGGGCACTGAATGCACACAAACTGTGATGCTTTCTGGGGCTGCTGGCTTTTCTCTCTCTTTCTAACTCTCTTTTCTGTTGAGACTACTCTCCTCTCTGTCTCACCCCTCTCCGTGCCTTGCTTAACGTTGAGGCGCCAGGCCGCTCTATTTTTTTGCATCTAACTCCCATGTGTTTGTGTCAATATGACATATTCTCATGACTATCCTGCAGACATCTTTAAATTGTAGACGTGGTCTATCAACCGATCAGGAGCCTTTTGCTAATTCGCCGTACAAAAGATCTTTTGGGATACGTCCATTTTCCATTCTTCTGACATGCCCAAGCCAACGAAGGCACCTCTCACACCTTTTTGACTACAGAAAGGCATATGACATGGTCCCACCTAGCTGGATTTCAGAATGTCTAAAAATGTGCAAAATATCCAAAAACATCATAAATTTTATCAAAAAAGCCACGGAAAACTGGAGTCCAATAAAAAGCAGGTGGACAATCCTTGTCAGAAGTAAAAATCCAAAGAGGTATTTTCCAAGGAGACTCGCTATCATCACTACTATTTATTATAGCAATGATGCCACTCAATCATATACTCAGAAAATCTACAGGGGGATACAAATTCACTAACTCTCAGGGGAAAAAAATAAACCACCTTAGAAAGAACTAGAAACCCTTGTACAAACCATTAGAATATATAGTCAATATATAGAGATGGATTCCGGAATCAAAAAATGTGCTATGCTAGTAATAAAAAAGGGGGAAAGAAAATTAATGGCCGGAATACAACTACCAAATCAGGACATAATAAAATCACTTGAAGAAAAAGAAAGTTACAAATACTTAGGAATTTTAGAAGCAGATAATATCAAACAGAAATGAAAGAAAAAGTAAAAAGAAAAAAAGAAAAAGAAAGAAAGAAGAATACCTTAGAAGAACAAGAAAGCTCTTAGAAACCAAGCTCAACAGCAGAAATCTTATCAAAGGAATAAATACCATTGGGCCATTCTTAAAATGAACAAGAGAAGAACTCAGACAGATCGACCAAAGGACTAGGAAATTAATGACGATGCACAGGGATCTACACTCTAGAAATGATAAAGATAGGCTATATGTTTCAAGAAGGTGGAAAAGGTCTTGCTAATATAGAGGACTGTGTAGAGGCCACAATCCAAGGACTCGATGAATACACAAAAGAGAGCAAAGAAAGATTACTTATAGCAGCCAACAACAGCAGATGTAATGTATGGACCAACAGAAAAACAACGAAAACTATAAAACAAAGATGGAAAGAAAAGGAATTATATGGACACTTCAAATGACAAATGGAAGTGGTTGCACATGAAAAGACTTGGACATGGTTAAGAAGAGGAAACCTCAAGAGAGAAACTGAATCGTTAATAATTGCTGCACAAAATAATGCCATAAGAACGAATTATATCAAAGCCAAAATATATAAGACACAACAGACAGTTAATGTAGACTGTGTGGAGACAGAGATGAGACCCTAAACCATGTATTAAGCGAATGTAGTAAACTAGCACAACGAGAATACAAAGCTAGACACGACTGGGTTGGGAAGGTGATCAACTGGGAATTATGCAAAAAATCAAATTTTGACCATACAACAAAATGGTATATGCATAAACCAGAATCTGTTCTTGAGAATAAAACGCATAAAATTCTCTGGGATTTCTAGATAAAGACGGATAGCCCTATCCCAGCCAGGAGACCAGACTTAGTGTTGATTAACATTAAGAGAGAGAGAGAGAGAGAGAGAGAGAGAGAGAGAGAGAGAGAGAGAGAGAGAGAGAGAGAGAGAGCGTGCCAACTGGTGGACTTTGCGTTCCAGCAGATCACAGGGTGAAGTTGAAGAAAACGAAAGATGGACAAATACCTGGACCTTGCCAGAGAATTGAAAAGACTGAGGAGTGTGAGGGTGAAAGTGATACCAATTGTAGTTGGTGCACTTGGAACGGCAAAAAAAAAACTTTGAAAAAGACTGGAGGATCTGAAAATCAGAGGAAGAATTGAGACCATCCAGACTACTGCACTGCTGCAATCGGCTAGAATACTCAGAAGAGTCCGGGTGACCTGAGGAGATTTGTTGTCACTTAGACTTCAGTGAAATACCATCAGCTAACGCTGATGTGAAAATCTCAAAAGGAGTTATAATAATAATAAATAATAAAATAATAATAATAATAATACCCAACAAAATAGTAAATGTAGACTTTGTGGTAATAGAGTTGAGACTATAAAACATGTACTATGCGAATGTAGCAAACTAGCATAACGGGAGTACAAAACTAGACACGACTGGGCTGGGAAGGTGATCCACTGGGAATTATTCAAAAAATTAAATTTTGACCATACAACAAAATGGTATATGCATAAACCAGAATCTGTTCTTGAGAACGAAATACATAAAATTCTCTGGGACTTTGAAATAAAAACGGATCACCTTATCCCAGCAAGAAGACCAGACCTACTGTTGATAAACAAAAAAGAAAGAACTTGTCAACTGGTGGATTTTGCAGTTCCAGCAGATCAAAGGGTGAAGCTAAAGGAAAATGAAAAAATGGACAAATATCTGGACCTTGTCAGAGAACTGAAAAAGTTATGGAATATGAAAGTGAAAGTGATACCAATTGTAGTTGGTGCACTTGGAACGGTCCCAAAAGGATTGGAAAAGGGTTTGGAAAGTTTGGAAATCAGAGGAAGGATTGAAACCATTCAGAACACTGCACTGCTGCAATCTGCCAGAATACTCAGAAGAGTCCTGGAGACCTGAGGAGACTTGCTGTCACTCAGACTCCAGTGAAAGACCATCAGCTAACACTGATGTGAAAACTCAAAAGGAGTAAATGATAAATAATAATAATAATAATAATAATAAAATAATAATAATAATAATAATAAATGAAGGAAATGAGTGAAACTTACCCTTATTTAGACGATTAACGTATAACATTTTCATGTTTTTTTGGTATATTACTCCAGACATTATAGGGATGTCCAATCTGACGTTTAAAACTTACCCCCCCCCCCTATATTTAACACAATGAAACTTGCAAAAGATTTCTTTGAAAAAATTAAATTCTTGGCAATTCAATTAAAAAAGCAAATAAAAGTTTGACAAAGAATAATATTATGACATTTTTTAGCAGAATTCTGAATTCATGTTTTTTTTTTTACTAATATAAATCACATATAGAAACTTATTAAAAAAATCTTGATATAATTATTCAGACTCTTATCTTTATATAAGTAAAGTCGTCGGGTTGGCCTAAAGTCGGTATCAGCCAGACAGCGAGGGAGTCTAATCCCTTTTCACTAGCGCTAGATAAAGGAGATTATTTTTAGCGTTTGAGGTGGAGCGCCACACCTACCATCAGCTCCTCTTTACCGCACAGATCCATGTGCTACTCATACGCTGAGTTGGTGGGGGTCGGTATCGAACCAGGAACCTTGTGATTCCTAGCCGAACACTGTACCGACTGGGCTAAGCCGGCCCGCGAATCGTCTTTTATCACTTCATTTTTTCAGATTTCATAAAATGAAATAGGAGGAGGCTCGATCTCGTAAAAACAAAAAAAATCCCCGAATATATTTTAAGAAAAAACCTATTTTAAACCTAATTTCATCTACAGGTGAATAAAAAAAAAGTAAAGTCGTCGGGGCGGCCTAATGTCGGTATCAACCAGACAGCGAGGGAGTTTATCCCCTTTTCAATAGCGCTAGATCATTTTAGCATCTGAGGTGGAGCGCCACCCCTACCACCAGCTCCTTACTTTACTGCACAGATCCCTGTGCTACTCATACGCTGAGTTGGCGGGGGCCGATATCGAACTAGGAATCTTGTGGTTTCTAGCCGAACACTCTATCGACTGAGCTAAACCGGCTCCTAACAGGTGAATTAGTATCGAAATTTTCGTGAAAATTTGACTCTTAATTGGTTTTTCATAGAATTTAAAAAAAAAAAAACGGTAGTCATAACTTGATTTTGGCTACGTTAAATTTCAATTGATTTAATGGTGCGAAAATGTAAACATTGTTTTCGTTCATAATTTTTATTATTTCCGTACGCTTAAAATATTATTTTTAAATCATCAGGAGTTTTTTAATGTTTCTTCTTAAGAAATGGTCCAAAAATATTGAAGATAATATTAACCTTTATTCATGTTTCATTGTCTTAAATATAGGGGGTGTTAAATTTGACACGGCAAATTGGACGTCCCTATTTGACTGAAATCTAGACAAAATATATAAAAAGAACCTATGACGAAATCAAGATGTCTACGTTTCTTTCTTTTTTATATTTATATATTTTCTTCACTCTTCATATCTATTTCATTCTGTATTTATTCATCTCGCCATAATAATAATAATAATAGTGTACCCGGACACCAAACGTTAAAATTAATCCGCCCGGATAACAAATTAATAGGCACATGTTGCTGTAGGTAACCGGTTGATACGCGCCCGCATCCATACTTATATAAATATATATTTGTTGAAGTGGGGATTACAACAGTGACAATAGCGCTAGGTGAGGAAGCAGGATAATAACCATCCTTCCTCGCTTATTAGTTCTAGGCTACTGTTGATATTATATATATAGATCTATACAATATATATTTTTTATACTCATTCGCACCTAAGTAACGACTTAAAAACGGAATTTTACTATTTTCAAATTTAGACTAGGGAAAGAAAGTATATCAACTTTTACAAAGTTTTAGGTGGTGATTTTAAAATAGTTTTAACAAATCCTTACGTTTTTCTTAAAAAACTTATATATTGTACTAGCTTCCGCGATATATATATATTATTACCGTTTTATTACAAAACTTAGTAGACTGTTAAAAAAAGAAAACGGGGGTAAAATTTTATTTTTATATATCGACCAATATTTATTTAATTTGAATTTTATATACATATATATTTTTTTCTGTTTTTTCGCCCCCAAGTGTTTATAAAAAAAATGTCTAAAAAAGCCAGGACGGTAACTTAAGGTTTGTCATTTTAGTTTTAATTTATTTTTTTGGTAGGTGGAGTGTTAATGTACAGAAAAATAATTTTAAACCGAAAAGCACATGCTGCACAATTTTTAATTTGATTTCTAATGGAATCGGCTTTCTTTTGCTCATCGGAACTGTTCCCATCTAAATGGAGTGGTATCGTATTTATTGCCTATATGGCCCTTTTCATCAACCAAGGTAAGTCTTTTTTCATTTTTGTTTTTCTGTTTATGATTCACTCCAGTCAGTTACACGTTTCTTTGACAAATTTTCTTTTATTTGAAAAGAAAAGAAATAGGAAACTCCTCTTTCTTTTATCACTCTGCTCTACTTGCAAATCGGTCGGAAAATTAGGGTGACCCAGAAAAAACGGACCCCACAAATTTTGTAACAAATCTGTTAATTTTAACTAGGGTTTAGGGTTAGTTTAATGGGAAAATAAATAAATAATTTGGGTTCTGTTTTTTCTGGGTCACTATGTATACAGAGTGACCCAGAAAAAACAAAACCCACATTTTTGTAATAAAACTTAATTTTAACTAGGGCGTTTAGGGTTATTTATTTATTTTCCCATTAAAGTTTAATGGGAAAATATATAATCTGGGTTCTGTTTTTTCTGGGTCACCCTGTAATATGTTTTAATTTTCCGACCGATTTGCATGTTCAGCCCATTTCGTTCTCTCGCTATGATTTGGACTTGATTTTTAAATTTGTTAAATTTTAATACCAACTATTACATCTGTTTGTGAAGTTACTTCAGTAATTTATTAAATTGAAAAACAACTCTAACTATTAGAACTACTACTTCTTTTAGTTTCAAAACAACATTACTTTTAGGAATTGTATTTCTACTACACTTCACTGAGAAAGTTGTTAGGTCACCTAGAACTTTTTGCAATTAGTTCTGTTTAACTTTTTTCTTATTAAACACCAATCTCTATTTTAAAAAAAATCTTGATTGTTGTATAATTTAAAGAGTACCTCTATCATTTTTTTCTATATTCCTCACCACCAATTAGTAATTATTACAATTAAAAAATATATATATTAGTTGTAGAAAATAAAGCGCATACAAGAATCGGAATACTTTGGTAGTAAAACTTAGCTTGTTTACAGTACTCCTTACGGCAAATCGGTCACCTGATAGACGTTTCTAAAAATGTAGTAGTAGTACGATTACATCCTACAATTTCTCTGTTTATCTTTTTCTTGTAAAACAGTTTTATTAGTGAAAGTAGCCGTTGTTGTTTAGTTGTAATTTGTTCACCCGTAGGTAAATCTACATTATTCACAATATGAAATTCGGTAAAAATGTTTAACTCGTAAATGCACAAACTACAGGACTATGATTTTTTTTTTTTAAAAATGACACAATACTTATATAGTATTGAATACTATATAATATATGGCATTTATTAAATGCTATTACAGAGTTTAATGTCCCATCTATGGTTAAGTAGAAAATTGTTTACAAAAAAAATTGAGTTAAAAAAATTGTCTTCCTAACTATCGCTAGGAATCTTTCAAAACTTTACCGGCATTAAATGACCCACCGAGGTTGATATGCCGTAAAACAAAGTTAAATAAAAAAAAATGTTTTTAATTTTTTTTTATTATAAATATTGCCTATATATATATTATTTATTTATTTGATAAATATATTTTTTATATTATTTATTATAAAGTTATTCTTTTAATCATTAAAAAATATATATGCAATGAAAATCAAATAGTGATTACGTTAAATGTAATAAAAGTATTGGTGCAAATGAGATTTAATCTCAATTCAGCCCACCTTTTTTTTATGCTCGGATTATTTCTTTGTTTTGTAAAAATGGAACTGACATAGCTACAAAACAAACCACTCCCTCAACCATATAGGAACTTACAAATGCAAGTTTTTAAAAAAAAGTGGGAGGTTGCATCCAGTCTGGCCTACCCGTTGACAATGTTTACAATGTAATGGAATAATAATAATGTAAACTTTACATTATTCCAAAAATTAGTGAGGGTCGCGTGTTTGAACAGTGATTTAGCTTCTCAGATCCACAGAGAGGTCAGCGAGTTCATCTTGTAGGTTTGATTCATTTACCAGTTCTGAATTAAATGGCGTAACATTCATTTTTCTCTAAGTCTTTTAAAAAATGCACTTCGTTCCATTTCTCAAGATGCTTTGTGTAGATTTTCAGGAATTATTATTTTTCTCCCCCCCCCCCCCCAGCTGACATAAGTTTGAAATGTACTCAACTGAAAATACCTTTAGGATGACAATCTAAAAATAAATAAATAAAAACTTATCTTATACTTCGGAGCCTAACAAGATCATTCGAGCTTGAATAAGTGACATTAAGGTACCACAAAAATAGGTTACGTGATCAGTTTAGGCCATATTGAGGGAAGAAACGTAAGTATTTTTTTAACTTTATTTTTTTTTTTTTTTAATCTCGCAAAAAAGAAATAACGAGCATAAAGAGTTGTTGCAAAGAAAAACAGTTAGTTCAAAGATCAAATTATCCGATTGGGAAAAAACGTTATCTTGAAAACAGTCCGTTTTAAAAAAAATTTTTTTTTTTTACATTGACTCTCAGTGTCTTTATTGATATTTTAGCAGAATTCTGTATTCATGATTCTTTTACTAAAAACCTCTTGCATTGAAACTTATAAAAAATCTTCTGATATAATTATTCAGGCTCTTATCTTTATAGAAAAAAAGTAAAAATCGTTTTTTATCGGTTCATTTTTTCATGTTTCATAAAATAAAATAGGGAGAGGGGTAAACCTCGTAAAAAAATATTTCCCCTAATATATTTTAGAAAAAAAACTATTTCAGACATATTTACTTCAAATGGTAAATAATTACGGAAATTTTCGTGAAAATCGGACCATAATTGATTTTTCATAGATTTTTTTTTTTTTAAGCCTCCAGTCAGAACTTGTTTTTGGCTACGTTAAATTTCAATTGATTTAACTGTGCAAAAATGTAAACATTGTTTTTCGTTAATAATTTTCATTATTTCCGTCAGCTGAAAACATTTTTTTTAATCATCAGGAGTTAGTTTAATGATTCTTCTTTCGAATGTACCAAAAAATTTCAAGATGATATTTAACCATTATGCAAGTTTCATTGTGTAAAATATAGGGGGTAAATTTCACAGGGAAAATTGGTGGTAGCTACATCTTTAACTTTGTAAACGTGTTTGTCCGTCCTGTCGGTGGGGGCTGTAGAATACGCTGACTGCACCTCTGCAGAGGGGTTAGCCCACTCCCACCGGGGCCACCTGTTGGCCGTGGGTGGTGACCCGTGATGCTTAAGGACGGAATCCTGGTGGATGAGCCGTCCATGACATGCAACACTTAGACACTTACTTAGGCTAGACGGGCGGTCGAAGAGGCCCTCTCCGATCAATTGACTGGTCATGTCAAGCCCTAGCACCTATATGATTGCCCAAACCCTATTGCCCTTTTATCATATATGTGCTGAGGGTCTTCGTGTCCTGGGAATTACGTCAAATTCTATCTGATGGTGAGGTTCCAGTTCTGGGGAATGTGGAACAACCCTTAATCACCATTGTAGTACCTGTTAAGGTCCCATCTACGGGTTAGATAGAAAAGTGTTTATAAAAAAAATTGAGTATCTATTAGGTACCACCAATTTTCCTGTGAAATTTACCCCTCCCCCTATATTCAACACAATGAAACTTGCATAAAGGTTAATATCTTGAAAATTTATTGTTCATTCGAAAGAAGAAACAAAAAAAATTTTTTCAGCTTATGGAAATAATGAAAATTATGAACGGAAAACAATGTTTACATTTTCGTACCGTTAAATCAATTGAAATTTAACGTAGCCCAAAACAAATTCTATGAAAAATCAATTAATGGTCAGATTTTCACCAAAATTTCCATAATTACTAACATTTTGATGAAAATATGTATGAAATAGTTTTTTCCTTATATATATATATATATATATATATCTTTTTTCTTTCCTCGAAGTCTACTCCCCCTATTTTATTTTAGGAAATATGAAAAAAATGAACCGATAAAAAACGATTTTTAGAACCATGAATACAGAATTCTGCTAAAAAATATATCAAAGGAATTGTAAAAAAAAAAAAAACCCGACTGTTTTACTTATTTTTCAAAATAACGGATAATTTAATCTTTGAATTAACTGTTTTTCTTTGTAACAACTCTTTATGTTCGTTATTTCTTTTTCGCGAGATTTAAAAAAAAAATGTTAAATGTTTCTTCCTTCAATATGGCCTAAACTGTACCCGTGACGTATTTTGGTACCTAGTATCCATTAAGAATGAATTTTTTTTTTCAAAACTTAGCATTAAATGACCCACCGAGGTTGATGTGCCGCAAAACAAGACAGAACAAACGTGTTTATGCGTCGTTATACAGGATGGTTGTAAAGTAACTCCCTTCTCTATTTTAAAAATTTTATAATTCATTTCCGAATCCTAATTTTTACAAAATGAATGAGAACACACATAATATGGAGGTTTATTTAAAATTCTATATGGACATTAGAATTCGCCTCAAGCCGCTCGTGAATCGCATCAAACTGACATTCTCGTATTCGAAAAAAGAAAAACAGATTTAATTGCCATATATTAAGGAACATACATTTTTCTCAATTCTTTAATGTAACTGCATAAAAAAAGGTGCCGTTATAGTATGTGGCCTACCGGGTTTATGTGTGTCCCACCTCAGTAAGAGTATATTTATAGATATAAGTAGAAAGCAATTTATTGAAACTATTTATTTTTCACATATATTCAATTTCAAGAAATGCAATTCAGTCATAAGTTGTAAATAGTAATCAAGAATAATTAAAAGAATTTATGTATAATTTACATGAATCGGAGATCTATTTAATTCTAAAATTCTTAAGTAGGGTTAGCAGTTATTATTATAGCCTTCTAATATGCTTTTTATGGTAGGCCACAATGCTATAATTGTACCAAAAGAATATAAATGGTTTATAATGTAGAATTAGGGGCCAAGTTAACTCAGTCGGTAGAGCGTTCGGCTAGAAACTACAAGGTTCGATACCGGTCCTCGCCAACTCAGCGTATGAGTAGCACAGGGATCTGTGCGGTAAAGTAAGGAGCTGGTGGTAGGTGTGGCGCTCCACCTCAGATGCTAAAACAATCTTCTTGGTCTAGCGCTATTGAAAAGGGGTAGACTCCCTCGTTGACTGGCTGATACCGACTTTAGGCCGCCCCGTCGACTTTACTTACTTTTCAATTGTATGTATGGACTTTCCTATCGTGAACGATAGATGAGGGTTAGCAATGAGTGATTTGATTCCTCCCATGTGTATGCTGTCAAGACATTTTATGTTTCTTCGAGTGTGACAGCAGCCCCGCCCTGCTGAGAGTCATGAAGCCACACTGACAAACGAAATGCTCCAAGGCAGGAGTTAAATGTTTTTGTTTTAAAGTTAGACGGAGCCGATCTCTATGCTTCAGGTCTATTTTGTTCAAAGCTCTTTAGTCTAGCAAAACATGTCTTACGCCATTCCTTCCAATCCGATGCTAGATGTTACCAAGCACTCAGGTCAATCTCGAGGCGTTTCAAATTGTCCTTCAATTTGTCTTTGTGGCGTGAGAGGACGTCCAATAGAACGCTTAGGTAATTGTCCTTATAAAATCTTCTTTGGAACCCTATTCTCATTCATTCTGACAACGTGACATATATATATATATATATATATATATATATATATATACCTGCCCCTCCATACGAGCAAGATGTGACACCCGGTCAATTTCTTAAGTGGTGTTTAACAGCTTTAAATTCAGTTTTTCCTTCTCTTAGACTGGTTACCTCGCCAAGATTAAAAAGACCAGTCCGCCCTATTTACCAATAGTTGGATGCATACTATTCCCAAGGGTATTAGCGCTCTGTGGAAATGCAAACAACCTCGTCCAGGATTTGAACTCGTCTCGTCATGTCAATTTCTTACGAAAGTAACCATTACACCATGCGACATTCAATTAAATTCTGTATATAATTCTGCAAAATAGGAAAGATTTCATTGCCATTACTTCCAGGTCGACTCTAACCAAGAGTGGGTGTACTTATTAGGTTCCTATCTATGGGTCAAATAGATCTTTCGAAATTCTTTGTATTCGATAGGTACTATCACTATGCACAAAAACTCTTAAGAAACACAGATACGTACTCTAAACAGTGGGGAGGGGGGGTCACAGTCAAGTCTGACGCAATGTTCTTCCAATCGACAGGCTAAACACTCCCAACTGTATCACGCTCGTCTCACCAACAATATCTAAAATTATTTCTCTATTCCACTCGTCTCGACAACAAAATGCTAATGCAGGTGTTATCGATATTTACCGCGTACCCCACTTGTACGGGTCAGGCACAAAGTCCCTATTAACGTGGGACCACCCACGAGCCGAAGCCCATGGAGTGGCAGGTGAAAAATGCAGGTGTTATCTCTCTGGTCTGGGATGGTAAGTCCTTAAAACATACCTCAATATCACCACATCCGGGCTCCTCACTCAGAATTGTCCGTGCTACACTTGTCAGCACTGCAAGTACGCGTCAATCCTTACGGTGCGATCACCTACATCCGGGTCACTCTGCTATTTCCTATTTCACTGCTCGTCCACAACTCTCACATTCTGAAGGACGCGGGTTCGACTCTAGGTCAGTCCTACACGCCCGCTTCCTTCGAGAATACGGCAAGTCTTCACACCCGCCACTCTCTCTGTCACACCGTGTTGCACGAAGTTGGTCTCCTCTCTCACTACGATTCCCTAACCTCAAAGTATGAAATAACCAGAGATGGATTAAGAGGGATGTACTAAATGCGGGCAAAAAAGTGTGCAACCTTTTCTTTTCCTTTTAATATTTCAAAATGTTAATTTAAAAAAAAAAAATGAAAATTCAGCTTTTACGTTTTCTTCTATTAATAATGGAGATTCGCTTCCAGTTTTTGTCTGTAACAAAAAACTACGTCACTGCTTACGTCACGTTACTCAAAATCGTCATAACATAGTATAAATACACTCAAAATTTGAACATGCAACATTAGACAATCCTCATTATTTTTTTAAAACAAGTTTTAATAAATACATGACTGGTTATTATATATCTATATATAGTTTGTCTTATTTTAATACATATTTAAAGTTTACATTTCAAATTGTTTTATTTTTTAATCTTTTAATGAATTTGATGATTTTACTTACTTAGGGTACGAACTCGCTGACATTGAATTTTTAACGTCCACCCCTCGGCAATATGTTTCAAAATCTGTTTACATCGCCCGGAGGGTGTTTTTTATTTTGTTAGTTTAATATAAGGAAGAATTCCAAGTTTGTGGTAAAAACAGGAAAGACAAAATTAAATTATTTATTCTGTCTGAAATATTATAGAATCTTTATTAAATTTTCTATTTTTCATTTCACTCCAACTCTTCCTGTGACAGATGCTGATAGGTACGCGTCCCAGTGTTTATTTTTTCTTTACTCACCATTTCAAGCTAACTGTAAATACATTTCAGTAGTTTCTTAGAAATGAATTACACAAGATAGGTTACAAAGTAGGAGTTGGACGGCTTTAGTTGGGACCCATAAATTTTCCCGGGGACTCCTTCAAAGCAAATATGTGCGTCCCAGAACGCAGTAAATCAAAAAGTTATCAGCATCACTGCACAATTTGAATTTTTTTTTTTTTTTTTTTTTTTTTTTTTTTTTTTTTTTTTTTTCTTGCTGAACTTGCACAAAGGTGTCAAAAATTAGGGTGACCAGAAAAACAGAACGAAATTATTTTATTTTCCCATTAAACTAACCTTAAACGCCATCCTACCCCCCCTAGTTAAAATTAAGTTTTATTACAAAATTTGTGGGTTCTGTTTTTCTGGGTAACCCTGTATACCGGTGACCCAGAAAAAACAGAACCCAAATTATTTATTTCATTTTTCCCATTAAATGTAACCACTAAACCCCGAACCTCCCCCTAGTTGAGTAACATGATACTACAGGGTGACCCAGAAAAAACAGAACCCAAATTATTTATTTATTTTTCCATTAAACTAACCCTAACCCTAGACCCCCATAGTTAATTTTAAGTATGATTACAAAATTTGTGGGTTCTGTCTTTTCTGGGTCACTCTAATTTTGACCCTTTGTGCAAGTTCAGCTTTTTTTTTTTTTTTTTTTTTTTTTTTTTTTTTTCTTCGATACATCCCTGATAAAGTATATAAAACACTACAAAGCCTCTAAGTTAAATTATTTAGTTCGTAGTCGTTAAAGTTCACATATTAAAAAAATTCAAAATTTAAAAATAGGGTATTGAATTGAAAGTTGCTATTATTCAACAACATAAAAATACTTATTCAAATAGTTTGCCCCTATTTCATACTTTGTAAATACTAGCAAATATATGCACCCTTCGGGTGCAAGTATTTAGGTTTTGATGTAATAAAATATTGTATCAAATTAGAAACTATTTAGAAAATGATAAATTGAGGGGGTATAATCGAAAAATAGAACAGCTTTAAATCTATCTCTTCCATCATTTTCCATCACTCCCGTCTTGCATTTTTCCTAATTTATCTATTTAGTTCGATTATGAAGTATTTAATAAAATTACAGTTCTTTCGTCTTGTTTATGGATTTCTTTTAAGATTTATCCCCGAGATTTTTGCTCAGATTCGTTAAGAGAAAATCAAACAATTAGAAATCGATAATATTAAGCATATATTTATTAAAATCAAATTCTTAATATCAATATGCAAATTAGCCTTCTCGTTCACACTGTAAACCGCTATTTTGTTATATATATATATATATATATATATATATATATATATATATTATATATATATACTTGCATGTTATTAGTATCTAGATTAATCCAACAGTATTAAGGAATAACAATTTTATCAATAATTGAGGTTTAAATAAATTCATGAAGAATGTGACATCAATAACTAAGGGAATTGTGACTTGAGTAGTGATATAGTTTCGGTTACAGACAGACAAACACACAATCTCCATTATAATAAGATGTCATCTTCCTCGTCAGAACTTTCTGTATAATATAATTATTAGTTCTGTAGCCAATCACGGTACCATCAAATTTTATATTAAGTCTCAGACAGTAGTTTAAATAAATAGAATTTTCTTTGAACACACTATTATTCTATAATAAGCAGTCGCTGCCGTCAGCTGTGTGAATTAAATATTATGTCCCCCTACAAACGAGTATGCTCCCATAAAAAATGACTTATTTCCTATAACTCCAACCTAAAAAAGGGGAACCACTCTGATTGACTGATAAATCATTTATTTATTTATTGATCTACTAGGGAAAAAAAGAAGACGTGTTTAGGGTTAGTTTAATGGGAAAATAATGGGTAGATTAATTAACAGATAAAATTCATTCAGTTTTTTTTTTTTTTTTTTTTTTTTTTTTTTTAGGTTGGACTTATAGGAAATAACCAAAATGATAATTTTTTACTTCAAAAATTATTTTCAATATATTTTTCATATAGACTATCAAAATGGAATCTCATTATTTTTAACTATATATATATATTTTGATACAATCTTTTCTTTTCATTTTTATCTGCTTTCTTCGGGAAAATAAACTTGTTTTTCTTCTGAATTCTGAAATAATTTTTTTTTACAAGAAATTATTTTGGGCATTTTTCAATAAATATGAACTTTTTTTTTTTTTTTTTTTTTTTTTTTTAACAAGGAATTAACTTGATTAACATAAAGATGAAAAACAAGTTCTCGAACAAAAGCAGATAAAAATAGCGTACGAGGCTGGCTCCTGCTGCTAATTTGAAGGCAGCATTCCTTTTCAAATAAAGCTGAAAATCGCGGGAGTGCGTCTCTTGGAGATAACTCTGTTTACTTTCACTTTAAGAGCAACAATAGGGACTCTTTAGTGCACATTTCGTTCGTTCTTTTTCAGATGAAAATAAAACAAATCATACTTCCCCTCTGATCAATCGACTGGTCACGTCAAGTCCTAGCACCTATATGATTGTCCTAACCCAATTACCCTTATGGCAAACCGCACCCTTTTTGGCTGAACTTGCACAAAGGTGTCAAAATTAGGGTGACCCAGAAAAAAACAGAATCCAAATTATTTATTCTTTTTCCCATTAAACTAACCCCAACACTAATCCTAGACCCCCATTGTTAAAATTAAGTTTTATTACAAAATTTGTGGGTTCTGTTTTTTCTGGGTCACCCTAATTTTGACACCTTTGTGCAAGTTCAACCCCCTTTTATCATATATGTGCTAGAAGGCAATAGCTGAGGATCTTAATGACCTGTGTATGACGTTAAACTCTGTCTGATAGTGAGTTTCCAGTTCTGGATCTCTGGGGAATGCAGAGTACCCCCTTCATCGTCATTACTCCTAGGTCTACTGTGACCTGGAGTGGTAGTACCTGTTAGGGTCCCATCTATAGGTTAATTAGAACAAAATGATTTTTTAAATGTTTTAAAAAATTGAATACCCATGAAGATTAAATAAAACGATGTCTTCGCCATAAAATAACCCAACAAGGTTTGAAATGCCATAAAATCCAACCAACCAACCAAAGATTATCTACTTATTAAATGGCATTTTCCACTATCATTTATTCAAATATAAAATTGTAACCCTAACAATGAATCCTTGTTGATATTTATGAAAACGTTTTTTTTTTTTTTTTTTTTTTTTTTCGTTTCAAACACAAAGCGTAAAAAAAAAAAAGTTTTTATAATGAAAGATGTTCAACTTGAAATGGTCGAATGTTGTCTTTTTAGAACCGGTTATATAGACTTCGTTTTTTTTTTTTTTTTTTTTTTTTTTTTTTTACTGGCTGAGAATTACATTTGTTTTTTTTCACATTAACTTATTTTTAAAATTTTAATTTTTTTTTTTTTTTTTTTTTTTTTTTTTTTTTTTACGTCCATTGTCATGCGTATTGATTTAACGTAGTGAAGAAAAAACTTTAGACAGTTCAACATTTTAAATAAATATTTGTTGATTTAAGTGGGGTGTCTAAAAAATCCGAACAGTGAATTATTCAGTTTTTTCTTTCTTTCTCAAGAACTCGATATTCATGATTACAAATCCAACAGACAACAAATGTTTTCTTGTTGGACTTTAAAACCTACAAACAAACGATTTTTAAAGTTACCTTTCGGCTCTCATGAATGTTTTATTTTCTATTATATGTAGTAATGCTGATAGCTTTTTGATTTAGTGCGTTCTGGGACACACATATTTGCTTTGAATGAGTCCCCGGGAAAATTAATGGGTCCCAGCTAAA
Source organism: Doryteuthis pealeii (assembly GCA_023376005.1). Classification (NCBI taxonomy): domain Eukaryota; kingdom Metazoa; phylum Mollusca; class Cephalopoda; order Myopsida; family Loliginidae; genus Doryteuthis; species Doryteuthis pealeii. Next base: position 42,478,837 of record CM042164.1, read on the forward strand.
GTTTCTTAATAGATTGTAGGTGTTTTGGTAATTATAAACTTTTTGTTTAGTAAATTAGGGTGTCCCAGAAAAAACAGAACCCACAAATTTTGTAATAAAACTGTTAATTTTAACTAGGGGGTTTTAGTGTTTGGGTTCTGCTTTTTCTGGTTCACACTGTACAGGGTGACCCAGAAAAAAACGGAACCCAAATTATTTATTTACCCATTAAACTAACCCTACCCCCCCCCTAGTTAAAATTAAGTTTTATTACAAAATGTGGGTTCTGTTTTTCTGGGTCACCCTAATTTACTAAACAAAAGTTCCTAATTACAGGGTTTTTTTATGTATGATCTGGGAAAACAACTAAAGCCGTCTAACTCCTATCTTGTAACCTATCCTGTGTAATTCATTTCTAAGAAACTATTAATTTATTTACAGTTTGAAATGGTGGGGAAAGAAAAACACTGGGACGCATGGATACGATTTTACTGCGTCCTTTTAGATTTTTGTGTGTCAGGTACGCGTCCTGCGTCCCTATTTCTCTATATGTAAATTTATAAAACATTCCATAAGATAAACAATTTTTTTTTTAGATGCTGTTTTTTTATGGTTTTTGAAAAAAATCGAGGTTATCTGTAGCTCAAAAAATTGTGATGTAGAAAAACTGGGGTCATTTTTGGATTCAGAAGTCAAAAACTAGTCAAAAACTTTGTTGCTTTCTCTTGGATCTCTTCGCTTCATGTTGTTGCGCCAGGGGGACGTCAGATAGGAATAGCCCGCTATGGAGAGCCTGTTACCACCGAAGGCGGTCCTGAGCCAAATTTTCCCAGCTGGGGTAGGTTTGATGTTAGGATTTGAGGTTATTTCCTAGTTGAGTAACATATTACAGGGTTTTCTGGGTCCCCTGTAATATGTTTGGCGGGTTTAGGGTTAGTTTAATGGAAAATAAATAATTTCGGTTCTGTTTTTTTTTTTTTTTTTTTTTTTTTTCTGGAAATAATCGGATTTGAGATCATAACCATTAGGCATAAAATAACCCTAGACAAGTTGACATGCCGTTAAGAATCAATCGTTAAGTTATCGCTATTGTGTATTCACTGTATTAGATAAGACAGTTTCGTTTTGTTGAAACTAGTCATTCACTGAGCTTAGCTTGACACAAGGTAAAAAAATATGAGCACTCGGCGAGGATTGAACTCACTAAGAATGGACACCAGAGGCGCTCGTTTCGTGATGGTTATTGTTGCAGGAAGTGAACTCGGCTAACCGGTATCTGTTTATGTACAACAACTCCAGGTCAGTCGACCTGGGAGTAATGGCAATGAAAGGGGTACTTCATTCTCGAACGGAGCTCAAAACTGGAGTCTCGCCATCAGCTGTTTAGTGTCGTACTGAGAACACATTCTAAGCTCGGTCGGCTGGCCGTGTCGTGGCTGGGGACAGTAATGTCCAAATCGTATGAATTGGTGTAATCTGATTTCTGCGATCTTGTTCGAAATGTGATTTTTTTTTTCTCTAGTCTTTTAGTTAAGGGCAAAGTACGGTATCTATCAATATCTTAAACGATCCTATGTGGGGACTTTGATATCCACCACTAACCCTATATTTCTGTGACTTATCAGATAACCTGATAATACACACACACACACACACACACATATATATAGTTCGGTTTGTACAAGTACCGAGCGCACGTCCTTTTTTTTTCTCTCGAACGAAAATTGGAGACAGCAAAGACAAGGTCAATCAAATCAACACCCTGTGTGTGTGTGTGGTGGGGGGGGGGCTAAAATATTTTTTACTCTTCATTTTCCACAAGGAAAGATAAATAAACAAAATATATCTAATATAAACTCATTTTTTAAATGATTACCCCCCCAAAAAAAAATAATCATTTAAAAAAAATGATTAAAAACCAAAAAAATAAATCATTAAAAAAAAAAATGATTAAAAACAAAGTCACTTAAAAAAGATAGACAAATTAATAAAGAATAAATCATAATAAAAAGACAAATAAAAGAAAAAATACAAAGCAGAAGAATAAAAATAAACAGTAGATATCATAAGCAACATTATGTCTGTGACATATCTAAACAAAGCTTACTAAATAATAAATAGTAAAAAAATTTAATTATTGAAGCAAATAGAAATTTATCAATTTTAGGAGGAAAGGGGAGGAGGGGGAGGAAAAGAAGAGGAGGATGAAGAAGAATATATATTTAAAAAAAAACGAGATAATTCAACAAATGTATAGGAAAATAATTTATATAATATATATATATATATATATAACTTTTTAAATACCGGGCAACGCTGGGTAGCTCTGCTAATATACTATATATATAATATACTCTTTGTCAAAAGGTTGAAGCCGAATTTCGAATGTGACCGTCAAAGTTAGTTTGTACCAACTTATTAAGTACTGGTAAAAAGAAGTTTAATTAGTTAGCCCAAGTTTAACATTTGAACACTTTTTTCCCCCCTGTTTATTCAATATGGTCTAAACTGATCACGTGACCCGATTTTGGAGATACCTAGAATACTTTTACCGTTTTTAACCTGAACTAAAAAAAAAAAAATACTCCACAGGTAGGATTTGACACAAGGTCACAGGTATCCAGCGAGGGTCGAACTTTCTTTTCAGTAGTAACTGATCTACGAGACTAGCTTGCTAACCATTACACCACCACTAACCCTTTATCTACCACTGTCAACCGTAATAGCGTGGTGAAATGGTTGGCAATCTTGTATAGTATCGCTGATCCTTTGCTACTGAATTGAAATGCATTCATTTAATTCATTTCTCCTTCTTTTTTTTTTTTTTTTTTTTTTTTTTTTTCCAACTATTTTCTAAGAGCTGATTATCTCTGGTGTTTTCGTGTGTGTGTGTATTTGGAATTTTGGTCGTTGGGCGGTTTTGGGGGCGCTGCGGTAGATAAAGGGTTAAGCTTCGTTGCAATATTAGGCTAAATGTTGAGGAGCTGATGGTAGAAAACCGTTTTCGTTCCAGCAATGGTACCTCCACCGGGTTACCTTTACCGCACTTTAACCTGTTAGCATAGTGCTATTTTTAAAAGAGTATCAAGTAAGAAGAATGTCAGGAGTTTAAAAAGAGAAAAGTGCTCAAAAGTTAAACTGAGGCTAACTAATTAAACTTCTTTTTACCAGTACTTAACTTAATGTTATGGCTAAACTCGTAACATTTTTGAAAATAAAATGCGCATGCGCAGTGTTCTGAATTAACGATAGTCCGGTTTCTCGTAGATGTTAATTTGATGCCAAAAATAGAAAAAGAAGAAAAAAAAGACTACCAGGAATGTAGAAGACGTTGCTATCCAAACAACCGTAGTAAATACAAGGCATGAGGATGCTCCTATCAGTAGCTGGCTCGAAGGATCAGATTTCTTTGGTCTGACCTTTCTCGTCAAGACCTTCGCCTAACACCACACTGAACAGACTCCACAAACGGAGTTATCAGATAACGGACAATGGGTATCACCAAAATACGCCACGTGATCAGTTTAGGCCATATTGAAGGAAGAAACGTAAATATTTTTGAACTTTTAAAAAAAATTTTTTTTTTTTTTAAATCTCGCAAAAAAAAAAAAAAAATACACCATATTTCGGTCGGCTAATGTGCCTTCTGGCCTTCTTCAGATGTTTCTTATATAAGGGTTGAATTAATAGTTTTTAAGTGACAATCTATGTTGCAGATTCGTCCTAAGAGGGTGGGGTGGGTTCTTTAATCTATCCGTCTAAATTTTTGAGATGAGACTTGATAATTTGTACTATTTCGATTTTTTTTTTTTTTTTTTTTTTTGCTAATGTCCTCATCTTTGTTATATGCACAACGTTTCCACAAGAAACACTTGGAGAAGGTCGGAGGGAACATCGGCCAAAACGTTGTGCTCATAACAATAGAGGGCGGAACTTGCACAAAAGTGTCAAAATTAGGGTAACCCAGAAAAAATAGAACCCACAAATTTTGTAATAAAACTGTTAATTTTAACTAGGGGGTTTAGGGGTTGGGGTTTAAGGTTAGTTTTAATGGAAAATAAATAATTTGGGTTCTGTTTTTTTCTGGGTCAATCTAATTTTGAAACCTTTGTGCAAGTTCAGCCCAATAAAGATGAGGACAACAGTGCGAAAAATACAAAGTTACTATTTCTACGATAAAAAATTTCAACCAAGAACTGAATACCTGGAGTATTTTTAAAAAATACTAAAATTTAAAAAGTGCTCAAATGCTGGTCAGCTGAGCAAGATAAAACGTAAAAGAAATTAAGATTTAACTTTTGATAAGTTTCATTACTTGGAATTTCAAGTAAGTTAGTAAAGTCGGCGCGGCCTATTGTCCTAATCAACCGGATAGCGAAGGAGTCATCTCTTTTTCACTAGCTCTAAACCAGGGAGATTGATATTTGCATCTGAGGTGGATCACCACACCTACCATCAGCTCCTCACATTGCCGCACAGATGTAAGCTATGCTGAGTTGGCGAGGGTCGGTATTAAGACCCGGAACCTCGTGGTTCCTAGGTTAATGCTCTACCGAATGAGTTAAACCAACCCTTAAGTTTCATAGGATACAATCATCGGGAGTAAATGGAGGAAGGTGTCAATATAAAGTCGGCATCAGCTTGACAACGAGGGAGTCTATCGCCTTTTCACTAGCGCTAGACCAAGGAGCTTGTTTTAGCATCTAAAGTGGAGCGCCACACATACCACATATCATGCAATGAATAACCGTATGACGAAGGAACAGAAGTGAGAAGGGAAGGGGGTGCTAAAAAAATGGCATAATTTTACTATTTTAGTCGGTATAGTACTCAGGACCGGTGCAAGATGATTTGGCGCCCTAGGCAAGCCTTTAGATGCGCCTCCTCCTTGAAAGTTTTAATAACCTATATAAGGTATACCCAAGCTAAATAAGGTATACCTAAAATCCGTTTTTGACTAAATGAATTTAGCCCCCCCCCCCCTTACAGAAAATAATTTACCAAAAATCAGGAAATTATCGGATTTTAATGAAATTTTCAGTGTTGATTTATCAATGAATGAACTATATAATGCATTATTTATTTTATTTCAAAACTTTCTGATTTTTTTTTTTTTTTCAGGTCACTTAATTTTGACCCCTCCCCTTATTTTGGGAGCGTAAAATCTCGGAGTTCGTCAGTGTTCGATACTAATTACAGTATAAATAAAAAGATAAAAGACCGAAGTTATAAATTTAAAAAAAAAATTAAGGCGGGGGGTGGATATTCTATGAGAAAATAAGTACAGAAAATCGGAAAATAAAATGTAATAGAAGAAAAATTTTTTTTGGAGATTTCTTTTTTTACTCATTTCGATAATTATTTAATTGGCTATTATCTTATAAAATAAAAATTCTGCTTAAAAGGGGGGAGGCCTAAGTTTTCAATAGTTTTTCTTCAAAACTTATTGCTTTTTGCACCTAAAATAAGGTTTGCATTAAATAGATATTTATTTCTAGAATCTAAAAATATAACATTTTAAACTTAACATCAGGCTTTTCATATTTTAAATGAATTTTATATATTTTTTTCATAGCAGAAATACTTAAAGTTTTGAAATAAAATAACTGATGCATTATAAAATGCATTAATTGATAAATATATACTGAAAATTTCATTAAAATCTGCTAATTCCCTGTTTTTTGGCGATTAAAAAAAAAATCGCTAATGTTACATTAATTTTGTAAACACGCCATTTTAAAACAGCGTTTCAGACCATACGCGATCGAAATTGACCAACAAAACGTTTTTAAATGTATTAAAAAGGAATTAGATGTGTAGTAATATTTTTCTTTTTTATTGATAGTCATTATGTTACTACTTATCAATTTAGACAAAAGTTTGACCTTAAATAATCGATTTAATTAATTTTAATTCGTTTTTAAAAAACATTAGCAGACGATTTTGGGGTATAGCTAGCTAATATAAGTACAGTAAACCATTACTACATTGTTTCTAACACTTGAAACACTATTGATAACATAATTTTCATCTTGTGGCTTTATTATTTAATCCATGCAAATAACCAATTATTATTACATTAATTCAATGAACCCTTTGTCCAACCCAGTGTGCTGATTACTTTTTGATTTAGAGCGTCCTGGGACGCACATATTTGCTTTGAATGGTCCCCGGGAAAATTTATGGGTCCCAACTAAAGCCGTCTAATTCCTACCTTTGTAACTTATCCTGTGTAATTAATTTCTAAAATTATTGAAATGTATTTAGTTAGCTTGAAATGGTGAGGGAAGAAAAAAAGAAAAACACTGGGACGCATGGATACGATTTTACTGCGTCCTTTTAGATTTTATCAGCATCTCTGCAACCCTATCGCCCTTATGACAAGCCCAACCCTTTTTATCATATATATATATATGCTAGAAGGCGGTGGCTGAGGGTCTTCCTGTCCTGGGTATGACGTTAAACTCTATCTGATGGCGAGGTTCCAGTTCTAGAGGTCTGGGGAATGTGGAGCACCCCTTCATCACCATTGGATAAAATTCAAAATGAAGGGAAAAACTAGCGGGCACCGTTTCATTGTCATTTAGTTGAAAGATATATTGTTTGTTGGTTGGTTGTTTTGTTTTCTCAACGTCTACGGTGGGTCTTTTAATGCCAGCAAAGCTTTGAAAGATCCAAGATAGTTTAAAATATTTTTTTTTAATAAACAAATCTTTTATTTAACCCATAGATGGGACTCCAAGTACTACCAGTTCGGCTGGGGCGTTAGAATGCACCGACTGCACTCTGCAGAGGGGTAAAATTCCCCCAAATGGGGCCACCTGTTGGCAGTGGGTGGCGACTCGTGATACTTAAGGACGGAGTCTTAGTGGATGAGCAGTCCATGACCTGCAAACTCCTCTTAGAACCTTATTTAGGCTAGACAGGCGGTGGATCAGTCGGCTGGTCACGTCTAGTCCTAGCACCTATATGATTGCCCCAACCCTATTGCTCTTATAGCAAACCCCAACACTTTTTATCATATGGGTGCTAGAAGGCTGTGGGTCCACATGTCCTGGGAATGACGTTAAACTCTCTGATGGTGAAGTTCGTTCTAGAGTTTGGTGGAATGTGGAGCACCCCTTCATCACCATTGCTCCCTGGTCCATTCTGACCCGGAGTGGTAGTACCTGTTAGGGTCCCATCTATGGGTTAAATAGAAAAATGTATTTATAAAAAAAATTGTATTATCCATTAAGAATTGATTTATTTCAAAACTTTATCGGCATTAAATGACCCACTGTGATTGATATGCCGTAAAACAAACCAAACCAAATTTGCCCGGAATTTATAGCGCACCCGGATGTGGACGCGATAGGCGAACACCTAGTTAGCTTAAAGAGTAACACCGGCCCTGATAGTGCTTATAATATGAATATGTGCAAATAAATACACACAAAACTGGACCATATGACCTTTAGGCACCCCTTTTTGATCTCTATTAAGAAAGGACGTTTTCCATTTACTCCGTCAATATCTAGTTGTTTTAACTGACGATTCTTAGATTTAAAAAAAATTATAACCCTAACTCCTAACAAACAAATGGATATTGACGGTGTAAATGAAAAATGTCATTTCTTAATCGAGATCAAAAAGGGGTGCCTAAAGGTGATATGGTCCCAAAAACTTAGAACAATGAGCGGGACTGGCACATAATAGGCTGGATACTTAATGATTTTTTTTTTTAATTTTTTAATTTTTTTTTTTTTTTTTTTTTTTTTTTTTTTTAAGCCTTAAAATTTATCAAAACTATTTTAATTCGAACCTTTTTTTGAAGCAAGAAAGATTTTAATACTGTAATTTCAATGTGTCAGTTTATCAATGTGTTTTAATCGCCTTGTCGGCGAGGTTTTATCCCTCTTATCCGTTTATAAAACTCTCCGCTGCCTAGCGGCTATATCTCATTCCAAGGAAAAGACTAGTAGGGTAAACTCCGAAATCAAACCCACAGCTGGAGTCCCTAAAGGTGGTGCGATGCTGAACTTCGCCGCTATCCAGCAATTCCTCAGACACCATCGTGGCCAAATACATTTTTTTCTTTTCTTTTGGATCACAACGGTTGTATGGAGAGGGTGGATTTGCTGCTTAGGCGATAGCCCATCCTCCATATCAACCCGCCCAGGCTAGATAGTTCCACGTTTTTGAACACTACTACAATACATGATTGTTATTATTATTATTATTATTATTATTATTAGCTACTTAAAATCATATAAATGCTTGCAAAGTATTGGTGTTAGGGCTAAACTTGCAAATTGGTCGGAAAATTAAAACCGAAAGTTTTTTGGTGGTCCCCCATGACTGTTTAACTACACTCTGTGAATGAACTTTTTGCGAATTGGGTTACGGTTTAGGGGTTTGGGGATTAAGGTTGCTTTTAATTACGTATTGCTAAAAAAAAAACCAAATTACTGACAAATCAATACTGAAAATTGCATTAAAATCTGATAATTCCCTGATTTTTTTTTTTTTTTTTTTTTTTTTTTTTTTTCTCAATCGCGAATGTTACATTTATTTTGTAAAAACTGATTTTAAACAGCGTTCAGACCGAAAACGATCGAAATTGACCGAAAAAATTGTTTTAAATGTATTAGAAATAAATCACATGTGTAATATTATTTTACTTTTTTAAATTTTTTTTATTGATGCTCATTATGTTACTACTTTTCGACTTAGACAAAAATTTGACCTTAAATAATCGATTTAATTAATTTTAATTCGTTTTTAAAATTCGTAGCAGCCGAATTAGAGTTATTATTCAGTCATAATTAGCATCTTATTTATCAACGATGTCTCCATTAAAGTCGAGCTGAGTTAGATTTGTCGACAAACTGCCTATATCATTAATGCAGTTAAAATCCTGAAATATTTGTTATATATCTATAAGAAATAAAGATTTACATAGTATATGGTGGGAATAATTTGCATAAGGATTTTAACAAAACTGGGTTTAATAAATAATTTTTTCTGTTACTGATTTCTAATACTATCATGTTATTCTCAAACGTATTAAAAGCAATCCTATATATGATTTTGAGTTTAGAGAAAGGAAATGAATCCGACAGTATATGTATAGATAAAAGGGTATGAAAACGCACAATGCTGTTAAAGTGAACATATTTTATATTGTATTCATAGCTAATATTGAACAATATTTCGATTTATAAAAAAATCATCATCAGAGCATGTTTTTAATCCGGACTCATCGAGAGAGAAGCAGAAAATAGCTATGAAAATGATATAAAATATTTTCCTTTGTGTTTTCATACACTTTTATCTATACATAAATTTATATAGAATCAATCAAAATACATTAAAATAAATATTTTTTACATTCGATATCTTCTAATTTGATATATTTTATTACATTAAAACTTAAATCCTTGCGGCCAGGGGTGCATACTTTTACTACTACTACTAATAATAATAACATATTGAGTGTGATAAAAATGAAGTATAGAACCAACTTGTATATTGGAGAACCATTGCGTGTGGTACTCTCTTCTATCGAGCCAAGACTTTACAAATAACCCCAAATGGGGCCACATGTTGGCCGTGGGTGGCGCCCCGTTATGCTTAAGGATAGAACCCAGGTGGTTGAGCAGTTCACGATTTGCAATACTCCACTTTGGCCCTTTCTTAGGCTAGACGGGCGATCGGAGAGGCTCTCTCCGATCAATCAGCTAGCCACGTCAAGTCCTAGCATCTATATGATTGCCCCAACCCTATTGCCCTTATGGCAACCCCCAATCCTTTTATATATATGTGCTAGAAGGCGGTGGCTGAGGGTATACATGTCCTGGGAATTACGTTAAACTCTATCTGATGGTGAGGTTCCAGTTCTAGAGGTCTGGGGGAATTTGGAGCACCCCTTCATCACCATTGCTCCCTGGTCCACTCTGACCCGGAGTGGTAGTACCTGTTAGGGTCCCATCTATGGGTTGAATAGAAAAATATGTTGATAAACAAAATTGTATTATGCATTAAGAATGAATCTATTTCACAACTTTGTCGGCATTAAATGATCCACCGAGGTTGATATGCCGTAAACTAAACCTTGACAAATAAGCAGTCTCACTGTTTCCATGATAGATTCCTAATAGCTAATTTTACATGCCTGCATACTTTAAAATTTTATACACCGGTCCGTACATCGATCAAAAGTGTCAACCGGTTTGCTACTTCTAAAAGTTTAAGAAGCACTGACCTAGAACAGATGGAGGTGAAAATCACCCATCTTTTCTCTGGTAGCAATAGATTCGACCTTGTGAATAACGGTGATCGATTATCGATGACCTTGATCAATCAATCTATTGAACCAAATATGAAAAAAAAAAGACTTGCTGAGCAACATCAACCACAGGGATCTCAATGAATAAATCTGCATTTTTTTTCCTTAATTATTAATTTCGGCCTTTCTTAAACTGGTTTATTATGAATTATTTAGTGTACAGTACATAAATGCTCGGACCAAGTAACCAATAAGCACCCCCAGATGAGAGCTGTTTTGAAAGGAACACCTTTTGATTTTCACCGTAAAATTTTGCGTTAGAATTTCACTGCAAGATTTTTTTAAGTTTGTTCGTGTATATTTACAACCCAAAGGCACGTTTTTATACTAAAAGTTTTTGATTTTAATAAAAACAATAGTTATTTCCTATTGTTGTTGTTAATTCAATAGGAATTTTTTAAAGTTTTAAAAACTTTAAACGAGACACATTTTTATTTTAAAATAGTTTTTATTTAATCAGAGAAATGGAGATGTTTATTTAAATGAAAATAGTTTTTATTTACAAAATATTTTTTTATGTTTATTTAAATGAAAGGATGTTGGGACCAACTAACCAATAAATATTTTTTAAAATTATAATCTAAAACTATTTTAGTATAAAAACGTGTCTTTGGGTTGTAAATATACATGAACAAACTTTTAATAAAATCTTAGATGAAATTTAAGAATTTCACTGTTTGTAAACAAACAACGGGGACTTTACGGTGAAAAGCAAAAGGTGTTCCTTTCAAAACAGCTCCCAGCTGGGTGCTTAATGCTCGTTATAATTTAATTGTTAAATATCTTTATTCTAAGCACTGCTAAAGTTGCCGTAAAATCCTTATTTTACAAAATAAATTTAACCCCCGATTGAAAATTTCATTAAAATTTGATAATTCCCAGATTTTTTTTTTCTTTAATTAAATTTATTTTGTAAAATATGGATTTTACGTTATTTTAGACAGCGTTTACGGCCATGTTTACGATATATTTGAGCAAAATTGACCGAAGTTTTAAATGTATTAAAAATAAATTACATGTGTAATATTAAAAATAAATTACATGTGTAATATTATTATTATTATTTTTTTTTCTAGCTTCTAAATTTTGCATTTTTACTTCGAATTTCTTAGCTTTTTCTTTACAGATTTTTTTTTTTTCTTAATCAAATAGGCGATGTATTTGTGATATTTTTGCCGACAGTATTAGAGTATCGTCAGCAAAACAATCGCGATGGGCCGTTACATCTCGTATATTAGTGTGTGGAGGTGCGTAATGGTTATCATCGTAGGACGAGGCTGTTCGAATTTCACAGTGCTAATACCCTTGGGAAAGGTATGCGTTCAACTATTCTCCTCCAGCTATGGGTAAATAGTAGGGCAAATTTATGTTCTTGGATAGGTAATTGGTCTATGAAATGGAAAACTCTGAACTCAAATATTTTAAACTCCGCTTAAGAAATTGTGTGTGTGTGTAATGTGATGTTGATAGCTTTTTGATTTAGTGCGTCCTGGGACTCGAATATTTGCTTTGAATGAGACCCCGGGAAATCCGAACTAAAGCCATCTAACTCCTACCTTTTTATAACCTATCCTGTGTAATTCATTTCTAAGAAACTATTGAAATTTATTTACAGTTAGCTTGAAATAGTCAGGGAAGAAAAAAGAACACTGAGACGCATGGATACGATTTTACTGCGTCTTTTTAGATTTTGTGCGTCAGGGACGCAAAACTCGTACCTATTCTGGGTTTGAAATGTATTTCATTTTGCTTTGTTTGTTTGGTTGAAATACTAGCTCTGGGTCATTTGAAAAAACAAAACGGTGTGCCTCTGAATTAGAATAAATCTTTTTAATTGGATAGGACATTGAACACTCTTTGTTTTAATGATAAATCCCCAAAGGAATTATATATATAAATACAAAAACCGAGACTTTTTTCGACGGACATTGTTTTCAAAATCAATCTCGATGAATAGTAAGGTTGTACCTTTTTTTTTTTTTTTCAATCGTTTAATCTGATTAATTCAACTATTATAGTAAGATTATCTAATAATCTACAAACACGTTTATCTCTTAATGCATAATTTTCTAAATCTGAAAATAGGGTGAGTGTCGCTGCTTTTAATCCGGCAAATGCAGAAGCCCCCCCCCCCTCCCGTTCCTCCGTGCAATCCATTTTCCAGATTAAGCTACGACCTGGACTACTTTTACAAGACCAACAATGATAATAAAACAAACAAAAAAATTGTGTAATGTACTCTTTCTACTAAAATATACTGGCAGGACCTGTGGATATACCACAGTATGATAATTTAATTATTACAACGTTTGATATGTTTACTTAATAGCTATTACAAATACTTCAATATGTAAAGCAGTGGTTCTCAAACGGGTCGCCCCAGCACCTTTTTCAGGTGCGCTTCCTGAAAAATCTATCCAGATATGAAAAGCAAATGTATACTAAGTTACTATATTATACCATTTCTTTACGAACACTCTGCTTGTTTCGTTGCGACATTATTATGATGGTTATAAGTTACTTTATTTGCAACTAAATAAAACACAGGTTTTTTTTTTTAAATTATTGAAAAAATTATTTTATTGCAATTTTCCACCTCATATTTATGTGTAATGGAACAATTAAGTGTAAAAAGAGAGGAACTCTTCAATGCATTGATGAGGAAATTAGTTTCTCTCAAACATAAGACCAAACATTGAAGAAATCGCAAAGTCCCATCAAGCTCATGTTTCTCCTTAACACAGGAATGAATAAACTTCATAGAGGTATGTTAAGTTTGCTTTTGTTAAATGTGTTATTTTTTTAATATATTAACAGTTAACTTAATAACATATAGTCCTATTTTGTATACAGTGCGCTATCAAGTATCTGTAGTACTGTAAGTGCGCCTAGACTGTATAAAGTTTGAGAATCCACTGATGTAAAGAGTATTATTCTCTCTCTCTCTCTCTCTCTCTCTCTCTCTCTCTCTCTCTCTCTCTCTCTCTCTCTCTCTCTCTCTCTCTCTCTGTAGCATCTTTTTTCTCCCCTTTCTCTTTTCATAATAAAAACTGAATAGTCAATTATTTAGTTGAGGTGATGACACTGATAAAAAAAAATCGGCAGATAAGCAACACCAGATAATTAGGATTTGCATTTCATCTTGAACGGTTTCGTTTTTAACCAGAGGGTGTTGCAAGATGATAACGGTCGTACTATTAAGGAACACTATAATATATATAGATCGTGCTTGTACAGATATACTGTTTGTTGTTGGCGGGTCTCAAATTACTGCCCCACCCCACTCTTAGTTGTAGCAGCCAAAGTTTGAACTCGACTTACAACCAAGAACTTTCAAATGTGGATTGTCTACTAGGGGCCGGGTTAGCTAGAGCGTTCGGCTAGCAACCACAAGGTTCCTGGTTCGATACCGGACCTCGCCAACTCAGCGTATGAGTAGCACGGGGATCTGCGCAGTTAAGTGAGGAGCTGATAGTAGATGTGGCGCTCCACCTCAGATGCCAAAAACAATCTCCTTGGTCTAGCGCTATTGAAAAGGGGATAGACTCCCTCGCTGACTGGCTGATACCGACTTTAGACCGCCCCGACGACTTTACTTTTACTGTTAAGGTAAATTATACTCTGTTGGAACTGTTTTCTTTTATCTGCTTATTATAATAGATTATTTTTATGGGGTGATTTTGAAAGGGAATAGCTGGGTCACATTTATCTTCAAAGTTTTGCCGAACCAGTTTAACGATCTTTCTTCTTTCTTTCTACCTGAACGGTTGTTGACCTGTGTTTCGATTACCCCCCCCACACACACACCTCTCAGAATTATAACCGTCAAAATCTTAAAGCACCTCATAATCCTGAACTTCCAATCCTGACTTCATTCATCTGTATATCAATACTCTTTATGTTCTTTAATCTTCCGACTGTTATCATCTTTCAACACTCTCTGGTTAGTCCAATTCGTTCAAGATGAAATGCAAAAGAAAAGCGCGGAGGGAAGGTATGCATCCAACTACTCTCCTACCAGCTATGGGTAAATAGTAGGGCAGACTGGACTCATTATCCTTGGCTAGGTAACCAGTCTATGAGAAGGAAACGTCTAAATTCAAACCTGTTTAAACCCCGCTTAAGAAATTGACCTTGTGACGCATTCTGCTTGTGTGGAGGGGTTGATAAACATATATATATATATAAAAACAGTTTGGTATTAAATATCCCACAAGGATATGCCATTAAACAAAATAGCCAACCAACGAAAAAATGTTTATTCCAGTTACGACAAGCCTTAGCACCTATATGATTGTCCCAACCTATTACCCTTATGGCAAATTCCCTTTTTTATCTTATGTGCTAGAAGGCGGTGACTGAGGTTCTTATTGTCCTAGGTATGGCGTTAAACTTTCTCTGATGGTGGAGTTCCATTCCTGGAGCGGATTACCCCTTCATCACCATTGCTCCCAGGTCCACTCTGACCTGGAGTGGTAGTACCTGTTAGGGTCCCATCTATGGGTCAATAGAACAAAATAGGTCCTAAGAATATGTTTAAAAAATTGAGTACCCATTGAAAATGAATAAAATCAAAAACGTCTTTGACATTGATATTGTATATAAATATAAATGTAAATAAATACAACTAAATTCCCACTTGCCGGAAGAAGCCGATGTATGTATATATAAACACCTGCTGAGATATAATGTTTGACCTTATATATATATATATATATATTACAAGGAATGTTAACCTTCATACCAGTGCACAATAGCAAAATCTTAGAAATAAAACGTTAATTATTTTCTAAACAAAATATACTATGATTTTATTAGGATGACCATATATTTCGCTTTTCCAAAAAAATCTCTTTATCGAATATAACCATCCTCTTGGGCTTATAAAACAGATTCCTTCATCTCTCGCCATTCGCGTCTCTGTCATTGCACTGTAGGCGTTATTTTCGGATTTGCCTGGAGAGTTGTCTGCTCGTTTAGTTTCGCTGGTTCCCGCTAGGGGCCTTTGATATTTAAGCGGCTCTCTTTCCCTGCTGCTCGGTCTACGAGACACAATGAGGTAGTCTTATGACCACCTTCTTCTCGTTGGGGCTTCGGCCCTTAACACTGGCCACTCACTGCTAGTAAGTCTCTTGTACGATATATTACTATTCTTTAGTCATGTATCCGTAACTACGTTTTTATGTACATTTAGGTATCTCCTTGATACCTAAATATCTTGTATTTTACCATTCATGAATGTGTCATTATCTCTACTCTTTATGTATTTATACTACTTTTGTATGTATGTTTATGTACACCTATGTATTATGTGCCCTGTTTATTCTGTGCTGTATATAAAATGTTTTGTCTATCAACCTTTGTCGGAGTTTTATCTTCAAGTATTATCACTTTGAATCTTACAGCACCAAGCAATTTTTTAATACGACTTCCAGTGACCGCACAGGGCTGTTGTAGTCAATACTTTACCAACGAAAATTCTAAAGTGTAACTTTATCATTATTACTGTAAACATTTCATATGTTGATTGAAGTAAAACAATGAAAGGTAACTGTATTGACAGTTTCATAAGGAAAAAGAAAAAGTGCTTGGTAACTAAAAAAAATTTAATGGATTGTAAAGAAATTCAACAGGCACGGAAATTACACTACTGTTAACAAGTTTAACTCTAAATAACCGCCATTAGCGTCGATCGCAGTAAGGCGTCCCATCGTGATGTAAATGTTAGCAAGTTCGTCTCGCAGATCCATTACTAATGAATAGCGAATTTGGTCCTCGCTGGATGGGCCCATATTTGCGACAGTCAAATCCTACCCGATGCAAACGAGTTGGGTAAAAAAGGGGGGAGTCCATCTTGCTGTAATGTTTAGTAAGCTAGTCTCGCAGCTCATTACTACTAAATAGCAAATTCGGTCCTTGTTAACTGGACCCATACTTGCGACCTTGTCACATCCTACCCGAAGCAAACGAGGTCGGCTAAATAATGGGCGTCCAATCTTGGTGTAATGGTTAGCAAGCTAGTCTCGCGGATCATTTCTACTGAATAGCGAATTCGATCCTCGCTGGATATCCTACACTTACGAATTTCTGTCACATCCTATTCGTGGCGAACGGGTTTGGTAAATACTTACTTTAAAACCAAGTTAACTATATTCTTCTGCCCTGTCGGTGGGGCGTTAGAATGCACAAACTGCACCTCTGCAGAGGGGTAGGACTCCCCCAATGGAGCCACCTGTTGGCCTTGGTTGGCGACCCGCGATGCTTAAGGATAGAACCCAGGTGGATGAGCAGTCCATGACTTGCAATATTCCACTTTAGGCTTTTCTTGGGCTAGACGGGCGGTCGGAGAGGCCTTCTCCGATCAATCGGCTGGCCACGTCAAGCCCTAGCACCTATATGATTGCTCCAACCCTATTGCCCTTATGGCAACCCCAAATCCTTATCATATGGGTGCTAGAAAGCGGTGACTGAGGGTCTACATGTTCTGGTAATGACGTTAAACTCTATCTGATGGTGAGGTTCCAGTTTTGGAGGTTTGTGGAATGTAGAGAACCCCTTCATCACCATTGCTCATTGGTCCACTCTGACACGTAGTGGTAGTACCTGTTAGGGTCCCATCTATAGGTTGAATAGAAAAACATGAGTTTATAAACAAAATTGTATTATGCATTAAGAATGAATTTATTTCACAACTTTGTCGGCATTAAATGACCCACCGAGGTTGATATGCCGTAAAACAAAACAAACCAAAACCAAACTACTGAATAGCAAATTCGGTCCTTGTTAACTGGACCCGTACTTACGACCTTGTGTAACATCCTACCCGAAGCAAATGGGTTGGGTAAATAATGGGCGTCCAATCTTGGTGTAATGGTTAGCAAGCTAGTCTCGCGTATCATTAATAATGAATCGCAAATTCGATCCACGCTGAATATCCCTTGCTTGCAAATTTCTGTCACATCCTATTCGTGGCGAACGGGTTTGGTAAATACCTACTTTAAAACCAAGTTAACTATATTCTTTCTCTGAATCCCCAATGCTGTCAGTTTCACGGATGTATACGTCTGTTGTTGACGGTAGTTCATTTCTAGACAATCTCTTTCATATACGCTTTATGAAAGCATTTCAGAACCGTCTCTGGTTCGTGTATGTTCATATTTATTTATTTACTGGCACCTCACAAGGACCATCAACGTGGAGACCACGCATAAACCAAAGTTCATACGTGGCAAGTTTTAAAATTGCGTGGATCCCTTCGACACTCCTCTATTAAGGCGCCTCGGCACTGGGCAATAAACCCAACCCTGTCCCTTTAAATCAAGGAGGCAGGTGTTGCCGGAGCCACTGGACACAAGACCCGAAGGTCAGGTAAGTGTATGCTCATATTGGAAGACTAACTGCACAAGGCAGTGTGAGTTTTGCATAAAGTTACCACATTTCACTTGGGACCATCTCTTTTGATATGTACCAATTTGTAACCTTCACTTACTTTCTACTTATTTTTTTAAAAAACAATTTGACAAATGGCGTAGTGGATATAGGCGTTAGTTTATTACAGTTCTAAGTGAGTTATCTCTAGGCTGCAGGTTCAATCCTGGTCAAGTGCGACAGTAACTTAGAATAATTAACACAGCTTAACTATGGTTAACGGAATGAGAAAGTCTACTACCCCCGTGGATTAAATAAAGGGTTAGGTTCGAAGTTCCGTGAAGGCTCCCGATTACATGAATTTGACAAAAATACCTGACGAAGGCAGGAGGGCACATCGGCTGAAATTTTGTGCAGTTAACAATAAAGATAAGAACAATAGTCCGAATAATACAAATTATCAAGCCTCGTCTCAAAAATTTGACGAGAAGGCTGAGGACACATTGGCCGAAATGCTGAGCATATAACAATAAAAAATGAGGACAATAGTCCGAATAAACCAAACAATACAAATTATAAGTCTCATCTAAAAAATTCAGAGAAATAATTTGTCGCTTGTGTGACTAGTGTTAGGAAATATGGTCTTGCATGAGAACCGGTTTTTTTTTTTCTGTGTTACGTTCAATCGGATCATTTAGATCTCACAAATCAATTTATGTTCACTATGGAAGCTGACGCCGATTGAGAACAGCGTGGGGTGGGGGTGGACTGACTGGCGATTTGAATTAATTATTCAACACCAGAAACAGTAAGAATATCACATCTTCCCATCTGTTAGAGTAGTCGAATGGCGTTATGAGTATCACTTTGAAGGTGTCGGGTATTGATCGAAATCAGTCTTGTACGTTGTCAGCGTGCGCGCGCACACACACACACACACACACACAAGCATCCTTTCTCCAGTAGAGCGAGTCTGTCTCTTAACGAGGGTTGTCTGAATGATTCACACGAGAACGTCATACCTGCGGTCGATAACGTCTTTAATCAATGGGATCCAAACTCTGCAACACCGATGGACCGCATACTGCTGAAAAATAAACCTCGTTTGGTAGGTATGAAGAAGTTTGCGCACCTTTCGATAAGGGAGATCACGGGGAAATTCTTTAAAAAAAATCAACAAAAATGAACTATTTCTCGGAATCTTTGAGATGAGGCTTGATAATTAATATTATTTAGATTATTCCAATTGGCCACACAGCCTAGTAGATAAAGGAGTTAGGTTAAGACAGTTCTAAGTGACAGTTATCTTTAGACTGCAGGTTCAATCCTGGTCAGGGACAGCTGTAACATAGAATAATAATTAACACAGCTTAACACCTGTACCCCAGCTATGGTTAGCGGAATGAGAACAGGATACCCCCCGTGGACTGAATAAAAGGTTAGGTTCAGTTTCGTGATGGCTCCCGATTACAAGAAGGTTCTCGAGTCCGACAAGAAATACCTGAAGAAGGCCAGAGAGCACATCGGTCGAAACGTTGCACAGATTATAATGAAGATGAGGACAATAGTCCGAATAATCAAAATAATAGAAATGAACTAATAATCCGATTTTAATAAAAAAAAATTCGGTACATGAATAAATTAAGAGCTTTTATTCTAAATGAGAAAGGCTAAGTATTTTTTTCGTTAGTTTTTAGTATTATCTGCGTTATTCGGACTATTGTCCTCAACTTTATTGTTATCTGTACAACGTTTCGGCCGATATGCCCTCCGGCCTTCTTCAGGTATTTCTTGTCGGACTAGGGAATCTTCTTTTCGGACTCTAACCTTCTTGTCGTAATCGGGAGCCATTATGGAACTTTGAACCTAACCTTTTATTCAGCCCACGGGGGTATCCTGTTCTCATTCTGCTTACTATAGCTGGGGTAGGAGTCGTGTTAATTATTTTTCAATGTTACTGCCGCCGCTCAGGATTGAACCCGGAATCCAGAGATAACTGCCACTTAGAACTGTCTTAACCTAACTACCTTATCCACTAGGCCATGTGTCCAAGGTTAGGTTCAAAGTTCCGTGATGGCTCCCGAGTCCGATAAGAAATACCTGAAGGCCGGAGGGCATATCGGCCGAAACGTTGTACAGATAACAATAAAGATGAGGACAATAGTCCGAATAACGCAGATAATACTAATCATCAAGCCTCGTCTCAAACATTCAGAGAAATCGTTAGTTTTTGTTTTGTGCATTGATACCCGACCATAGAGGGAACAATGTTTCTTTGTAATTTTTTGTTGGATGAAAATTATTTGTACATTTTTCGAAAGGGAATTCAATAACGGAACATATGTTAAAAAAATTAAGAAAAAAAAAAAAAAAAAAAAACAATCGATGATGTAAAGACGCCCCCCGTTGACACCACTGTGACCCATGACAGAATTAAGGTGGCTGAGCAGTCTGACATGCAACTCTTCACTTTGTCCCTTGGGCTAGATAGGCGGTCAAGAGACCCTCCCTCCGATCACTCGGCTGGTCACAAGTCCTTGCACCTATATGATCTTATGGTAAACCCCAACACTAAAAGGCGGTGGTTGAATGTGTTAGTGTCCTGTGTATGATGCTAAACTACTTCTTGTTGTGCGGTTCTAATTCTAGAGCTCCGGGGAGTGTGGAGTAACTCTTCATTGCTATTACTCCTAGGTCCACTCTTACCCGGGGTGGTAGTACGTTAGGGTACCATGTATGGGTTTAATAGATCAAGAATTTAGTTTGTTTTTTGTTTTTTAAGTGTTTAATAAAAGAGCTAAAAATGAATACTAACAAGAATGAATAAAACAAAAATGTCTTCGGCATAAAAGAACCCAACCAAGGTTGACATGCCGTAAAATCCAGATAAACTGCGTCTCCTGGTGAACCTCTAGTTTTTGAGAGCTGTGAATTGTGGACTACTAATTCATTGCCTTTATCTGTAGCCCAAACAGAGTTCTGGGGGTGTGGAGTAACCCTTCATTGCCATTATTCCTAGGTCCACTCTTACCGGTAATGGTAGTACGTTAGGGTACCACCTATGGGTTTAACAGATCAAAAATTGAGTTTTTTTAAAGTGTTTAAAAAAAAATGAGCTAAAAAATTGAATACTAAACAATGAATAAAAGAAAAAACGTTCAAAATCCATTACCTTTATCTCTGACCCATTCTCACCTGGAGTGGTAGTACCAATAGAATATCATCTATGGGTCCAAACACTTTTAAGAAGCAATTACGTTGAATAGATAAATATGAACACGATTCCCTAAGTCTAGGCATTAATTAACCCTAGACGTTAAAATCGGTTAATCGGTACATTGCTCTCATAATAAATTATTTTCTCTTTAAGTGTCTTTCTTTTATTTTCTATTGGAGATGGTTTCCTGGTATACGACCTTCTCAGAGTTGCAATACCCTTCTACAGGGCACACATCTTTGATTCTACAATTGCAGTTAACTTTATCTGTTTTTTGATTATTCCCTATTGATTTATCAATTAACCTTTTATCCGCGTGGTGTAATGAACATGGCGAGGTTAGTTCATACTCTGGACGAGGCTGTTCGTATGTGGTCAGCTGGCGGTAGGTGTGGCGCACTACCTCAGCAAAAAATAGCCTTCCTTCGATAGAATAGTGTACAATTTTTTTAAAAGAAGTAACTACACAAAATAGATAAGTATGAACGTGATTCCCTAACTTCTAGGCATAAATTAACCCAAGACATGAAAATCAATCAGTTAATCATTACATTTGCTCTGGTAATGAATTATTTTCTCTTTCTTTTTGTAACGTTCAATGACATTTATGAAAATCCTATCTCGATTTTTATGTATGTTTATCTTTCTTGAACCTATTGCACCTGTAGAATAGATTGAAGAGATTTGAGAGGAGATATCAACAACGTTCAGATTATATTTAAACTTGTCCTTGTAATCAAAGCAAATGACCTGCCAATGTTTCGTATATTGTCATTCTAAATTGAACATACATCAGCCGAATGTTAGTTGTGTCCTGGTGTCACTCATTCTCATGGAATTGTGAGTGAATCAAGAAAGATTTAATTACTCCAATATCGTCATGTTGCCATTTATATCTGGATATGAAACAAACGACAAGGTTTAAGATTTCCACTTGATTGATATGTCTACAAGGGAACTATGATTCTGAATCCATAAATAGCCCTACATCTCTCTTCTCTCTCTCTCTCTCTCTCTCTCTTTCTCTCTCTCTCTCTCTCTCTCTTTCTCTCTCTCTCTCTCTCTCTCTCTCTCTCTCTCTCTCTCTCTCTCTCTCTCTCTCTCTCTCTCTCTTCTCTCTCTCTCTCTCTCTTCTCTCTCTCTTCTCTCTCTTTTCTCTTTCTCTTTCTCTCTCTCTCTCTTTCTCTCTCTCTTTCTCTTTCTCTTTCTCTTCTCTCTTCTCTTCTCTCTCTCTCTCTCTCTCTCTTTCTCTAACCTGAGTGAATCAATGAGTGTTTACTTAAGGCCTTTTCTTTGTTTAGTTTAATGACATAAAAGTCATACTAAAATATTCCTTGGTTTTAGGGTTGAGTTATATTTGGAAAAAAAATCCATTCTAATTGGTTCTAATTATCGTATTTGGCAATTAAGTAAAAAAAAACTGACCAGTCTCATATTTCCATTCCTGTCTGTCACTTTTCCCGTCTCTATAATCTTGATTACCTCCTCATTATATAATGTTAGTTTGTGAGTTATAAAGAGAGAGATTGGAGAGTAAGAGGCAGATTTAACTTCCCATTTATTTGTATGTTAAATTTTTAACAGCAAGCGAGCCCATAGCTTATCATCTAGGCTCTTAATAAAATTGCAAGACATGGGTACTTTCAATTTAAATTAGGTCAAATGTTCTCATTTGTGTGTGTGTTGTGTGATTGTCACTGTTTCAGCTTTTACTGGGACGGTGTGCCAAACGCAGTATTATTGGTAGAGTGCTCAATATAAAAATAGAGCTGTTATATAATAAAATAAATATATAAAGGTTTTACATATCTATTTATTTGGTGACAAAGGAACATTCATGGCCATTTTGATTTCATGCGTCAACAATCATCTGGTGAACATGTTACAAATACAAGAAAATCGAAATATATATCCGCGTGGTGTAATGAACATAGCCAGGCGAGTTCAAATTCTGGACGAGGTTGTTTGTATGAGCAGCTGGCGGTAGGTGTGGCGTTCCACCACAGCAAAAAAATCTCTCTGGTCTGGCGCTATCCGGCTGATACCGACTGTAGGCCACTACGTCATCTTAACTTATATTTTTTATTATTAATTTGCTACTGTTATAACCGTTAACCTAGAAAAAAAATGGCACATTATAGCGTAATTTTTCTTAGAGCAATTATACTTAAAAATGCTCTTGGTAAATAAACCCATTTCCAGTCCAAAACGCAACTGAATTAGTTTATTTTATTTTATTTTATCTATTTATTTTATTTTATTTTTTTTTTTTTGTCATGTTTTTACAATACAGATAAAATACGGAAGACTGAAATGATAATGCAAGACCGGGTTGTTGGAAATTAACAAGGTTTTATTTAATACAGGGTAGAGAAATGCTCCACTTTGGCCCTTTCTTGGCTAGAACGGTCGGTCGGAGAGGCCCCCTCGATCAATCGGCTGGTCACGTCAAGCCTAGCAACTATATGATTGTCCTAACCCTATTGCCCTTATGACAAACCTCAACCCTTATCATATGGGTGCTAGAAGGTGGTGGCTGTGGATATTCATGTCCTGGGAATGACGTTAAACTCTATCTGATGGTGAGGTTCCAGTTTGGGAAATGTGGACCGCCCCTTCATCACCATTGCTCCTTGGTCCACTCTGACCCGGAGTGGTAGTACCTGTTAGGGTTCCATCTATGGGTAAAATAAAAAATGTTTTTATAAACAAAAATTGAGTATCCATTAAGAATTAATTTATTTCACAACTTTATCGGCATTAAATAACCCACTGAGGTTGATATGCCGTAAAACAAAACAATCCCAAAAGTGTAGTGACATATTTATCTACTTATCTTGTTGCTTAGGAGCTGACTATTTATTTATTTTTTAAATCTATGTTGAATTGCAGATGCTCGACTTTTAGTAACTATTTTCGGCTAAACCTGCACATCTGTCGGAAAATTAAAATATATATAATATATATATATATTTTTTATTTTACTTTTTATATATATATATTTTTTATTTTACTTTTTATATATATATATTTTTTATTTTACTTTTTATATATATATATATTTTTTTATTTTAATTTTTATAATATATATATTTTTTAAAATTTTCCGAACAGATGTGCAGGTTTAGCCGAAAATAGTTACTAAAAGTCGAGCATCTGCAAATTCAACATAGATTTAAATAAATAAATAGTCAGCTCCTAAGCAACAAGAATAAGTAGATAAATATGTCACTACAACTTTTGGGATTGTTTTGTTTTACGGCATATCAACCTCAGTGGTTAATTTAATGCCGATAAAGCTGTGAAATAAATTAATTCTTAATGGATACTCAATTTTTGTTATAATAACATTTTTTTATTTTACCCATAGATGGAACCCTAACAGGTACTACCACTCCGGGTCAGAGTGGACCAAGGAGCAATGGTGATGAAGGGGCGGTCCACATTTCCCAAACTGGAACCTCACCATCAGATAGAGTTTAACGTCATTCCCAGGACATGAATATCCACAGCCACCACCTTCTAGCACCCATATGATAAGGGTTGAGGTTTGTCATAAGGGCAATAGGGTTAGGACAATCATATAGTTGCTAGGGCTTGACGTGACCAGCCGATTGATCGGAGGGGGCCTCTCCGACCGACCGTCTAGACCAGAGAAAGGGCCAAAGTGGAGCATTTCTCTACCCTGTATTAAATAAAACCTTGTTAATTTTCCAACAACCCGGTCTTGCATTATCATTTCAGTCTTCCGTATTTTATCTGTATGTAAAAACATGACAAAAAAATAAATAAATAAAAATAGATAAATATAAATAAAATAAACTAATTCAGTTGCGTTTTGGACTGGAAATGGGTTTATTACAAGAGCATTTTTAAGTATATTGCTCTAATGAAAATTACGCTATAATGTGCCATTTTTTCTAGGTTAACGGTTATAACAGTAGCAAATTAATAATAAAAAAAAATATAAGTTAAGATGACGTAGTGGCCTACAGTCGGTATCAGCCGGATAGCGCCAGACCAGAGAGTTTTTTGCTGTGGTGGAACGCCACACCTACCGCCAGCTGCTCATATACAAACAACCTCGTCCAGAATTTGAACTCGCCTGGCTATGTTCATTACACCACGCGGATATATATTTCGATTTTTTCTTGTATTTGTAACATGTTCACCAGATGATGTTGACGCATGAAATCAAAAATGGCCCATGAATGTTCCCTTTGTCACCAAAATAAATAGATATGTAAAACCTTTATATATTTATTTTTTAATATAACAGCTCTATTTTTATATTGAGCACTCTACCAATAATACTGCGTTTGGCACACCGTCCCAGTAAAAGCTGAAACAGTGACAATCACACAACACACACACAAATGAGAACATTTGACCTAATTTAAATTGAAATGTACCCATGTCTTGCAATTTTATTAAGAGCCTAGATGATAAGCTATGGGCTCGCTGCTGTTAAAATTTAACATACAAATAAAGTGGGAAGTTAAATCTGCCTCTTACTCTCCAATCTCTCTCTTTATAACTCACAAACTAACATATATAATGAGGAGGTAATCAAGATATAGAGACGGGAAAAGTGACAGACAGGAATGGGAAATATGAGACTGGTCAGTTTTTTTTACTTAATTGCCAAACTACGATTAATTAGAACCAATTAGAATGGATTTTTTTTCCAAATATAACTCAACCCTAAAACCAAGGAATATTTTAGTATGACTTTTATGTCATTAAACTAAACAAGAAAAAGGCCTTAAGTAAACACTCATTGATTCACTCAGGTTAGAGAAAGAGAGAGAGAGAGAGAGAGAGAAAGAGAAAGAGAAAGAGAAAGAGAAAGAGAGAAGAGAAGAGAGAGAGAGAAGAGAAAGAGAGAAAGAGAAAGAGAGAGGAGAGAGAGAGAGAAAGAGAGAGAGAGAGAGAGAAAGAGAGAGAAGAGAGAGAGAAGAGAGAGAGAGAGAGAGGAGAGAGAGAGAGAGAGAGAGAGAAAGAGAGAGAGAGAGAGAGAGAGAGAAAGAGATGTAGGGCTATTTATGGATTCAGAATCATAGTTCCCTTGTAGACATATCAATCAAGTGGAAATCTTAAACCTTGTCGTTTGTTTCATATCCAGATATAAATGGCAACATGACGATATTGGAGTAATTAAATCTTTCTTGATTCACTCACAATTCCATGAGAATGAGTGACACCAGGACACAACTAACATTCGGCTGATGTATGTTCAATTTAGAATGACAATATACGAAACATTGGCAGGTCATTTGCTTTGATTACAAGGACAAGTTTAAATATAATCTGAACGTTGTTGATATCTCCTCTCAAATCTCTTCAATCTATTCTACAAGTGCAATAGGTTCAAGAAAGATAAACAAACAAAAATCGAGATAGGATTTTCATGAATGTCATTGAACGTTACAAAAAGAAAGACACTTAAAGAGAAAATAATTCATTACCAGAGCAAATGTAATGATTAACTGATTGATTTTAATGTCTTGGGTTAATTTATGCCTAGAAGTTAGGGAATCGCGTTCATACTTATCTATTTTGTGTAGTTACTTCTTAAAAAAAAAATTGTACACTATTCTATCGAAGGAAGGCTATTTTTTGCTGAGGTAGAGCGCCACACCTACCGCCAGCTAACCACATACGAACAGCCTCGTCCAGAGTATGAACTAACCTCGCCATGTTCATTACACCACGCGGATAAAAGGTTAATTGATAAATCAATAGGGAATAATCAAAACAGATAAAGTTAACTGCAATTGTAGAATCAAAGATGTGTGCCCTGTAGAAGGGTATTGCAACTCTGAGAAGGTCGTATACCAGGAAACCATCTCCAATAGAAATAAAAGAAAGACACTTAAAGAGAAATTAATTTATTATGAGAGCAATGTACCGATTAACCGATTTTAACGTCTAGGGTTAATTAATGCCTAGAACTTAGGGAATCGTGTTCATATTTATCTATTCAACGTAATTGCTTCTTAAAAAGTGTTTGGACCCATAGATGATATTTCTATTGGTACTACCACTCAGGTGAGAATGGGTCAGAGATAAAGGTAATGGATTTTGAACGTTTTTTCTTTTATTCATTGTTTAGTATTCAATTTTTTAGCTCATTTTTTTTTAAACACTTAAAAACTCAATTTTGATCTGTTAAACCCATAGGTGGTACCCTAACGTACTACCATTACCGGTAAGAGTGGACCTAGGAATAATGGCAATGAAGGGTTACTCCACACTCCCCAGAGCTCTGTTTGGGCACAGATAAAGGCAATGAATTAGTAGTCCACAATTCACAGCTCTCAAAAACTAGAGGTTCACCAGGAGACGCAGTTTATCTGGATTTTACGGCATGTCAACCCTTGGTTGGGTTCTTTTATGCGAAGACATTTTTGTTTTATTCATTCTTGTTAGTATTCATTTTTAGCTCTTTTATTAAACACTTAAAAAAAAAAACAAAAAAAAAAAAAACAAAAACAAAAAAACTAAATTCTTGATCTGTTAAACCCATACATGGTACCCTAACGTACTACTACTCCGGGTAAGAGTGGACCTAGGAGTAATAGCAATGAAGAGTTACTCCACACTCCCCCAGAGCTCTAGAATTAGAACCGCACAACAAGAAGTAGTTTAGCATCATACACAGGACACTAACACCTTCAACCACCGCCTTTTAGTGTTGGGTTTACCATAAGATCATATAGGTGCAAGGACTTGTGACCAGCCGAGTGATCGGAGGGAGGGTCTCTTGACCGCCTATCTAGCCCAGGGACAAAGTGAAGAGTTGCATGTCAGACTGCTCAGCCACCTTAATTCTGTCATGGGTCACAGTGGTGTCAACGGGGGGCGTCTTTACATCATCAATTTTTTTTTTTTTTTTTTCTTAATTTTTTAACATATGTTCCGTTATTGAATTCCCTTTCGAAAAATGTACAAATAATTTTCATCCAACAAAAAATTACAAAGAAACATTGTTCCCTCTATGGTTGGGTATCAATGCACAAAACAAAAACTAACGATTTCTCTGAATGTTTGAGACGAGGCTTGATGATTAGTATTATCTGCGTTATTCGGACTATTGTCCTCATCTTTATTGTTATCTGTACAACGTTTCGGCCGATATGCCCTCCGGCCTTCAGGTATTTCTTATCGGACTCAGGAGCCATCACGGAACTTTGAACCTAACCTTGGACACATGGCCTAGTGGATAAGGTAGTTAGGTTAAGACAGTTCTAAGTGACAGTTATCTCTGGATTCCGGGTTCAATCCTGAGCGGCGGCAGTAACATTGAAAAATAATTAACCAACTCCTACCCCAGCTATAGTAAGCAGATGAGAACAGGATACCCCCGTGGGCTGAATAAAAGGTTAGGTTCAAAGTTCCATAATGGCTCCCGATTACGACAAGAAGGTTAGAGTCCGAAAAGAAGATTCCTAGTCCGACAAGAAAATACCTGAAGAAGGCCGGAGGGCATATCGGCCGAAACGTTGTACAGATAACAATAAAGTTGAGGACAATAGTCCGAATAACGCAGATAATACTAAAAACTAACGAAAAAATACTTAGCCTTTCTCATTTAGAATAAAGCTCTTAATTTATTCATGTACCGAATTTTTTTTTATTAAAATCGGATTATTAGTTCATTTCTATTATTTTGATTATTCGGACTATTGTCCCTCATCTTCATTATAATCTGTGCAACGTTTCGACCGATGTGCTCTCTGGCCTTCTTCAGGTATTTCTTGTCGGACTCGAGAACCTTCTTGTAATCGGGAGCCATCACGAAACTGAACCTAACCTTTTATTCAGTCCCACGGGGGGTATCCTGTTCTCATTCCGCTAACCATAGCTGGGGTACAGGTGTTAAGCTGTGTTAATTATTATTCTATGTTACAGCTGTCCCTGACCAGGATTGAACCTGCAGTCTAAAGATAACTGTCACTTAGAACTGTCTTAACCTAACTCCTTTATCTACTAGGCTGTGTGGCCAATTGGAATAATCTAAATAATATTAATTATCAAGCCTCATCTCAAAGATTCCGAGAAATAGTTCATTTTTGTTGATTTTTTTTTAAAGAATTTCCCCGTGATCTCCCTTATCGAAAGGTGCGCAAACTTCTTCATACCTACCAAACGAGGTTTATTTTTCAGCAGTATGCGGTCCATCGGTGTTGCAGAGTTTGGATCCCATTGATTAAAGACGTTATCGACCGCAGGTATGACGTTCTCGTGTGAATCATTCAGACAACCCTCGTTAAGAGACAGACTCGCTCTACTGGAGAAAGGATGCTTGTGTGTGTGTGTGTGTGTGCGCGCGCGCACGCTGACAACGTACAAGACTGATTTCGATCAATACCCGACACCTTCAAAGTGATACTCATAACGCCATTCGACTACTTTAACAGATGGGAAGATGTGATATTCTTACTGTTTCTGGTGTTGAATAATTAATTCAAATCGCCAGTCAGTCCCACCCCCCCACGCTGTTCTCAATCGGCGTCAGCTTCCATAGTGAACATAAATTGATTTGTGAGATCTAAATGATCCGATTGAACGTAACACAGAAAAAAAAACCGGTTCTCATGCAAGACCATATTTCCTAACACTAGTCACACAAGCGACAATTATTTCTCTGAATTTTTTTAGATGAGACTTAATAATTTGTATTGTTTGGTTATTTCGGACTATTGTCCTCATTTTTATTGTTATATGCTCAGCATTTCGGCCAATGTGTCCTCAGCCTTCTCGTCAAATTTTGAAGACGAGGCTTGATAATTTGTATTATTCGGACTATTGTTCTTATCTTTATTGTTAACTGCACAAATTCAGCCGATGTGCCCCTCTGCCTTCGTCAGGTTTTTTTTGTCAAATTCATGTAATCGGGAGCCTTCACGGAACTTCGAACTACCCTTTATTTATCCACGGGGGTAGTAGACTTCTCATTCCGTTAACCATAGTTAAGCTTGTTTAATTATCTAAGTTAACTGTCGCACTTGACCAGGATTGAACCTGCAGCCTAGAGTAACTCACTTAGAACTGTAATAAACTAACGCCTAATCACTCGCCATTTGTCAAATTGTTTTTAAAAATAAAGTAGAAAGTAAGTGAAGGTTAACAAATTGGTACATATCAAAGAGATGGTCCCAAGTGAAATGTGGTAACTTTATGCAAAAACTCACACTGCTTGTGCAGTTAGTCTCCAATATGAGCATACACTTACCTGACCTTCGGGTCTTGTGTCCAGTGGTCTTCCGGCAACACCTGCCTCCTTGATTTAAAGGGACAGGGTTGGGTTTATTGCCCATGCCGAGGCGCCTTAATAGAGGAGTGTCGAAGGGATCCACGCAATTTTAAAACTTGCCACGTATGAACTTTGGTTTATGTGGGTGGTCTCCAACGTTGATGGTCCTTGTGAGGTGCCAGTAAATAAATAATATGAGCATACACGAACCAGAGACGGTTCTGAAATGCTTTCATAAAGCGTAATGAAAGAGATTGTCCTAGAAATGAACTACCGTCAACAACAGACGTATACATCCCGTGAAACTGACAGCATTGGGGATTCAGAGAAGAATATAGTTAATTTTGTTTTAAAAGTAGGTATTTACCAAAACCCGTTCGCCACGAATAGGATGTGACAGAATTTTGCAAGCAAGGGATATTCAGCGTGGATCGATTTGCGATTCATTATTAATGATACGCGAGACTAGCTTGCTAACATTACCAAGATTGGACGCCCATTATTTACCCAACCCATTTGCTTCGGGTAGGAAATGTTACACAAGGTCGCAAGTATGGGTCCCAGTTAACAAGGACCGAATTTGCTATTTCAGTAGTTGGTTTTGGGTTTGTTTTTGTTTTACGGCATATCAAACCTCGGTGGGTCATTTAATGCCCGACAAAGTTTGAAATGAAATTCATTCTTATGCATATACAATTTTGTTTATAACTCATGTTTTCTATTCCACCACCTATGAGGGACCCTAACAGGTACTACCACTCCGTGTCAGAGTGGACCAATGAGCAATGGTGATGAAGGGGTTCTTCTAACATTCTACAAACCTCCAAAAACTGGAAACCTCACCATCAGATAGAGTTTAACGTCATTACCAGAACATGTAGACCCCTCAGTCACCGCTTCTAGCACCCATATGATAAGATTGGGGTGCCCCATAAGGGCAATAGGGTTGGAGCAATCATATAGGTGCTAGGGCTTGACGTGGCCAGCCGATTGATCGGAGAGGCCTCTCCGACCGCCCGTCTAG
The DNA here is from genome assembly GCA_023376005.1 of Doryteuthis pealeii. Classification (NCBI taxonomy): domain Eukaryota; kingdom Metazoa; phylum Mollusca; class Cephalopoda; order Myopsida; family Loliginidae; genus Doryteuthis; species Doryteuthis pealeii. The sequence continues at coordinate 42,510,014 of CM042164.1, forward strand.
CCCAAGAAAAGCCTAAGTGGAAATATTGCAAGTCATGGACTGCTCATCCACTCTGGGTTCTTATCCTTAAGCATCGCGGGTCGCCACCCAAGGCCAACAGGTGGCTCCATTGGGGGAGTCCTACCCTCTGCAGAGGTGCAGTTTGTGCATTCTAACGCCCCACGACAGGGCAGAAGAATATAGTTAACTTGGTTTTAAAGTAAGTATTTACACCCGTTCGCCACGAAATAGGATGTGACAGAAATTCGTAAGTGTAGAATATCCAGCGAGGATCGATTCGCTATTACAGTAGAAATGATCCGCGAGACTAGCTTGCTAACCATTAACCAAGATTGGACGCATTATTTAGCCGACCCGTTTGCTTCGGGTAGGATGTGACAAGGTCGCAAGTATGGTCCAGTTGAACAAGGACCGAATTTGCTATTTAGTAGTAATGAGCTGCGAGACTAGCTTACTACATTACAGGCAAGATGGAACTCCCCCTTTTTACCCAACTCGTTTGCATCGGTAGGATTTGACTGTCGCAAATATGGGCCCATCAGCGAGGACCAATTGCTATCATTATATGGATCTGCGAGACGAACTTGCTAACATTTACATCAACGATGGGTCGCCTTATCTGTGATTCCACGCTAATGGCGGTTATTTAGAGTTTAACTTGTTTAACAGTAGTGGTAATTTCCGGCCTGTTGAATTTCTTTACAACCATTAAATTTTTTTAAGTTTACCAAAAGCACTTTTTTCTTTTCCTTATGAACTGTCATACCCAGTTACTTTCTTGTTTTACTTCAATCACATATGAAATGTTTACAGTAATATGATAGTTACACTTTAGAATTTTCGTTGTAGTATTGACTAACAACAGCCCTGTGCGGTCACTTGGAAGTCGTATTAAAAAATTGCTTGGTGCTGTAAGATTCAAAGTGATAATACTTGAAAGATAAAACTCGACAAAGGTTGATAGCAAAACATTTATATACACACAGATAAACAGGGCACATAATACATAGGTGGTCATAAAAGCTACATAACAAGTAGTATAAATACATAAAGGAGTAGAGATAATGACACATTTCATGAAATGGTAATACAGATATTTAGGTATCAAGGAGATTACCTAAATGTACTAAAACGTAGTTACGGATACACGACTAAAGAAATAGTCATCTATCGTACAAGGACTTACTAGCAGTGAGTGGCCAGTGTTTGGGCGAAGCCCCGCAACGAGAGAGGTGGTCATAAGACTACCTCAATTGTGTCTCGTAACCGAGCAGCAAGGGAAAGAGAGAGAGGTTCAAATCAGCCGCTTTAAATTATCAAAGGCCCCTAAGCGGGACAGCGAAACTAAACCCGGGCAGACATACTTCCAGGCATCCGAAATAACGCCTACAGTGCAATGACAGAGACGCGAATGCGAGAGTGAAGGATCTGTTTTATAGCCAAGAGGATGGTTAATTCGATAAAGAGATTTTGTTTGGAGCGAAATATATGGTCCCTCCTATAAAATCATAGTATATTTTTGTTTAGAAAATTTACGTTTTTATTTCTGAAGATTTTGCTATTGTGCACTGGTATGAAGGTTAACATTCCTTGTAATTATTATATATATATATATATAGTAATATATATATATATATATATATTATATATCAGGTCAAACATTATATCCATGCAGGTGTTTATATATAACATAACATCGGCCTTCTTCCGGCAAGTGGGAATTTAGTTGTATTTATTTACCATTTATATTTATATTTATATACAATATCAATGTCAAAGACGTTTTTGGAATTTTATTCATTTTCAATGGGTACTCATTTTTAACATATTCTTAGGACCTATTTGTTCTATTGACCCATAGATGGGCCTAAAACAGGTCACCACTCCAAGGTCAGAAGTGGGACCCTGGGAGCAATGGTGATGAAGGGGTAATCCGCTCCAGGAATGGAA